>KV010305.1:0-37721 GCA_001598015.1 Dorcoceras hygrometricum | reverse complement strand
TGGGACTCATGGGAAAGGGGATCGACCAGCTGAACCTCCACTCTGTCCAGCCTGGCTACCTGAAGATCCTGCAAATGGGTAACGCAGACCCAAGACAACAAAAGCAGGAAGACAAATACGAGGTCAAGCCTCAATACGAAGAGCTATCAAAACAGCTAAACATGCAACATGCTATAAATCAATGTCATGAATGCATGAGGGCTATCAAAGAATCGGATAGCTAGACCAGTCCATCAACTGGCAAATCAAATCAAGCCTCAATACCACGCACAGCCAATCTACCTGAAGATCCTGCAAATGGGTAACGCAGACCCAAGACAACAAAAGCAGGAAGACAAATACGAGGTCAAGCCTCAGTACGAAGAGCTATCAAAACAGCTAAACATACAACATGCTATAAATCAATGTCATGAATGCATGAGGGCTATCAAAGAATCGGATAGCTAGACCAGTCCATCAACTGGCAAATCAAATCAAGCCTCAATACCACGCACAGCCAATCAGCCGGTGGAAATCATCGGTCTGTGATGATCGGGGCCCATCAGCCCATCATAGCTCGGTGGTAGACACTCGACTCCGGTAGTCACCACTCCGATGATAGCGTTGGACTTTTCAGGCACGACTCATCAGTCAGCCAGTCACAATGTGGCACCCAATCAGGTCATCCAATCAATCTGTCAAATGCTCAATATGTATGCATGTATGCCAATCAATATCAATGCTCAATGCATACAATGCACAATACGTAAAACAGAATGTAACTCAATCATTCAACACACTGATTCACGTAAATCACAGCAGTAAGGTTCACAACATCAACCACAGCATGTTCACGCCTAAAGCTGCTAAGGGCTGCTCAATTCGTACCTCAATTCCACAATTTCTACCTCACAGATTACTCAAAGAACGGCAGAACTCACGGCCGACGCAACCAGCTTTCACCTGGTTTGAAATTCACAGCAGCAGGCTTCCTGGAACTGAAATCTGTGCAAGGTAGCTAATATCTTAGCTCAAATATAACCATACATCCTCAAACACCTACGGCCAGAACTCAACACAATTTCTACCTAGCTACGCAGGTACTAACAACAAGGACAGAGCTCAAATCAACAAGAAATGCTCACCCAAAAGCTCACGCTAGCAGGAGGTTCACAGATCTCACGGCACGAAGACACAGCACTTCGCGTTCTTCCTCCAATCGCTGATTCAGGGTTTCTAATGGGTAGCAAACGAGAGAGCTAAGCTATGGGAGTTCAACGCCACCAAGATTATCAAAAACAGAGGTTGGAAGCGACGGGAATCGGCGATAGAAAGCTACGGTGAACAGTAGCAAGTCGAGGGTTTCAACAGAGAAGATAAGAAATGATGGGTTGAGAAATATTCTAAGTGTAATTCGACACTTCTATTTATTCCTCAATTCAATGGCTACTGTCTAAATCAAACACCGACAAAAACAGATCTCTACAATGCAAAATAGCGCCAAACAGATTTCACAATCCAGCGCTCACAATCAAACAGACTTCACAACGTTAATTCAAAACGCTCGCGCTAAAATCAAAATGACCGTTTCGATAAAACAGATCTCATCGCTCAACAGATCTCTCCACAACGCCAACAACCACCAGATCTCTCGCTCGTGCAATACAAAACACGCTAAACACTGAGGACTCCAAAACGACGATGCAGCAACTTAAAGGAACGACGTCGCTTCACTCAAAACAGATCTTAGCGCTTAACACAACAGATCTCTACGCCTTAGCAACGCATAATGATAAATGACGTCGCACAGCAAAACAGATTCCTCAACTATGCGCGCTATACCAGATGTCAACTCTACATGTTGACCAACACATGAAATCTTCTTACGTCAGCAGATCTCTACACGCGAACAATCACCCGCGTTCAATACAACGAAACCAGCTTTCTCAATCCAGCGATCACCTGCTATAGTTCTGTTGACTAGCGTTGACATCTGAAAATGCTAAAGAAAGAACGTTGCACTCTCAACTATCCAGATCTCACCAAAACGATAGCGTTTTACTCAATTTTCGCGGCACTTCACGCAACTCTAAGGAAAAATAGACTTCTATCGAAACTTAACCAAATCAACTCCAAGTCGATACCAGATTTCACCCGAACTAAAAATCTGGACAACTCCAACTAGAGATCTGAATTTCTCAAATCAGATTCCACCAAAAATCGAAATTCCAGAAATCGAAAATCTTAATTTTCGTGACTAATCCAACTCCAAAATCTGATTAATCACAAATCTTGAAATCTGATTCCTCACAGAGTATGGGGCTGTGTGGGATTCTGCCATTAGATCTGATCTTAGGGTGTATACTTGGGGCACCCACATCCGACCATGAAATCTCACTACTCCTCCTTCTGAGAAATAGAGACTATACCTCTCTCTCTATCTTGTTTAACCCACTTCTGAAGATGCTCATCTCTCATCTGTCCTTCTCGGATCTGGTCTATCAGATTTGATCGAATGATGAGATCTGCTAAGATCACAGTACTAGCACTGGGTACCAACTCCAATCCAAACTTCTCAATATCATAAGCTAATGGTCTCTGGACAATGAGCTGGGCTAATCCAATTGATTTTCTGCTTAGAGCATCGGCCACTACATTGGCCTTTCCTGGATGATAGCTGATTATACAATCATAATCTTTCACCAGCTCTAATCATCTCCTCTGCCTCATATTGAGTTCCTTTTGGGTGAAAAAGTACTTGAGGCTCTTATGATCTGTGAATATCTCACACTTCTCCCCATAAAGGTAATGTATCTAGATCTTCAGGGCAAAGACTACAGCTTCCAGCTCTAGGTCATGCGTGGGATAAATCTTCTCATGATCTTTAAGTTGTCGGGAAGCATAGGAAATTACCCTACGGTCCTGCATCAGTACAGCACATAAGCCCAACTTGGACGCATCTATATAAATGACAAACTTTCCTTGATCATATGGCATGGTTAGCACAGGAGCTTCTATCAAAGCTTGTTTCAACTTGTCAAAGCTGAGTTGGCAATCTGGGGTCCAATCATATTTAACCTGCTTTCTTGTTAGCGAGGTTAAGGGAACAGCTATCTTCGAAAATCCCTTAATAAAACGCTTATAGTATCCCGCTAAACCCAAGAAACTCCTTACTTCTGAAACATATTTGGGAACTGGAGCGAACAGCTTCTACTTTGGTTGGGTCCACTTCTAATCCTTCCTTGGATATAATATGTCCTAGAAATGCAACCTTCCCCAGCCAGAAGTCACATTTACTAAACTTGGCAAACAACTGCTTATTCTTCAAAACTTGAAGCACTGCCCTAAGATGGTCTGCATGCTCAGATATGGTCTTGGGGTACACTAAGATATCGTCTATGAAAACAACCACAAACTGATTCAGAAACGGTTGGAAAACTCTATTCATCAAATCCATAAAAGTTGAGGGCGCATTGGTAAGTCCAAAAGGCATTACTAAGAATTCATAATGGCCATAGCGCGTTCTAAAGGTAGTCTTATGGATATCAGCTGGTTTAATCTTCAATTGGTGGTAACCAGATCTCAAGTCGATCTTAGAAAAGTCTATTGATCCTTTCAACTGGTCAAACAGATCCTCGACCTAGGAAGGGGATATTTATTCTTAATGGTCCGCTTATTCAGCTCTCGGTAATCTATACACAACCTCAAACTCCCATCTTTCTTCTTAACAAACAACACAGGGGCTCCCTACGGTGACGTGCTCGGTCTAATGAAGCCCTTATCCAATAGATCTTGTATATGTTCCTTTAATTCTCTCATCTCAGATGGAGCAAGGCGATAGGGTGGTCTGGATACAGGTGCTGCTCCTGGCACTAAATCGATAGAGAAATCCAACTCTCGGTCTGGTGGTAGTCCATGTATATCTTCTGGGAAAACTTCGGGAAACTCCTTCACTACCTCTACATCTGAAAGTTGGGGTTTACTAATCGTAGCTAAGGACGATAGGCTTGCTAAAAATCCTATCCACCTTTCCTTAAACAGCTTTGAGCCTTAAGAGCTGATATAACGCCTGGAATCCTCCAAATCTGGTTGGCTTAAAATATGAACGGGTCTCCTCTGGGTGGGTTGACCACTACTGTTCTGAACTTAAAGTCAATTACTACCCCATTCAAATTAAAATTCGAATTAATTATAATTCATATTCTCAAATGAAATTTCAATTCAAAATTCAAATTTCAACATTCAATTTGAAATTCGAATTTAAAATTTCAAAATATTAAAATTAAATTATAAAAATACCTATTTTTTTAAAAACGAAATTCCTTTTTTTTAAACCGAAATTCAATTTTAAAATTTTTTTTTTTAAAAACCTTCGAAATTCAATTGTTAAAAATTTTTTTTTTTCAAAAAAACGGAACCGGACCGGAACCGCCGGATTTTGACCCGGCCCGGAACCCGTTCTCATGGTTCCGGTTCCAGGTTTTTCTGACCCAGACCCGACTGTTCGGACACGGAACGGGCCCGTGGCCGGGTCTACATAGATATACAATTTGTATGTGAATGCAGAGGTTGTAATTGAAATTCATTTACGGTGCACTTGGATCGTTGAAGTTGATTTGATCATTCATTTTGGAGAAGGGTTTGAGAAATAAACTTACACCTATCTTATATATATTTGAAGTCTACCAGAATTCCCATTGAAATTGTGTAGGTTGATATCGAGTGAATTTGAATTCCACTATATTTGTTCATCCAAACAAGTTAATGGATTTGAAATCTATGGCCTCAGATCCACCCATACCCTTTATTTAGGATTTACGCATGCCTTATCTTTAGTGTAATTCCTCCCATTTTATTTAATTTATTTATTATGCATTTATTTATTTATATTGTTTTTATGCCGAGTGTTCTTTTTAGAATTTTAGTGCAGGAGCTGCGAAGCCAGATTGAGGACGATGGGAACACCGGAGGCAAAGGTGATTTTAATAAAGTTTATTTTGCGAAGCCATTTACTGGTTGTGGAAATTTCTACAAAATCTATTCTTTGTTTTTAAAAAACAGTTTTTAAACCCCAATTTTTACACAAATATTTTATCCCCAAATTTTGAAATTTTAAATTAAGGGTAAGAGATAAGAATTTTTGGAAACAAATCTACCGATTTGATTTTAGCAAATCTAAAATCCCGATTTCTTTTCAAACAAAACACAGTGCTATTCACATGCACGCACACACACAATATTTTCACAAAACAAAAAATCTCCCGGAGCCCTAGTTTTTCCCCTTTCTCCCATCTGCGTCGATTCCCTTTCCCTTCTTCTTCCCCGTTGATTTTGAGCCTTCAGCAGCGAAGACCAGCAGGTTCCCGACGTCTTCTCTTCATCCAGATTTGGAGCCACCCGTCGTAAGTTCTGCTATTACAAGACAAGTACAAAGCTTTTCTTTGACTGTACCAGTTAAGCTATTATCTGCTTGTGCTGAATTTCTTCTATTTCTCCTATATTCTTCTGAGTTTTGAGACGGTGATTGAGGTTTTATGCAAAGTAATTTGTTAATTTTAAAACTTGATGGGGCTGCTTAGAGTTAGAGTTGGGGTTCTGTCCTGTGAGCCGTAAGCTGCCCTTTGAGAATTGGGTTTTATAATTTACTTCCTGTGATCTGAGTTTCATAAACTGTTGCAAACTGTTTTAGCCTTGTAGTCTATTCGTATTTTGTAAACTGTTTTAACCCCGAAAGCTATTTGACTCTCGAAAACTGTTTAACCCGTAAGCTCTTTGACTCCCTAGAACTATTTTAGCCCTGTAAGCTATTTGAATTTTGTAAACTATTTTCGTAAGCTATTTTCTGTAAACTGTTCCCGTTAGCTATTTCCTGTAAACTGTTCCCGTAAGCTATTTTCTATAAACTGTTTCCGTAAGCTATTTTATGTAAACTTTTTCCGTAAGCTATTTTTTGTAAACTGTTTTCCCCTTTCTGCTTGAGTCGTAACCTACTTTTAGTGTCTGAGTACCCTAAGCTGTTTGTTGCTGTAATCTGGGTTGGTAAGCCCTTAAGTCTGAACCGTCCTTTCCTTTGAGTAAACAACGTATTTCTTTGAGCCCTAAGTTGTTTCTGTGAGTCCTAAGTAGTTTCTTTGACCCGAAGTTGTTCCTTTGAGTCTAAGCTGGTCTGACGTTCCCCCAGATGGTTTGACTAACCCAATATTCTTTGACTTTTCCCCAGCTGGTTTGACGATGCCCCAACTGTTTGACTTTCACCGAGCTGGTTTGACCATCCCAAGCCGATCTGATCATCCTAAGCTGGTCTACCTCCCCGAGCTGGTTCACTGTGATGAGCCGGTTTACTGCACTAAGCTGATTTGCCGCCCGAGATGGCTTACCGAGCTACGCCGGTGTACTGTGCTAAGCCGGTCCCGCCTGAGCTGGTCCGCGTGCTAAGCTGGTTAACTGTCCTGAGCTGGTTGACTCACCTAAGCCGATTTGACCAATCTTAGTCGGGTTTACTTCCATAAACTGTTCGAATTTCCGTACGCTGTTAGACCCCGTAAGCAGAGTCTTCCTTCCGAGCTGATCGATGAGATCTGATCTGCGCGTTTGGGTTGAGTTCGAGTTCTAGGAGCATCATGCTGTCATGAGAAAATGTGTGAGGCTCTCTACTCACAATTATTCTTCTAATCTTATCTTATGGGTGATTAGTTACTAATTGATGCAATACGTTAATCTAATTGTGTAGTGTTTTTTTCCCAAGAATGCAACGGAAAGCTAAGGAATTCGAAGTATACTGTTGAAAGCTGCTAATTTATAAACAGTCTTACGTTTGTACAATAATTTACATGCTAAAAGTTCTCGGCCATAACTCCTGACCTATTGTATTACAAAACTAGATACAACAGAGACTAGCAACGCTTGCCCAAACGAATCTAAAAGCAGGTACTAGTCCTTGCACTCGTCGCCCAGCTTCGAGGTAGTTAGTTCTCACTACCCTTGCCCAATCAATTCAGCTCTCTTCTACCTGTTGTCATGCACACATACAAAACAAGACAACAGCCGGATAAATTCCGGTGAGAAACAATCTCAGTATAATCAACAGGTATATGCAATAGAAGAAAGAAAGGCATATCAACCAATATCAATTCGATGCAATGAATCTATCTCAACTCTTCGTCTCAGAACTGATTCCATTTCACATCAATGCCATCATGATTCGTATACGATCTTGACATGGATATCCACCTATCGAAGTTAACTCCAACTTCGAAAATCAGGTCATCTCAGTCCTAGGCATTAGAATCAATTCATATTCTCTTCGTATTATGCAGTGTCATGCAATTATAAAAGATCCACTACCAGTGATGGATCGACACACATAACTCGAGTTCTAAATCAAGAACAGTAACTACAGAGTATGTGATTTCATCGGGATAACTCAAGAAATATCATTCTCGAGTACTCTAATCCCTGACTCTAACTGTCAAATTATACCTTTGTTACTTCTCTGTTCTGGGCTACTTTAATTATCACTTCTAAAGCTTTGTCTCAATAATTCCCAAGAACTTCACCAATTCAAATTCTGGAGTCTGAAATCAAGTTCCAAGGATTTCGAATTCAATCTTATTTATAGGAGACGGTCTCTGTTTTTCTGCAGCATTTCCAATGTGTTCAATTCAAATTCCACGTGTCATGCTGAGTATTTACCTACCAAATGAGGATATACTCCCACCGCTTCAAAAACAGATCTTTGATATAATATATATCATTAACCAGCTTCTTCCACTAGTCCTTAAAACGTATCAGCTGTTATTCTCGATAATCAAACGTTATAGAGTAAAATTTGCGACTGATACCAACAATTCTCACGACTGTAAGCAGTAGCTACACTCAGTTGCAATGATATCCAGTCGCAAGATTACCAGACTCTGGTCCCGCTAACTAATTCAAACGGTGTCGTATTACGGTTCCTTTTTCATAAGTCAAAACGACGTCGCGTTGCTCCCACGACTTGTTAGACCAACAGATACAACAAACCATCGACTGGTTCTCAAATCCCAAAAGCTGGACAACCAGACGACGCATCAAAACGCTGCGTTCCAACTAATTCAAACGACGTCGCCTAGCTGACGTCATCAAATCCGATCGCTAATTCTCTCGCAAAACCAGCTGCAAGCTACAGGAGAGTTGACTGGTGTTGACGTCTGGATCTCACTATACCAGATTTCTCCCGTTAACGCAACTACTGGTTTTCTCAAAACGATAGCGTATTACTCCTATGTTATCAACGACTGGTAAGATTCTACCAGCTTTCTCCAAAACGACCACGTTTCATTCTATGGTCGCGATAACTTACGCAACTCACCAGACTTCACCAAAACGGCAGCGTTTCTCTTCTAAACACTTGGAAAACATATTCCTCTCAAAATTCATTAATTCAACTCCGAATCTCAACCAGATTTCACCTGAAATAATATCAATTCGAAGCATAACATTCCCAGAAGAAATCCGAGAATCCTCAACCAGACTTCATCAAAATATGACGTCCGGAAATTTCGAATTTACTTAATCTCTATGTAATAATTTCGGGCAATACAAAATGTAAATTTGAGGTTTTATTTTAAAGAGGATTTATGACGTTGAGCAGTTTTGATTTTTAACATCCTTCAGCTTTTACGTAATTTTAAAGAAAGAAAAGATTTTACTTTGAGAACTGAGGTTGAGAACTGAGTTGAGAACATAAAGTTTAAGCTAGAGAAAATGATTTTGTATGACGGGACTTGATTGTGGTTTTCTATTATGGATAGTGGGATGGAGAGACGTCTCGTGAGCCCTATCAAATGATGCGGTATGGGAATCGAGATAAGTTTCATTCATCCATATCAACATTACGGATATGGGAGTCGGGAGACGTTCCGAGGAGTCATATCAAAATGATTGACATGTATGGAAACCAGACAAGTACTGGGGAGCCATACCAACATAGTACCATGGTAATATACCTTAGCTTGATCAAGCGAAACAATGAGAATTGAGGGACCACAGTCAGGAAACAGATTTCACAGAAAATGAATTTATTTTATGAGCTGATTTTATGCATGAGTTTTAAGTTATTGCTTTAAACTGTTTTATATTGTTATGAATTTCCTTCGTATTTCAGTTCAGAAAATTACTCGAGTAAACATATTTTATGCATGTGCCTGTATTACGTATTAATTTCTACTGCCCAGTTTTGTACTTGTTGAGCCCCTAGGCTCCTACGTTTAACTGGTGCAGATGACGTCGATGCAGAGGTTGAGGGGCTGGATTCCTGAGCGACAGTGTTTGGTTGGCGCAAACCCAGTGACCAAGCGTTTCTGCAGCGATAAGATTGAGAAAAACAGTTTTGGCTTTTTTCTTAAGCTTTCAGTCTCAGTTTTGAGCGAAAACAGTTCGGCTTCATTTAGTTTTGTTTCAGCTTTGGAAAAATAGTCTGTTCTAAATTGTTGAAGTTGGATACAATTTTAAGGGACTTCAATTAATGTGATTCATCGGTTTTTTCTCAAATCTATTTTAAGCTCCGCAAACCTTGTGCTGTTGAGTTTATTCGAAGATTTCAAAAAAGCAATTTTATTTCAGCTTTCGGTTTGCTGTTTTAAAAAAAAAATTTCCGCATTTAAATTTATTATAATGTGTTTGACTGAGTTGAGGGCATTTCAAGGTGGTATCAGAGCAGAGTTATTGGTTTGGGTTGTGCCTACAGCTGACTGCAGTAAGATCAAGGAGTCTCGCCTCAAAGTCCGTAAGTTTTGATGTTTAAACTGCTCTAGTTGTTAATTTCATATGCTTTGTTTTGATGTTCAGTGATAATTTGAGATAGATTATCTAAGATAGGAGACTTGTACACGTATAGAGTATTCTAGCTAAGGTATGTAGATTCTAAGTAGCTGGAAATTGGTTGTTATACCCCCATAAGCTTCCTAGATGTCAGTCATGCCACCACCTCCACCACCCCTGCCTACTACCAAGGAGATCTTGTCGGGACTTGCCTAAGGATCGAGGCAGAATGCTGGATCAGCTCGGGCAGGAAGGACTGAGCTGTCTTACGAGAAGGTCAGGAAGTTAGGACCTCCGGAGTTTACAGGCTCCACTGACCCGATGGTTGTTGAGGAGTGGGTCCGATCTCTGGAGACCATTCAAATACATGGGACTGGGGGATGCGGCTAGAGTCAACAATGCCATCTTTCAGCTGAAGGATGCTGCTTTGTGGTGGGAAGGAGCTGAGCAAATTGTATGCATGGACACTTTGGATTGCGCTGGTTTCAAGAGGTTGTTCTATGACAAGTACTTTACTCCAAACATCCAAGCTAAGCTGAAGAGCGAGTTTAGGAACCTTCGGCAAGGGGACATGACTGTGGCGGAACACGTCAAGAAATTCGACAGGGGCTGTCACTTTTCACCTATGATAACCAATGGTCGTGCAGAGAAGCTGCATCACTTTCTAGATGACTTTAGCCCCTCCATACAAAGAGATGTTTTGATGAGGATCCGACAGATTACGCGGCAGCATTGAAGAGGGCCTTAGGTCAGAGCAGTCGCTGAAGGACATAAGGTTGAGATGCAGAGGAAGAGGCCTTTTCAGCAACCCCAGCAGCAAGCTCAAGCCAAGAGGCCATTTTCTGGGCAGCAGAGTCAACAGCTGGGGCAAGTTTAGTATAGTCCCGCTAGAGAAATACCCCTTTAGGCGTGTTAATAACACTACTAATTCATCAGGAGCACCTAAGCCAGCGGCAAAGGCCGTTATATCTGGAAAGCCACACAACAGCAAGCTCCTAAGCCTAGAATTCCAGCAGAGAAAAATCTACATGCCCGAACTATGGACGACAGCAAGCTGGATAATTCCTAAAGGGAACTGGAGTCTACTACAGGTGCAAGAAGTCGGGTCATACGTCTTACCAGTGTCCCCAACTGAAGCAGCCTGCTACTGGAAGATTCTACATGATTCAGGCAGACGAGGCTGATCCAGACTGTAACGCCTAGGAGTTTCCCCTCTATTTAGGATTTACGCATGCCTTAGCTTTAGCGTAATTCCTCATATTTTAGTTACTTTATTTATTATGCATTTATTTATTTATATTGTTTTTATGCCGAGTGTTCTATTTTAGAATTTTTATTACAGGTGCTGCGAAGTCGGATTGAGGATGATGGGAACACCGAGGCAAAGGTGATTTTACTAAAGTCTATTTTTCGAAGCCATTTACTGGTAATGGAAATTTTTACAAAATCTATTCTTTATTTTTAAAAACAAGTTTTTAAACCCCAATTTTTACACAAATATTTTATCCCCAATTTCGAAAATTTAAACTAAGGGAAGAGATAAGAATTTTGGAAACAAATCTACCGATTTGATTTTAGCAAATCTGAAACCCTGATACCTTTTCTAACAAAACACGACGCTATAAACATACATGCACACACACAATCTTTTCACAAAAACAAAAAAAAATCTCACCAAGCCCTGGTTTTTCCCCTTTATCCCCTCTGCTTCGATTCCCTTTCCCTTCTTCTTCCCCGTTGATTTTGAGCCTTCAGCAGCGACGACCAGCAGGTTCCCGACGTCTTCTCTTCGTCCAACTTTGGAGCTAACCGTCGTAAGTTCTGCTATTACAAGGCAAGTACAAAGCTTTTCTTTGACTGTACCAGTTAAGCTATTATCTGCGTGTGCTGAATTTATTCTATTTCTCCTAAATTCTTCTGAGTTTTGAGATGGTGATTGAGGTTTCATGTGAAGTAATTTGTTAATTTTAAAACTTGATGGGGCTGTTTAGAGTTAGAGTTGGAGTTCTGCCATGTTAGTCGTAAGCTTCCTATTGAGAATTGGGTTACGTAAGTTACTTCCTGTGATCTGAGTTTCGTAAACTGTTGCAAACTGTTTTAGCCCTGTAAGCTATTCGTCTTTTGTAAACTGTTTTAACCGCAAAAGCTATTTTACTCTCAAAAACTATTTTAACCCGTAAGCTCTTTGACTCTCGAAAACTGTTTTAGCCCCGTAAGCTATTTGAATTTTTTTAACTATTTCCATAAGCTATTTTCTATAAACTACTCCCGTAAACTATTTCCTGTAAATTGTTCCTGTAAGCTATTTTCTGTAAATTATTTCCGTAAGCTATTTTATGTAAACTGTTTCTGTAAGCTATTTTCTATAAACTGTTTTCCTATTTCTGTTTGATCCGTAACCTGCTTTTAGAGTCTGAGTATCCTAAGCTGTTTGCTGCTGTAATCTGGGTTCGTAAGCCCTTAAGTCTGAACTTTCCTTTCCTTTGAGTAAACAGCGTCTTTCTTCGAGCCATAAGCTATTTCTGCGAGCCCTAAGCTGTTTCTTTGAGCCGAAGCTGTTCCCTTGAGTCTAAGCTAGTCTGACGTTCCCGAGCTGGTTTGACTTACCCAATCTTCTTTGACTTTTCCCCAACTGGTTTGTGTTAGATTAGGTGTCCAACTAGCCAACTTGTGGCATGTGGATTCTTGTTGACTCTATGTAAAACGATTTTTAGTTTTGAAATTCGCATTCTTGTATGGCATTCTTTATCTTCATTATTATGATTACGAATTGTTAGATAAAGACCTTGAATGCACTATAGTGTATATTATATGTGATAGTGGATTTGATGGCTATCATAAAACACGTCTAATAGTCACTGTGTGTTCTAACCTAGTTCCTAGTCGATTGGGCAGTCCAAAAGATGATAAGGGCTGCCCGATCTTGAGACTAGCATCTTCGATGCGAAGTACCACGTTTCATTGGTAAGGAACATGGTGATGTTCTGAGCATGCAGATGGGTAGTGATCTGATGATCTATCGAACTACCCTCATTCGGACTTTCCAAGTGGTTATCATTTGTCAAGTGGATTAAGTCTTAGGTCTTGGTTGTACAGATTAGTCTTTACTACTCGAAACGTCATTGAGACTCTACATGATATGTGACTCACTTTGACCCATTTACCGACTCTGTTGGGGTCATCAGGTGGCAGGATTGGGTGAGGTCCCGATGCATGTAGGAGTCATTGCTTCATTGTCGATGATTCACTTCTTGCCCTTGCTCGTGAATATCCTATGCTATCTAAGGAGATAATAGTGTGATAAATCTCTGGCCAGAGTACTATATGTGCTTTAGGTAAATGGGTTAACCTAGTAGCACATGCGATGTCGCTATTTGATCTCCAAGATGTATGCATGGCTATCGAATCTTTAGCGACTCTCGATTTACCAATGGTCGTTGATTCGATCGGGATATTTGAGATGAAAGGACCGTACTGTACGCTAACCTTGACCAACTGGTTCTTGCAGGCACTATCAGTGATACCTAGGGGATCATGGGACGATTTTTCTAGACTCTTTACCATGATCCGATGGGTAAGTCTGAAAATATTTTTTTGGAATCACAAAGAGTTGTGAGCCCATGACTAGCTATACCCCTGAACCATTGAGGGTCACACAAGTACTGGTTTCCTAATTCTCGTATGAATATAGTACTCAAAGTGTTGAGTATAGTAGGAGGAAGGTGGGATTATGAATTCCTATAAGTAGCTAAGTGAGTAGGACTTCCATATTTAGCTAATGAGAGTAAACATGTCATATATAGATTTAGTGGTCCAAAAATTTGATTTTTCATCATAATTATCAGTTTTGTAAACTGAGCACATCGGTGATATCTGATCATCAATTGGGATTATGATGAGACCACAATCGAGGAAACGAATGTTCACAGTTTGACTTGGAACAATTGTTCACAGTTTGAGTTGAACCGAATGGTTTGATTTGAACTAAATGTTCACTGTTTGAGTTGAACAGAATGTTCACAGTTTTGTTCAACTCAAACTCTATTCCTACATATATAAATATGGCAATGAGGAGACATTTTCAGAAGAGAGAAGAAAAACCCCACTTGATTATTGAATCCATAACTCTCCTCTCCCCTCCCATCCACTCTCAGCCTCCTCCCGCCGCTGCCGCCATTGTCTCGCTGCTGCGTGTCATCGGACCCCGTTCTGGCTGTCTTGGCGGGGAAATTCCGTTCATGACGATTCACCGTGCTTTCTAGTGCAAGCAGCGAAGGAATTTGGAAACCGATCGTGGACCGGATTAGGTGAACAATTGAAGATCCAACCGTTGAAGTGCTATTTTCGCGTAAAATCGGAATAGTCGGAGCCGGGCGCGAAGTCGCCAAAGGTAAATATTTCTAAACATCCTATGCATGTTTAGCTTTTTTTTTATTTGTTTATGAGCATTCCCGGGCATGAAATTTTTTAAAAATTCCTCTGCGCCCCGAGAGCGTGATCCGAATCCGTCACTGCTCCAAAATTTTGACCATTCCCGAACTGTTGAATTTCCCCGAGTCGGTTTGACCATCCCAAGCCGGTTCAATCATCCTAAGCTGGTCTACCTCCCCGAGCTGGTTCACTGTGCTGAGCCGATTTACTGTGGTAAGCTGGTTTGCCGCCCGAGCTGGCTTACCGTGCTAAGTTGGTTTACTGTGCTAAGCTGGTCTACCGCCAGAGCTGGTTCACCGTGCTAAGCTGGTTGACTGTCCTGAGCTGGTTGACCCACCTAAGCCGATTTGACCAATCTTAGTCGGGTTGAATTCCGTAAATTGTTCGAATTTCCGTAAGCTATTAGACCTTCGTAAGCTGAGTCTGACTTCCGAGCTGATAGGTGTGAGCTGATCTACGCGTTTGGGTTTAGTTCGAGTTCTAGGAGCAGCCTTCTGTCATGAGGAAATGTAAATTTGAGGTTTTATTTTAAAGAGGATTTATGACATTGAGCAGTTTTGATTGTTAACATCCTTCAACTTTTACGTAATTTTAAAGAAAACAAAGATTTTACTTTGAGAACTAAGGTTGAGAACTGAGTTGAGAATGGATATTTAAGCTAGAGAAAATGATTTTGAATAAAGGGATTTGATTGTGGTTATCTATTACGGATAGTGGGATCGAGAGACGTCTCGTGAGCCCTATCAAATGATGCGGTATGGGAATCGAGAGACGTTTCATTTATCAATATCAATATTACGGATATTGGGAGTCAGGAGACGTTCCAAGGAGCCATATCAAAAGAACTGACGTGTATGGAAACCAGACAAGTATTGGGGCGCCATACCAAGCCTAGTACCATGGTATATACCTTAGCTTGATCAAGAGAAACAATGAGAATTGAGGGACCACAGTCAGGAAACAGATTTCACAGAAAATGACTTTATTTTATGAGATGATTTTATGCATGAGTTTTAAGTTACTGCTTTAAACTGTTTTAAACTTTTATGAATTTCCTTCGTATTTCAGTTCAGAAAATTACTTGAGTACAAATATTTTATGCATGCGCCTGTATTACGTATTAATTGCTACTGTCCAGTTTTGTACTTGTTGAGCCCCTAGGCTCACTACATTTAACTAGTGCAGATGACGTCGAGGCAGAGGTTGAGGGGCTGGATTCCTGAGCTGGCAGCAGTCGGTTGGCCCAAACCTACCAAGCGTTTCTGTAGCGATAAGATTGAGAAAAACAGTTTTTGGCTTTTGTCTTAAGCTCTCAGTTTCATTTTTGAACGAATACAGTTCTGCTTTGTTTAATTTTGTTTCAACTTTGGAAAAAAAGTCTGTTCTAAATTGTTGAAGTTGGATACAGTTTTAAGTGATTTCAATTTATGTGATTCATCGGTTTTTTTTCTCAAATCTGTTTTAAGCTCCACAAACCTTGTGTTGTTGAGTTTATTTGAAGCTATCAAAAATGTTAAGAAGTTTTATTTCAGTTTTCGGTTTGCTCTTTCAATTTAGCATTTAAAAAAATAAAAATAAAAACTTCCGCATTTAATTTATTATAAAAATGTATGAGTGAGTTAAGAGCGTTTCACAGACACTACTCTGATCACAGGTACCCTTGCACTTTAAACTTTGAATTTTGAGAAATTTAAATAGTAGATCGACGACTCTTAGAGATTAGGATCTGAACTTAACTTGCTAAGGGTACGATTAGAGACCTATACACGTGTGATCTGTCACAGGTAGTGTAGTTGTATTAGGAGTGCTACTTGAGCGTTAGTTGATTCAGGAGCAACGCACTCCTTTATTGTAGGACCGAGCGCTTGCCGCTTTAACAAAAGCTATAACTGGTGGTAACGGTGCAACTCCAATATTTTAAACCGTATAGCAACACAAGCGCCACGGTTCGATCGCTCTACCTAGCAGGGGCAATTATTGCACTCCAACAATCCCCCTCCCAATAATTGCACTCCTTGCAATCAATAGGAATCGAACCCGTGACCTTGGCTCTGATACCAATTGTAGGACCGAGCGCTTGCCGCTTTACCAAAAGCTATACTTGGTGGTAACGGTGCAACTCCAATCATTTAAAACCGATAGCAACACAAGCGCCACGGTTCGATCGCTCTACCTAGCAGGGGCAATTATTGCACTCCAACATTTATCTCGGAGAAATTTGTAAGAAGGATGGATATAGCTCAGGAGAGCTTGTCGAAGCAACTACTGGTGACAATCCCATCTGAAGATGAGCGACGTACTCCCAACATTGTCAAGAGCCTTGACATGGTGTTTGCAGGGCTGCATAGTGTTCGCAGATCTGATAGTATTTCCGATGTCAGAATTTGACATCATTCTTGGAATGGACTGGTTGTCTGAGTACTAGGCAGTAACAGACTTCCAGGACAGGACAATACAGCTTAGATCTCCTGGAGGGGAGTCCTTCGTCTTCCCGGCAGCAAGATGCACAAGGAAGCCTCGACTTATTTCATTTCTTACAGGCTAGGAAACTCATGGAGGATGGATGCTTGTCTTTTTTAGCCAGTATCACGGCAACTACTGTGCCAGAGGGCCCGATACTGTTAGACGTGGATGTAGTGAGGGAATTTGCAGATGTTTTTCCCGAGGATTTAGCTAGAGTTCCACCACAGAGAGAGGTGGACTTTACCATTGAGCTGATGCCAGGAACTGTGCCAATTTCCAAGGCACTTTCTCGACTTGATCCTACTGAGATGAAAGAGCTGAAGCAGCAGATTCAGGAGCTGCTAGACAAGGTATTTATTCGCCCTAGTGTTTCCCCATGGGACGCACCTGTGCTCTTTGTAAAGAAGAAGGATGGGAGCATATGTGAGTAGTTTAGAGAAGACTCTGACGTCCTAACCTCGGAGTCAATTTCAAGGAGACTGTGATGTTCTGATCAAGGAGAAGTAGCTGTTCTGTTGGCACTGTAGACTAGTTCCAAGAATCGTGTTGGAGAAGTTTCTAAATACTAGTTACAGTTATATAACTTAAGAGCATGGGACTGTCGGTCAAAAAGACTAAGTTATATCGTCTTCCTTGAAAGCTCCTGTCTGAACCGAACCCTCGTTACTGTTCAGTCGACCGACATTTCTTCAGATTGTCATAGATTGGATACTCCGTTCTGAGCACGGGTTGTACCATTGGAATCCTCTTTCCAAGCCCGTCATTTCCCGACTAGTCTTGAGGCCAGAGGTGGCTGGAGGAGGGAGATCGACTATAGTGCAGTCATGCCGTTTCTCACAGTTTCCGATCATTTGGCTCAGCTGGGTTAGTAGTAGTTCTTCTCATTGGATTTAATTTGAGACCAGTGTAGTTAATTCTTGGTATCAGTTTGAGGTGGTTTTGAGCTATTCTTGATCTATATAGTGTACGACCTATTCGGGGGAGGTCCCTGATCTGTTTTTCTCTTCGGTTGTTGAGAGTTTGAGACCTGTTGTGGGTGATATTTGGATTGCAGGTGGTTCCTAATTTCTATCGTGATTTATCAAGTCTGTTTGGTAGATACTGGACTTCTATGCCGCTAGCTTGTGCGATCTGTTCGGCCAGTGTGCTTGATTTGAGGTATTGTGGTAAAAAAATTTCCTTGAGGTACGGATACGAGTTATGTGTTACAACTTTCATAGAGATGAATTATAATGCGTTGTGCTATGGCCTGCTTGTACTATTATTTATTTGGATGTATCATGGCATTAAGATTATGCATTCATATTGAGCCCTGAGTTTTATTGGCAGCTGTTGAGTTATTTTAGAGATCTGTTTTGTAGCCTCGTCGGAGTGGTGTTTTGTGTTGTACACTCACGAGGAGGGCATAGAGAGCGAGTGGGTAGCTCCTGCACTCTCAGTGTTGTGGCTTGGACACTTGGTGGTGGAGATGTTGTTAGCACACCTCCGTTGTTTGTTATTCCGTTGAGGCCGCCCGATTAGCTCCCGCGCCCTTGACGAAGGGGCCCATCGTCAGTTTTTCGTTGAGGTCGGTCGGGTCGCCCCTGTTACTCTCAACGATGTTGCCATTGTGATATTGATGATCTTGTTGTCAGATCTCTGGTTTGGTACCCGTTATTCTTTGCTACCAGACACGCATTGCATGGCATGTAGCATATTTCTCTCGTACTTGATTGTTGTTTATTGTTGCGTTCCTTACTAGGGGTTAACCCATTCTCTTTGGGGCTGCTTTGGTCATGTTAGTTACCATTGCAGTTATCCAATGGTTCAACTGCACAAGGAGCGTCAGCTAGTGGAGCCCCATAGAGTGTGATCGAGTGTCCCAATTATTATATCTTTATATATTCGATAGAGTCATTTATCAGGGGATGCCCTGTGTAATTGTTGCACTTTATGATTCATTGTGTTGATGATACGATGCTTTATATATATATTTTTTTTTTCTGGGAAATTGGTTGCTGTTAATTTCATGGCTTTCTGCATTTACCATGAGTAGGAAGAGCTCTGCATATGTTTGCAAATTGTGTTTAAGGACTTTTGTATAATTAAATCCATGTGATGGACTAGTACCAATATTTTGAATATTTGTATATTTTTAACCGATAGGGCCAAAGTGAAAAATTTTAACCCGCTTTAAAATTTTCACGTTTTATTATTAATTGCATTTTATTATTAATTGCATGTTTATTTGTTGATTATGAGTATGGGCCTGTTTTTGTTCGATACGATATGGTAAGGTATGTCACCCTTACTAAGCTGTGCGGTACCTTGTTGAGAGATGTAATTAACTTAGTATATTTGGTAGTTGGAGATAATACACGAGGAATATTGAATGCTAAAAGAAAGTGTAATTCTAAAAAAAAATTTGGAAAATTGTTACGATTTGATAATATAGGGAGCCAAAAGTTAAAAGAAGCTAGCTAATCTATGCATGGAATAACTTTCAAATTTCCAATGTTTTATATTTTATTTAATAGTTGGTGTTGTGTAGTTTAGTTTTGGTGAAGGTCTACATCAAAATGACCAAGTGTTAAATCCAGTCGAAGCTGTATTCGCAGTATTTGAGTGTGTATTTCAAGAATTAGCGGACCATCATTTCCAAAAGAACTATTGCAAATCCAGTCAATCTGTTAGTCATCCAAATGCAGTACATACATATTGGATATGTAATCAAGTCCCTAAGCCCCACGGAGTCTAGATGTTAGTAGAACTATGAGTTGGCATTCTCCTTATAGACAGACGACTTATTCAACCAACAACACACCAGAGATAATCAGATAATGTTTGAGTTTAACCGACATATTTATTTTGACCGTTACGATCATTTATTGTGGCATATTTTGGCAAAGTTTCTGGGCATCTTAAGTATACCTTCTCTGCAATGGCATCTATAGGATCAATATGTAACCATTCACCTTTGAACATTGCACCTCATTATAGAAGGTCATTTCAGGAATCATATACTGTTCTACAATCTGCTAACAAATTCATTTCATTTGAAAGTATGAAACTGTGAAGGCCCAATTCAGCCCCTGAATTTAACATTTTAGCAACCTACAGCTTGGACCATGAGCTGCAAAATTTGAAAATTTTAGTTAACAAATTTCAGCAAACATACCATTATCTGATTTTCTTTAAAAAAAAACCCATTTCAGATTTGATTTAGCTGAGTCATTGCTACATGATTATAGCAGATTGGAGCATTTAGTTGGAGCATTAAGGAAGATTATGGCCATGATTCAACCAACAACACACCAGAGAAAACCTCAAGAGAAAAACACCCTTTAAACCTCAAGAGAAAACACACCCAAAAGCACACTATTTCGAGCAAGAGAGCTGTCATTGTAGAGCCAAGAATTACTTGTCCAATTGTTGCTATTTCCAAGCAAGATTCTGTCCGAGTTCAAGCCAAGGCCTTCTTGTTAAATTTAAACAACATTTTCATTTAAGTTTTAGCAACTGTTCTTCATGTTTCTATCAGGACATCTGTACCTGGGCTTTCATTTTTAAAAGAATACATATGCTCTACGATTGATTCCAATACGTTCTTTGACCCTAGTTCATGGCTTCCTTCTAAGCTGGATTCGATATACGTATCTATATAAAGCTTTGTGATGCAAGCATGTTCATAGGTAGTTTTGAAGGCAATGTTACGAATTTGAATTATAAATTGTAAAGGGGAAATATGATAACAAATTGCCGTGTTGTGGGGTAATAACCAATATATGGTCCTAATGCACTGGGTTATAATAACTGTTGTATGATGTGGACGACTATGATGAAAAGAATTAGGAATCGATCCGTATAACTTGAAAGATATGTTGAATTTCTTGCCACAAATGATTATGTTTGTTAGATATGTTTTTAACTATATTTATATTTTATCCATTTAGTATGTTATGTTTTGACCCAACCCAAGTTTCGAGATGCACTATGACATGATACTTTCGAACATTCATATCTATGTTTTGTTTGTCGTTTCTATGTTCAATCGGCCTCCACTTACAAAATAATTCCCTAAATTAATCACCGTTTGCACTCCTTCACAGAATTATTTTTCACTTTAAAAAGAGTTCATTGGTTTTAAATCGACTGATTATGATATTTTAAGATCGAAACATAACATATCAGAGTTTAAAGGGTGATGGTCAAATTTTTTAAAAACTTTGTGTTTAAAAACTATTTTTAGAATCAGCTTGGTTATCAGCTGACTCTAATATCACTCTAATCTTTTTTTTTTTTTAGAAATAAAAGTTCATACAGAAAAATCCAATCAATAAGTGAACCGTAAAGAAAGAATACGAGTAAACTGAAGCGTAAGAACATATGAGAGTCGATGGTTGTTTCTGGAAGTTCGAAACAAACTTCTACGTCTCTCTTCTTTCAAAATGAAAAGATTAACTCGAAAACTTTGAGTAAGATACAATATATTTTTAACCACTCAGTAGGACAAGACCCAAACTGAACTCCTAGTTTCTCTTCTCTAAAACAACACATGAGTTGTAAATTTGAGTTGTAAATTCAAATGATAAAAGGCTCTAGAAAATTTTATCAATTAACTACAAAGTCTATAACATTCAGCACACATCTGAAATAATTACAGAGGATTTTAAATACAAACCATTGAATAACACGCTTTTGTAAGACAATGATAAAAGAAGATCTTTTAGCACGTAAAGTTCGTTGTCGTACCGTTGGTTATGTCGTTGTTCTCGTGTTGTATCGTCTTCTCATTTTATATTCTTCAGATTCAAATGGTAATAAATATGTCCGATGGACTAAACCGGTGAATCCATTTGCATGCATTTAATGAGCATTAAAACTTGTACGTTGCTCCGAACTGCTCCGTTAAATGTTTCCCAAAAAAGTTATTCTCGTATATAAATAGTCTGTGACACATTCTGATTGTTTCCTGAAATGTAGAACTACTACAGTCATTCTGTCGTAGTCTGAGAAGCTTGTTCTGATCTATACGAGGCTCAACTATTCTTCTACTGAAGGTCCAAATCTGAACTATTCTGTACTTCGAGCCTGATCTGTTCAGTTTCACTCTGTTCTAATCTCTGCTCTAATCTGATCTGATTTACTTTGCTCATCTCAACCGATATGCTCTTATTCTCATCTGACCTGATTACATCCGATCTGATTTGTTCTGCTCTTTTCATCTGATCTATTTTGAACATCATCTGAAGTGTTCTAATGCGAAGCTCCAATCTAATCTGACCAACTAACCTCCGAATTGATTTTTATATTCACCAAAACTTATAACATTTTATCAAACAAGATATGTTTCCTTTGACCCTAGCTAATGGCTTCCTTCTAAGCTAGCTATTCAATATGTGTATCTATACAAGCTTTGTGATCCAAGTATGTTATTAAGTCCTGAAGGAAATTTTATGGTTTAACTTAGAAATTATATACAAATTTTTTGAAATGATAACATATGAACCTGGTATGGCGAGTTTATAATTTTTTATACAGGCTTTCCAGGAATATAAAATTACCAATATAACTCAATATTGGCAAATTAACTTAACTATCAAAAATATGAGAAAGTTCTATCCATCATATGATACAAAGACTACTTCTAAATGATTCTTTATTTTATAAATACCAAAATCTGACTTAAGTAATTCTTCTGATCAAATACCATAAATACCAGTCCAAAATTCAATCTGACTTGTGTCCAAAAATCAATTGCAAGTTTCTATCAAATATAAATACCAGTCCACAAATAGTATTTCTGATTTTTCCAAAAATCAATCTCTTTCTATCAAACATTTAATGTAAATTCTGGTCCACAAACAGTTATTTCTCATTATAAATCATATTTTCCCATCAAGACCAATAATTGTTTTGCTTTAATGACATTCTGTCACGTTCAGGGCCAGGTTGCAACATCGGTGTTGTTTTTAATTATATTTCTGTCAAGGCCAATATATTTTCTCATAACAAAATATTCTCTTACATTTACAAATACAAAGCATAAACTAAATCATCAGCTGAAAGCTGAAGAATCCATTAGAAATCCAATAACATAGCAATTATAAATTCCTCCTTTTTCATCAGCTTGAAACAAGGTATGATCTACCTTTCCGAGTTTCTTTAAATACGTATTTGGAGAGGGTGTAAGATGTGAGTATTTAGAAAAATACATACGAGGCCGATCGAACACGAAAATGACAAACAAAGCATAAATATGAAATTTCAAAAGTATCATGTCGTAAAACATCTCGAAAAAAGGGTAAAAACATAAAATACTAATAATTGGGAACTAGTAGGATCAATTAAATTTAAATCATGACTTTTTGGATTAAGTTAACACTGATATTAAGAGTTACAGTTAGTGTATAAAACTTTGATCATACCGTTGGTGAATAAGAAAAATATACAAATTCCATGATAAAATAATATAAGAAACTGTTTATGACTGGATCATGCAATTGAAATGACGCACACTTCATCTATTGTTTTTCATAAGAAAAAATAATTTCCAGTGCTTAGCTAACTATGTTATGTGATCTTGTGACTTAAAGGCTGCTGCACCTTAATCGAGCTAGTATTGTCGTATCAATTGTGTTGGAATTCCATGGTCCTCGTTTTGTTATGGGGATTTTGAAGATATATGTTTTCGTTTTTTTTTTTTTGAGAAAGTATGAGTATTATTAGTTCTTAAATGAGTCAAGGAAAAAGAGTTAATATATTTATATTTTAGCAATTTAAAGTTTTTAATGTAACTTTGGAAAACTGGTACAATATATATACATATTGATGTAGCCAAATTATCTCAGCCGACGAGCTGATACCACCTCGGGATGTAAGGTCGGGAGGTCGGGAGATCTGGAAGTTGGAGGTCGGGAGCTATGGAGACCTGGAGGTCGGGAGCTCTGGAAGTTGGAGGTCGGGAGCTCTGGAGACCTGGAGGTCGGGAGCTCTGGAGATCTGGAGTTCGAGAGCTCTGGAGATCTGGAGACTTGGAGTTCGGGAGCTCTGGAGATCTGGAGGTCGGGAGCTCTGAAGCTCTAGAGGTCTGGAGCTCTGGAGCTCTGGTGGTCTGGAGATCTGGAGGTCGGGTCGTCGGACACTGGTGAATGGAAGATGCTTATTCTTGGTGCCTGGTATTTATAGAGGGGCCAGGAGCATATCTCGACGAATATTCACCTGTGCCGCGTATCTCGAGCGAGATCTTCTCCGTGATCCTCGGGATCTTGTTGTCTAGATAAGGAAAGATGTATTCGGGTTGGATTCTGCTAGTCATGACACTGTCCTCGGGAGACACTCCTGATCTGTGCACAAGTCCTCGGGTGACTCCTCAAGCTTAGCGGCATGGTCATCTCGGGTCAAGAGCTCATCCTGCATGAGGTCTTCCTACCCGAGGTCTTCCTGGCAGAGCTCATCCTGCATGAGGTCTTCCTACCCGAGATCTTCCTGGAAGAGCTGAGGTCTTCCTTGCAGAGCTTTTCCTGCCCGAGGTCTTTTTGGAAGAGCTGAGGTCTTCCTGGAAGCCAAATAGTTCAGCCGAGAGCAAACGATGCTACGCCGAAGAGCTTTGGTGACGTCGGGCAATTTGAAAGAAGGTTGCACGTCGGGTCGAGATCTGCAGTAACAAAACACTCGTCAGAGGGCGCCGGAAGTGTGTCCGGCGAAGCCCCTCCGATGCTTAAGTCAGGCGATATCAACGCGAGGGAGTGAGAGCAAGAATAACTGTGTGCAAGAGTATGCAATAGAGAGTGAATGAATCCAAAGGAGAAAACCTGGCGGTATTTATAGAGGGGCTAGGCTGATGAGTCGATATGATTGGACGTGGTTGGGGTCGTGCACACGTCTTCCACCCCACTCGCCCACTACGCACGTTCCAGCATAATCCGGCCCACGTTCCCCGTCTTTTGCGGAAGTGCTTTAACACGTCGGGTTGGGGTCCTCGGGAGATACCTGGCAGAGCTCATCCTGCATGAGGTCTTCCTGGCAGAGCTCTTCCTGGCAGAGCTCATCCTGGCTGAGGTCTTCCTGCCCGAGGTCTTCCTGGAAGAGCTGAGGTCTTCCTGGCAGAGCTCTTCCTGCCCGAGGTTTTCCTGGAAGAGCTCGGGTCTAAGATGAAAGATCACCAGTGGAGTTTTTGTTTTTTAAGAGGAGCTCTTTCCTCGGGTCCCGAGGTGGGAAATTATAGTGGTATCAATAGTAACCCCCTCAACGAGTCCTAGACGAAGAAGTGAAGTGTAGGACTTGGGGTAGTGATCGGGACCCGAGGTGTGAACTCGTATTATGATGACGAGCTGTTCGGGCTTAGCGTGCTCACGTAGAAGGGCTACGCGAGAAGGTGCCAGTGCGGAACTGGGCTTTGAGTGTCGAGCTGGTCGGGCTTATGCGCTCACGTAGAAGAGCTACGCGAGGAGGTGCCAGTGCAAAACTGGGCTTTCAGTGCCGAGCTGATCGGGCTTATGTGCTCCCGTAGAAGGGCTACGCGAGGAGGTTCCAGTACGGAACTGGGCTTTGAGTGCCGAGCTGGTCGGGCTTATGCGCTCACGTAGAAGAGCTAAGCGAGGATGTGCCAGTGCGGAACTGGGCTTAAGTGCCGAGCTGGTCGGGCTTATATGCTCACGTAGAAGAGCTACGCGATGAGGTGCCAGTTGTTAGAGTAGATGCCCAACTAGCCAACTTGTGGCGTGTGGGTTTTCATTGACTCTTGTACAAACGATCTTTATATATGATATTCGCATTCTTTTATATGGCATTCTTTACTTTCATTATGTGTGTAATGATTTGCAATTGTGTTGAGTAAAGACCTAGAATACACTAAAGCGTATGTTAGATGTGATAGTGGGTATGACGGCTATCATGAAACACATCTCCCGCGCCCGCCGGCTGACCTAGCAGCAGCTGGTCCAGAAGTGGCGGTGCTTCCAATGCAGGTTTAGCCGGAGGAGGTGATGGAGGATCCCCAATGTCTGCCATGATCATTACACCTTGTTAGTAGCTCTTCGCGCTGGATGGAAGATATATATAGAGAGACAGATCAAATATGCAAACTGTTAGTTGTAACAATCAATATTCATGCATGGACTTTTAGTTGCACTTACCAACTCGTATCACAATCCAAATTTCACGTTACTATTCTATTGTGTTGTATGTATATATTCAGATTGATTAATTTCTTACCCAATCCTTTAAATAATATTTTTCATGCATTCATGTACATTAATATGTAGGCTTTTATATGTGTAATACTAAACAACAGCAAGTTATGTGTGTAAGCAACTTCTTGAAATGTAATGTTTTATCCCAAAATTAATTAATACTTCAAGAAAATGGAACAATAGGATTAACATGTCCAAAGAGGATCCCAAGTATTATATCATAGCAAATAGCATTTAGCACAAATTTTTAAACCCGAAAAATGCACATAACACTTTAATTTGGAATTGATTATCTTGTAAAACCCCGTGATTCTAGAGATCAGGCGTAAAATCCTACATCTGATTTTTAAAAACATGGGTTGTATGCCTTCTGCATATTTCAAACATACGATAAATGATGCTCACCCTATATAACTAAAACAGATTCAACACAAAACTAAATCTTCACCATAAAGAGAACAGTATATTCAAAGTCAAAACATATATTTTCTTAATTAAACTAAATAAGAAAAATCTCCATGTGACAGAAATAAAGAGACAGATCAGTGTTAGAAGAACTCAAGTATCACTATTTAAGAGACAGAATTCAAAGGCACACTAATCACCGAAGAAATGATTCTATATCACCAACTCATCAAGTTAACCCTTGTTCTAGGGCAGAGATCCATAGCCTTATCCACATTTCCTCTCGGCTAACTGCTTGCAATAAATAGCCCAGAACCTGAAATCGCAAGTGCTTTTCAGATATTTAGTTTTTCCAGATCATTCAAGCGACATAAAGCTCAATAAACGCAGAAAGATTTTTAAACTGTTTGGAGTACAATACTATTGTGCCAAAACAGTTGAAATTATATGTTTTATATGGATATACATGAAAGGGGCTTCGATGGTGATGAGAGAAGACTAGAGAGCACAAAGGAAAAAGATGCAGCCTGCCTGGCAACTTAGTCATCTGTGCTCTCTATCTTCTGTCAACAACACTCTCACGGCCACCACTTTAATACATATATGATGGTAAAGCCTCGGTCATATGACATGGAATATTTGAACAAAAATAGCAAGAAACAGTGGAATTTTATGCCAAAAATAAGCTCGCTGGATGGAGTTTTCATGAAATTGAGAAGGAAATTTGTTAGAGAGCAGAATTGAAGAGTAACCGTAGTATGTTTGTATGATTTGGAAGAAACACAGAAACCAGTATTTATAGTGGCAAACTGTGCTCACTTCTTTGATTTGGATAAGAAACCCCAGCATTTGGTTTTTTATTAGCAATATTAAATTCAGCATAAACAGGCTTTGACAATCAAGAAACTGCGAAAGATCCCGCCTTTAAGAGCATTGGATTTGTGGGCACGATCCATATCCATAAAATAGTTATTATAATTTCACATATATCCCATGCGATAGATATTTTGAGAATTTGAGACTAAGAACCTTACAGATACTTTTGGTTGCGCGAAAAAAATCACTTTCTGTGCGCAGCTGGAGCTTATCATTGAGCACAATGGGGTTAAGACCACATCTTCTCTGATTTCGAGTCTTAGGATTAAATATTATTTGTATGTTGTCTTATCCGTATACGGCTGGAAATCAAAGAGCATGATTGGATGGATATGTAGTCAATAAATTCTGCTCGATGATGTGGGGAAAGTGGTTGAGCATTTTGCTTCCATTCTTGCTGATTTATTTTTTTCTTTTAAAGCCATGGGATTATATCATGTGAAAAAATCAATTTTCTGTTCCAATAATTTACTTTATTTAGGTTTTGGTCCATTGTTGCAATAAACTCCTCTTCATTTTTGTTGACGTGGTGTTGGAAAATGCTAATTTATCTACCACCATGTCACCGGATCAGTAATAGCTAGAATTTAAAGTTATTGAACAAAGAGTGAAATTTATCGATAATTTTTAACTGATGCTCTACAACATGCTAAAAGGTTTCTTGTCTAAATGGATAGGGTATCCCACTTGCTAGCTAGCTAACATCCTCTATGATTCTGTGAACAAACGCTGGGACCGATTTCATAATATATATGTCGCACATTGATTTCAAGAATGTGCACGTTTAATGAGATAGTTGGGGAGTTGAATTTTTGTATTAGACATGATCGACAAATTACTTGATATGGGTATCTTGAACTAAAAAAACTAATATCCATCAATGGTTTCAGGATACAACTTTGTTTCATTTTCTAGCTAAAAATTCATTGATTTTGTAACTCTAATATATCAAATGGCTTGGTAAGTATAAATTGGAACAAGTAACATACGTAGTTGCCATGGGGGAAATGAAAATATTAAACTTCAAGTTTAGATTGTAGATTTACCGTCTAGATAAGATCCTTTGTTTCTTTACAACATTTAACCCTAGATTTTTTACTGTCAGAATAAGCTTTTTGACAACTTACAAGCTGTTTCTTCAAAAGTAAAGTAACTCTGCTTTTTTAAAACCAAATGATCTTTGATATTTTATTTCTCCAAACTTTCATTGCATCTCTTCTTAAATCTCCGTTCCTCCATATATTATGATAAATTATTACCATAACATTATTTTTTGAACAAAAGATTTTAACTTTTTTATATTTTCCATACAATATTAGTTTTCTAATACATTATATGTCCTTTTGGTAATTTTGACTAAAAAGATATTATCACATATTAATGTCTTTAAGTTGTTCAAAATAACTACTTTAACAACTTGTTTTTAAAATAAGACTAAACAACTCATAAGCTCCTAAAAAAGCTTATCAATTCTAATAGCTTATAAGATATTGAGGATCGGTAGATATTTAGAGGGGATGAATAGGTGTTTATTTTGAGGGGATGAATAGGTGTTTATTTTGACTTTTTTTTTACTGTAGGACTTGTCAATTATTAGTTGACAAAATCCAATCCTCAATTTTTCCCGTAATAGGATATGACTTATGAAAACTCGGAATGAATATCTTAAAACCAGCGATGTAAAAAAACAGTATTAGTGGTCGGTACAAGGACCTTTGTACAAACTTATGTAATGAAGCAAAACCGAAGACTTTTGCTTCCGGATAAAACATTTTACTCACATGTTGTTCAGTTAAAATACTATAAAAGATTCTTTTCGAACAAAACTTTTATCTGTTTTGATTTTTATCTGGATAAATAACACTTGGCTATTTTATCCACTCACTTGACCAACACTCTCATCAGTGAAGTGTGATATGGAAGAAAAATAAAATATTCACTTACTAACATATGAACACATATGCAATATGAAAGTATGCTGCTTGTATCATAAAGGAAAGATCAAGACACCAGAAGTTCATTAAGTTCGAAGCCTCAATCATTCTACAACTCTGCTTCTTCCGTTTCCGAAAGGATTTTACTTGAAAACTTTGATTTATAAAATCTCATTTCAGTCAAAGACTTAAACACTGCTTGTGTTGAAATTCCCTGTATCTATTTAGATAGCTAGATGAACTAATCAATAATTCCATAGCCGGAGTTCTGCAAATGCTATACAAACCTCACAATGATTCAATAGCTCAAACTCTCACATAGATTAACGTCATTGTGTGAAAACTCCATCGCTCATCTATTCTGTAAACTCACAACTCTCTTTTGTGTGAGTGACAGTGCGTGTGAAAAATAGGATTTATGCTAACTACTCTCGAGTGGATCCTGTCTCACTCGGAGGAGAAAACTTTCCATCTGCATTTTGCTCTTCTCCCCTTATCTTACCATGTCATCTTCTTTTTCTTTTGCCCAGGGTTGATTGTTATGCTCCTTAAGTAGGCATCCCTAAAATGTTCAAATCTTTGATGCAACCTCATATTTCAACGTTTGTAAGTATCTGATATGACTTTTCATTCTATTGTACTTTCAAACGTGATTAGAACTATTCAGGTCAGAATCTCTCAGCACAGGTCTTTATGAATTCGGAGAATTCTTCTTCAACCACTCTGAATGGCTTCTCCACCAGCTTCATCTTGTCCAGATAATTGATCCATTTATTCTGTCTTCTCGCATATGACAAATTCTACTTTATCCAAATATCTCCCCTATCCGGTCTTCTCAGCTGCTCCTTGTCGAGATAAACTCTTTATCCAATCTTCTCAGCTGCTCCATATCCAGATAAGCTCCTTATCTGGTCTTCTCAGCAGCTCTTTATCTGGATAAGCTCATTTTCCGATCTTCTCAGCTACACTGTATCCGGATAAGCACCTTATCCGGTCTTCTTAATGCCTGTAGGCTTGCACTAATATGGCAGTAAGTCTTGTATCATCAAAATCAGGATTATATATGACCCAACATAAATTTTTTTGTAAGTTTAGCCAAAACCCGCTAAGATTTAAAGCAAGACATTTATGTTTACTGCACTCAGAGTTATATTAAAATTTACTATAAAATTTATTTAAGTTATGTATAGATACAAGGATTTGATTCAAAGGTTATATGAATTTGAAATTGTATTCAATCCAAGCCGTTATATCCACATAAACTAACAAAGAAAAGTATTCAAATCCACCAATTATAAATTTCATCCAAACAATCATATAGATTTCAAATTTGATTTCAAATCAAAATCCATCACCTCAGATCATCCATCGAGTGCATCTTGAAAGTCACATAACTTAACTTCAGTTATGTGCAGCACTTCAAAAGGATGTAGAAATTTTATGTCCTAAATCTTAATCTTTTTCAAAAAAATTTACATTTCACCCCTCGTTTTATTTGTCCCGCTCTCATCTCAATTTCTTTGTTTTCAACCGTTTTTCAAAATTTGAATGATGTGCAGAAAAAGGAAAACATCAAGTAAGGAAACTTCTTCCGGAGCGGCACTTAGCTAGTTTGGCTTGATTTTCTTGACCTGGATGACTGAGACAAATAACATATGGTGGGACATGCAGAATTTGGAGCACGGATAAGCAAAAAAAGAAGTGAAAAAAAAAAAAATGGAATAGAGGAAATCTGTTCAATGGGTCAGACTCAAGTATTGTTTGGCCCTACGAGCATATGGAGTTAAGAATCCCTCATCACAAATGCCTTATCTTTTCAACAATATGGTTTTTATTATGGGTGCTCTCCCCAAACACAAAACACGATGATTGGACAAGTCTTTTGCTGTCATGTTGCATATATATTAGGGTTCTTTCACGGGTCAACCATTTAAACCATATTAGACAAATCTTTGTGAGACAGATTAAATCCCAAAAGTTTTTGATTAATCATTTCTTTGGCACATGTCATGTGAGGTGGGTCTAAGATTTTCTACTTGTCGTCACCCTTTTTTCTACTAGCTAGTTCGATACATTTACCATCCTCAATGATCAAAATTCTTTTGTAATATGAAATTTCCTATTCAAATATTCTTTCTGTAAGAATGATAAAAGTCTTCTCATCCATTAGGTATAGACAAATAAACAACCGCAGCAACAGAAGAAATGTGAATTGATTTCTTAATATTTTCTTTATGTCATGTATACTACCAAATTTATTCCTACAAATTTGAGATCAGATAAGCATTGAACAAATTGGAATCGAAAGGTTAGATTATTTTGAAGTAATTTATTTACGTAATTGAGTATTTCAATAGAATATATATATCCCTAATTCGATATCAAATTTAATGTTCTGATTTTGAAGCTGATGATGTGATATGTCATGACTATTCTATATTGACCATATCGACCATATATAAAATTTTGTTCAAGTCAGATTCGTTTCCTACTAAATAAGGAAATTAGATTATACGGGCTTCTAAGCTGATAGTACTTAAAAGTTCAAAAAACCTTAATACTGTAATCTGGTAAATTGAAAGCTGCGAAAACATAACTGCACATATTTGAAACATACTGCAAACATTTATTAGTATTTAAAAGAAGTAACATAAAATTTTCTCATTTTCTGTGGTTATAAACAACCGTGTTCTTTATTCTCTTGAATTATGGCTCAGATACTTATACATAGGTCAAAGTCGTTTGATCCAACTATCATCTGAAATCAGGAACTGGGGAATAAATCCCTACTATGCTGTGAAGGAGTAGTTCGTCAACCATAAAGCCCTATCCCTTCCAGTGTGAAGGGGCACACTGGTTCGTCAGACAGCGTCCTCACCCTTCCCTATGCTGACGGTCTGTTATCTTTGCCATAAATAACTTTACTTTGAAATTTACTTCCTTTAAAATTTCTGTAAAACTTTCTTTCACTGCTATTCTTGATTTGAATCAGATCGCTTCAAATATGGTTTGCTGTTTTAAAACTCTTTTGATGTTCGAAATCTACTGGGAGTTCATCGAAGTTCAATCGAAGAAGAACATTGAAATCAGCTCAGGCTGTAGGGACGAATACGAACAGCAGAGCTCTAAGCTGAAGAACTATGTAGGACCGAGCGCTTGCCGCTTTACCAAAAGCTATAGCTGGTGGTAACGGTGCAACTCCAATATTTTTAAACCGTATAGCAACACAAGCGCCACGGTTCGATCGCTCTACCTAGCAGGGGCAATTATTGCACTCCAACAATCCCCCTTCCAATAATTGCACTCCTTGCAATCAATGGGAATCGAACCCGTGACCTTGGCTCTGATACCAATTGTAGGATCGAGCGCTTGCCGCTTTACCAAAAGCTATAGCTGGTGGTAACGATGCAACTCCAATCTTTTTAAACCGTATAGCAACACAAGCGCCACGGTTCGATCGCTCTACCTAGCAGGGGCAATTATTGCACTCCAACAAACTATCTCTTGAAATTGGTATAACTTTGAACATATTAGAGTTATACCTTCGAATCATAGCTAAAAGAAACGAAGAATTAGACTTAATTCACTGTATCAGTCCAAAGTGGACCTAAGTTGGATCAGCACAGAGTATGATCAGCACACGAGCGTACTGGTTCAGAACAGAAAACCAGCTCTAGGCTGTTTGGTCAAATAAAGTCAACTCAAAACAGACAATCAGATCGTGAGCAAACTGGACAATGAAATCAGAGCGCAAGTGGATTGGACAATGAAATCAGATCACAAGCGAGCTGGACAATGAAATCATATCGTGAGCGAGTTGGACGAAATCAGATCGCTAACGAACTGGATAACAATAGTCAAACAAAGTCAAGTCAGCTTGGAAGATTTCTTTAGTCTAAAGTAATCGAAAATATCTAAGGAAAATTCCAGAAACAATGACACGTAGGCTGCTTGAAGAACATCCCAGAAAACTAAGGAAGAAACAGGAACGAACATCGTAGAACATTTTCTAACAAATCCTTTCTGAATCAAAACTTTAGCAAACCAATATTTTCAAAAGAAAACATCATAAACTCAACTATGTTTGAAAAACTTCAAAGAAAACGTCTCTCAAACATTTAAACTCATACAAACATGCAAGCAGAATCAACAATTTTTCAAACACATTTGAGTTATGATGTTTTCTTGTGATAATATTGGTTTGCTAAAGTTTTGATTCAGAAAGGATTTGTTATAAAATGTTCTACGATGTTCGTTCATATTTCTTCCTGAGTTTTCTGGGATGTTCTTGAAGCAGCTTATGTGTCCTTGGTTCTGGAATTTTCCTTAGATATTTTCAATTAATTCAGACTAAGGAAATCTTTCAAGTTGAGTTGACTTTGTTTGACTATCGTTATCCAGTCGCTCGTGATCTGAATGTTAGAGTAGGTGCCCAACTAGCCAACTTGTGGCATGTGGGTTCTTGTTGACTCTATGTAAAACGACCTTTATTTATGAAATTCGTATTCTTTTATGGCATTCTTTATCTTCATTATTATGATTACAATTGTTGGATAAATACCGTGCATTGTTGGATAAAGACCTTGAATGCACTATAGTGTATGTTAGATGTGATAGTGGATTTGATGGCTATCATGCACATCTAATACCACTGTGTATTTTAAACTAGTTCCTAGTCCATTGGTCCCTCCAGAAGAGGATAAGGGCCGCCCGAGCTTGAGACTAGCATCTGCGATGCGAAGTATCACGTTTCATTGATAGAGAACATAGTGATGTTCTGAGCATGCAGATGGATAGTGACCTGGTGATCTATCAAACTACCCTCGTTCGAACTTTCCAAGTGGTTATCATTTGTCGAGTGGATTAAGTTCGAGGTCTTGGTTGTACAGATTAGTCCGTATTACTCGAAACGTCATTGAGACTCTACATGATAGATGCCTCACTTTGACCTGTTTACCGACTCAGTTTGGGTCATCAGGTGGTGGGGTTGGGTGAGGTTCCAATGTATGTAGGAGTCAATGTTTCGTTGTCAAGGATTCACCGCTCACCATTGTGCATGGATATCCTATGATATCTAAGGAGATAATAGTGTGACCAATCTCTGGCCAGAGTATTAGATGTGTTTTAGGTAAATGAGTTTACCTAGTAACACATGCGATATCACTATTTGATCTCCAAGATGTATGCATGATTATTGGATTTATAGCGACTCTCGATTTGCCAATGGTCGTTGATCAGATCGGAATATTTGTGTTGAAAGGACCATACTGTACGCTAACCATGATCGACTGGTTCTTGCAGACACTATCAGTGATACCTAGGGGATCATAGGGCGATGTTGCTAGACGTTTTACCATGATCCGATGGATAAGTTCGAAAATGTGTTTTCGGAGTCACAAAAGTTGTGACCCTACAGCTAGATGTATCCCTGAACCATTGAGGGCCACACAAGTACCGGTTTCTCAATTCTCGTATGGAAATTAAGCTCAATTTGTTAAGTATAGTAGGAGGAAAGATGGAAGTGTGACTTCCTAAAATTAACTGGGGTGAAAATGTGATTTCCTTAAGCTTGGACTAGTATGACTATCCTTAAAACTGATAGGGGCATAACTGCTATTTTGGATTAGGTGGTCTGAAAAATTGTTTTCACATCATACTGTTCAGTTTTGTAAACTTTGTAGAACGGTCTGATCTGATCGTCGATCGAGATTATGATGAAGTCAGAACGATGGATTTGAAACCAATGTTCACTGGGCCTGGGCCCGACCCAAGCCCAGTAACCTGGTTTAAGCCCATGGAAAATCTATAAATAGGGGCCCTGGGGTATTCATTTAACTTGCACCAAAAGTTGGGAACAACTCTCCAAGTTGGATTGAGTGCTCTCCCTTCAGTTATACTTTTCATTTCCCTTCTCCTCCTCCCCTTCGCAGCGCCGTCGCCGTCGGAATCTGTTCTGACAATCTCGGCAAGGAGATTCCGTTCGCGAAGCATTCGTTGGTTTTCTAGTGTAAACCAACGAAGGAATTGAGATTCTGGTCGTGGACCAGATTAGGAGGTCGTAGCTGTTCAACCGTTGAAGTGTCAATTCCCTAGTGGAACTGGTCAGAGCCAGGCGCCTAGACGCCAGAAAGGTAATCTTCTAAATATCTTATGAATGTTTAGATTTTTTTAGGTGTATTGACCGTTCCCTGGACTCAAAATTTTAAATTGTTCCTCTACGGCCCGGGAGCGAGATCCGGATCCAGCGCTGTCCCAACAGTGGTATCAGAGCATATGGCTCGGATCTGTCAATACACCATTCTGCCTGAATTGCAACAAAAATCTCGTTTTTCAAAAAAAAAATAAAAAATTTCCGGCCGCACGCCGCCGCGCCACCATTGCGCAGTCGTCACGCGCACCACCGCCTGCCAAAAGCTTTTGTGGCGGCGGCGTTGGCACCACCAGTGCGATGATGCGGCGGTGGAACTTGATTCCTAGGGTTTTTCTGGGCCTGAACCAGGAAGCCCGACGGGTTTTTGGAACGATACTTGCTATCATGATTTTTGGTTGGACCAAAATTAATTTTTGAAAAATTTTAGATATTGGACGTAAAATTATATTAAGCCCAACATTATTTTGATGCAATTAAAATAACAAAATATGATTTTATTTATAAAATGTAATTTTATATTTAAAATATGATTTTGTTGGATAAAATCAAATTTGATTTGATTATTTTATTTATGTCAATTAATTGGATTAATTGAATAGATAATATTTGGGATGATCGAGAGCCATGCTCAAGATGTTAGGTGTATGCTAGATTTTGCATATCTTGATTTTAATATTGTTGAAATCATATCAAAGTGAGCCTGGTTTATGGCCCGTTCCCACCCCTTTAAAATATATACCTATTTGTCATGGATATTTAAATGTAAATATTAGACTTAGTAGGAGGTTTGAAGATGTTGGAGATGATGATCAAAGATGTTAAGACAGAAGACATGTAAAACTGGAAGCTTATGTAATAGCACTGCATTTGCATATTGCATATCACCTAGGATTGGACCTAGATCCGTGCAACCACGGATCGCATAGCTCTCGCTTATCGATCATCCAATTATATATGTGATATATATATGTTGAATACGCAAATTTTAAATTTGATTTAAAATTATTGAGGAAAAATTTCAAAACTAAAATCCCTCATTTTAAATTTGATTTAAAATTTATATCAAAATTAAAATTTTCATGATTAAATTGAAGTAACTTAGTTTATTGATAATTATGTGGAAATGTAACAAAACGTGATCTAAGAGAGTCCTTCATAGACTGGCTTAAATATGGCTTGTACCGACTGGTCTCCCTGAGGGACGTTGCTTTGTCTTAGGAAGTTTTTAAGTGGGCCTTAGTCCCTCCAACTAATTGGAAGCACTCTTAGAGAATGTTAGTCCACGACTTCTAAATTGATCATAAACAAATGTTTATTCGATAAGATCGTGAAGCTAAGGGAATTTAATATTGTTTAAAATTTCCTACCTTCCATCAACAATGGGTGTATGTCGATGCTACCCACATACATAGCCCGACTCATATTATTGGGGGATTCTGTGTGTCGGAAAGTAGTACACGCCATTGACACTTGCTGTGAGTTTGGTGGAACTCCCATGACGTTGGCTCATATTATTGGGGACGTTATGGCCACCTTCTATTACAACCAAACATTGATGGGTCGTCTTGACATGTTATAGTAATCGGCGTCATTTTATTGGACTCTTACTGGACGTGAGGTAAATACATGGAGGTTGTACATGTTTCAATTGGGCTCTAACTTTTGAGGGTCATGATTGGCTGATATTATTCGGGACCATTATTCTTAATTAGACTATGTGTACCCACTAAGGAAACTAGTTTTCTCGATTTCATTAAAGGGTGATGAAAATCGTTAAAATAGTGGAAGGGTAATTGATAAAACTAAATGACCATGTTTTATGTCTTAGCGTTTTTCATGAATAGTCTGTAATGCATGTCTGTTTTTCCTTTCAGTATAAACTGCTATAATTATATCTTCAATCAAAAATTCACTTGTTGCTATACTGGATAACAACAAATTCACTGCTTAAACTACCAAGATTGGCTTCGAAATCTCAAGATTGTTTTGGCTTCGGAAAAACTTCTCTACACGCTAAAGAAGAGCCCTCCGAAGGAAGCCCCTACCAATGCCAATCCTGAGGAGCTGGCAAAGCTGGAAAAATGGTGTGATGATGAGCTTAAGGCATGGTGATATATGATAGCATCTATGTCCAACGAATTGCAGCGGTGATTTGAGAAGACGGAGTATGCTGCTGGCATACACCTTCACCTCAAAGAGCTGTATGGGGAGAACTCTCAGACTGAGAGGTTCACTACTGTCAAGGAGTTCATGACAAGCCGCATGCGCGAGGGGAATTCGGTCCGCGAGCATGGGGTCTTTATGATTGGGCTCATTGAGAAGCTAGTGGATCTTGATATCACAATTCCACATGAGCTGTCTGTGGATCTGCTTCTCCTCTCCCTCCCTGCTGCGTTCGACCCCTTTGTGGTCAAACATGAACAAGCTGCAGGCCACCCTTGAAGAGGTGGTAAAAAAGCTTGTCGTGTTTGAGGGGACAATAGAGAAGGACAAGCCCGTCCTCCTTTT
>KV010304.1:8970-25058 GCA_001598015.1 Dorcoceras hygrometricum | reverse complement strand
GAGTCGTGAGGACCAATCAGTACAACCAAGACCTCGGACTTATCCACTCGACAAATGGTAACCACTTTGAAAGTCCGAACGAGGGTAGTTCGATAGATCACCAGGTCACTATCTATCTGCATGCTCAGAACATCACAATGTTCCCTACCAATGAAACATGGTACTTCGCATCGTAGATACTAGTCTCGAACTCGGGCGGCCTTATCCTCATTTTGACGGTCCAATCGACTAGAAACATGTTCAGAATACACAGCGACTATTAGATGTGTTTCATGATAGCCGTCATACCCACTATCACATCTAACATACGCTTTAGTGTATTCTAGGTCTTTACTCAACGCAATTGTAAATCATTACACACATAATGAAAATAAAGAATGCCATATAAGAAAATGCGAATATCATATATAAAGATCGTTTGTACAAGAGTCTATAAAACCCCCACGCCACAAGTTGGCTAGTTGGGCATCTACTCTAACACAATCTTGTCTCCTTAATTCCAGGCAATTGTACGATTCTGTTATGGCCATCGATCTTTTCCAAAATTAGTAATCGATCGAATTTGAATCAACTTAACTTTTGCGCCTGAAATCTTTTTCTGTTGACAGATATATTTTACTTGAAGACGAATGAATAGTCCATCGCTGTTCGAACAAGTATCTGTCGTGGTAAAACAATATCTGACCAATTGCATTTTCAGAAAGGCTCATCATATCTGTTATACAAACACTGTACTGCTATTCGTTGAAAACACTATAGTGGTAACTGTTCCTCTTACTGTAGCGATATCTGATGGTTCTCTGGTAACTCTAATATTCATATCTCTGTTGACAGCATCATTCGCTTGTTAACCGTATCGTATAGTTCCTGTTGAACTTCACTGTTACGATATCTGTCGACAGTAACCTTCTCTATTCCAACATCAACCGCTGTTGGCATATACCTTTGGTACAATTACGATGTCTGTTGGCAGAAACCATCACTCAGAATAAACTTCCAACAGTAACTATCTGACCCGATAACCCAAATAACTGATTCGATAACCCGACTGTCTCAGAACCCGAATCTGATCAACCCGATAACATAACTGTAATTCAAACCAATCACCGTTGTCAGCAACTCTGATGTTTTCGAATATCATCGTTTAAGTCCAAATCTTTTCTTATTTTTGTTATCACCAAAACTATAAATTTTATCCTAACAGAGTGTCCTTCACCTCCATTGTTTCTATCACTTCTACGGTCTCCTGCCATATTCCGTCATAGGAAAGATTTACTAAGAATGAAGGCGTATAAATTTGAAAGGTCGAGAATAAGATATCATGAAGAGCTAAGAAATTTATTTGAATAGAAAGATGAATTGAATACAAAGCTATTTCCTATTCATCATCTATCTCTCCTTCGCCCAAAGGAATCTCCTCAATCTCTTCCTCTTTCGGTTGTTTTTCCGGTTCTTCCTCCCATTCATCATCGAATGGAGCAGGGGCACCGTTAGCTTCTTGCAGACCTTGGATTGTTTGGAGTAAACCATCTTTCTCCTCTACCAGGGCCTCGATGATCAGGTGTTGTGCTTTCATCGAATCTTCAGCTTCTTGGATTCGAGCCTGAAACTTTTGATGGCACACCACATGGTTTTCCTTAGCCTTTTGATTCTTTGCCTTCATCATTTCAATCTTCTTAGACATGCTAAGGCATATTTCCATAAGTCCGGCGATGACCTTGTGTGAGGCTTCTAATGCTAATTGGTTTGCCTTGTGCTCTTCCTTGATAGCATCCGCCTCTCGTCTTGCGGTTGCTAGTTGGGTTCTAAGGCGCTTAATCATGCGGTTTTGATTGTCAAGGGCAATCTGTTTCATGCGAATGGCAGCAGCAGCACGAGTACGGGGGACAGAGGGGGCCATTTCCTAAAATCGAGGATATTTCCAAAAATATAAGTCGTGAGGTTATTCCGTAAACTGAAAGTACTAACCATAGGGATTACAGAACAGTTGACGGAACTGAAATCGGAGTCCTGTACAAAAAGTAATTACATTTTCAAATACTTCCAAAAACGGCGAAAAAACGTGTTTCCGGAGGGGTAGCACAGGTCTTTCGCCAAAACCTGAAAATTTGTCCTGGACCTTGAAATTTTCGGATTTGATCTCCCAGTTGGATTATGAACCTGGTGAGTTCTGATACCACTAAAATGTCACGTCCCGAGACCGAGACTCGTGACATCGATAATATTAAACAATTATAAAATTGTAAAATATTAAGCCATCATAGCATAGCTTCAACCAGTCTATTAAAATCGATTTTGACTTTTAAAAGCAATTTAAATCAATTTTGACCTCAAAAGGCGGTTTTTACCAAAAGATCGATTTTGACCAAATTAAATTCCCAATATTCGATTTTGACTTAATTAAAATTCCTAAACCCCTAATTTTGATTAAAAACTTAAAATCAAACATAACTAAAATTATTTAAAAGTTTTGACTCAATTTGGACCTTCTGGCTATTTTCTTTAAAATTGGACCTTCGACATATTAATAAAAAGGACAGGTCCCTAAATAAAATAACTTGACCCCATTTTAAAATATTTGACTCGAGACTTGAAGAAACGATCCGGTCCAACCGAACCAGCCAAAACCGATTTAGTTAGACCGAACCATAGCAACTTAAACCCTAAACCAAAAATCCCACACACCCTAACAAGCTGCCTCCGCGACCAGCAGGCACTCCTCACGACCGTTCTCCATGCTCCGGCCACCACTGCCGGAGCCCTTCCGGCTGGACCACCCCAGGTCCAGATGGTTCCAACGAGACCAACCATGGTCCAAACCATGGGCTAACCCAGGAGAACTGGTCGCTGCAAGTGGACGCGCCAGCCATGCTGCGCGCCGTCGCGACCACCTGCTGGCGGCTGGACCACCCCAGGTCCAGATGGTTCCAACGAGACCAACCATGGTCCAAACCATGGGCTAACCCAGGAGAACTGGTCGCTGCAAGTGGACGCGCCAGCCATGCTGCGCGCCGTCGCGACCACCTGCTGGTTTCCGCATTTGTTCTCCTTGCTCCGGCCACCACTGCCGAAGCCCTTCCGGCTGGACCACCCTCATTTCCAGGCTATTCCAACGGTACCAGCCATGACCCATGTCGTGGACCAAATAGGGCGCACGATCTATGGGAAGGCGGCGCACCGCGCTGCGCAGAAAACACATAGCGCGGGGTGTTCTTTTTCTAGCCACCGATTCGGCCACTAACTCCCATATTTGGACCACTCCTAGCCCTCCCTATGACTCCCATGGACCACCTAAGATCAAGCCAAGGTCCCTTATACAGCCCCTAAACCGAATCCATGCACAAAAATAATCAAAACCGTGAGATGTAACATGAGACATGCATAAAACGTGAACCATGCTGTATAGATACGAGGCATACACACAACATTCATGCATAATTTTCATAAAAAAAGGTTATTATGATTTAAATGGTGAGCAATGGAGTTGATATCACATGCCTGGGTTGAAGAAAACGTTAATCTGCGAGGTACGGACATCGTAGGTGCGAGTTCGGGGCGCCGCCGGAATTTGATCGCCAAGCTCCTTCAATGGCTGTATAATTTCAAAACTTTGTGTGCTGCTTGTGAGGGAGGGGGACGGTTGGTGCAAAGAAAGGAGGCTAGGTTTGCGTGTAAGATGTGTTTAAGAATTATGAAAGTGCCTATAATGACCCCTATAGATTTAAATTAAAAGGAAGTACAAGTTTGCCCTCTAATTAAATCAAAAGGTGTTTAAAACTCATGCTTGGGCTTTAATTGTTATAAAATTTCGAAATCTAGGCCCTTATAATTTAAAATGCCTTAAAACTCGATATGCCAGCCCGTATAGGCGAAAAACGGGTTCCCCTCCAAAATAGTTATAAAAATCCTAATTTCCAAAAATATTTGCTTAAAATAAAATAAATTCATTCTTAATATACCATAACTTAAAAATCTCAATTTATTTTCTTTCAGATCGACCCTAATCTCGTCCACACGTTCGTATCTCAAGCAGACTGAAAATAACACATGCATACCATGCAGCATAAAATCATAAATAAATCATATAATAAGGCATGTAATCATCTAAAAAATATTTTTCCCCTAGTCATGCACTCATTTCTACGTAATCTGGATTTCGCGGCATTACAATCTCCCCCCTTATAGAAATTTCGTCCCCGAAATTAAGTTACATACCGATAGCACGTCTGGGAGGCATACATGCACACCAAAACCTTATCACGTAAATCTAAGTGCATGACTAAGCGTCTAATTTTAAAACTCTAAGGCCAAAACTCATGCAAGGCTAAAACATGCAGCATGCAAACATAAACATAACTCAAAAATAAAACTCACAGACTGGTAGTGCGACTTCTGAGCTCCACGCAGCAGACAAGTACCCCACCAGAACCTGGCTCTGATACCAACTGAAACGAACCAGACTCTAGAAATTTTTTTTTAGACATTTGCGGAAGCATAAACTTTAAATATGGCTCGTTCCCTTCTAAAATAATTTCTAAATCATTTTCTCAAAATTCCTTAAGCTTCGATAAAGGAATGTTTAAAAACGTCAAACATCCAACATCGTAAAATCATCGGGTTAAAAGAATACTGAAAGCCAACATATTATAAAATCCAGTATCTAAAACTGTAACATAACAGACTGAATCATAAAGGCGGTCACGGGGTACTGCTGCAACCAGCGCTCAGAGGTCATCACCGCCAGTCGGAATGAACTCATCAACAGGATCATCACCTGCACCATTTAAACCTAGTGAGCCTAGAGGCTCAGCATGCTCTATCGTAATGCATAACAAAGTATATACTAATAAAAGCGCATTCAAGCACATACTGTAATTAAAATAACGTAAAAGACATGGATGCGTGCATGATCTTAAAACATTTCATCGTGTAATCATATCATAACATATCATATATCATATAAGGCATGGCATATCGTAATCTGAAAGAAAGCATAAGAGTCATATCAGTGGATGTGAGCAAAGTGTGACTGATCAGTCGTATAACCAACGTACGTGGCGGTGTGGTTCACCCGACCTTACCTCGGAATCCCTATATGTCACACCTCTTGAAAACTGCCACTTCGCCCGACCTTACCTCGGGATCCATAGGCAACTGCCACTTCACCCGACCTTACCTCGGGATCCATAGGCCCTGAAATCCTAAAATCATTCCTAAAAAACAGGGGATCCTCAGGCCCGGCTACCCGGTTTTTAACTTAAAAAGAACATGCCTGGTGTCACGCCCCGAGACCGAGGTTCGTGACATTGGCAATAAACAATTATAAAATTGTAAAATATTAAGCCATCATAGCATAGATCCAATCAGTATATTAATAATCGAAATATAATCGTTTTTACATCTGAAAACCGGAGTCTGAATAACAGAGTGCGGAAGCGAAAATAAATAATTTACATTAATATCGGAGAAAATTCGGAAGCGAAAATAAATACATAAACAGAGACTGAAACCATCCCCAGAATAGCTTTGTTCTTGTTCTTCTACATGCTCTTCGTTCTTATCTGGATGGAGAAGTAAGGGGTGAGTGTTTGGGGAAACACTCAGCAAGTGGGGGAAACCATTCGAGCATAACAAATATTCATATACATATACTGAGATAACAGATCTCAGCACAGAGTATAACAGAGCATAACAGAGCATAACAAAGCATAAACAGAGCTTAACAGAAGCATGGCAGATAGCACTGATAATTACTTCGTGTCTGTGGTTTACTGATCAGTCCCTAATTTTTACTCCTCTAAGGGGTCAGGCCATGTAGTTACACCAAGTAACTCAGAGTGCGGTTTGGGGAAACACTCAGCAAGTGGGGGAAACCATTCGAGCATAACAAATATTCATATACATATACTGAGATAACAGATCTCAGCACAGAGTATAACAGAGCATAACAGAGCATAACAAAGCATAAACAGAGCTTAACAGAAGCATGGCAGATAGCACTGATAATTACTTCGTGTCTGTGGTTTACTGATCAGTCCCTAATTTTTACTCCTCTAAGGGGTCGAGGCCATGTAGTTACACCAAGTAACTCAGAGTGCGAAATATTTCATAGACCCATATTACGACAGTAAAATCAGTGCAAAACAGAGATTGAACGAAACAGAAATCTTAATTGAAACAGTGCTCGAACAGTAGGTTCAAAACTGAATTTGTAACAAAAATAATACATAATATATCAATCGAATATATTTACTTAGCAAAAGCCCACTTACCAAAATCCGAAATTTGGATGAAATCTGGTACACAAATCGGGGTGGTTCGAAGTGCAGAAATGTACAACTCCTTGTGAAATCTGATGCCCGAAGTCTGCTGAAATCTCGCACAGTGCTGGGTTGAGACTCGCACAGTGCTGGGTTGAGACTCTCAGTATTTCTTACTGAGAATTTTCGAATGGTGTGAGCAATTCTGTGTTCGTCATCTGGTATTTATAGGCATAGAGGTGAGGAAGCCGAGCGTCTGTCATTAAAGGCCTTGAATTCCTGATTCCACGGCCATTACATCGACTGTTACAAGCGCAAGATTTAAGCCATGGAATTAAGAGTCTTAATTGGCCATTAATCCTCCCAATTTGGCCGTTACAGCGTGAAGTCTGCCTTGTACGTGTGAGAAAGCCTACGGGGATTCGCGGGTGAAGTCTTCCTTGCAGAAATCTGAATTTTCGTGGGGGAATCTGAATTGAATACGCTAGCGCACGCACAAATCTGAACTCGCGTTGTGAAGTCAGAATTTGCATAGTGAAGTCTGAATGTCGTGAAGTCTGATTCTGTGTCGTCACTGATCAGATCTCTCATTGAGGCAAAAGCCTCTCGCTAAGTCTGAATAAAAAGAATCGCACAAACAGATTCCACAACCGCCGAACAATAGCTCTAAACAGCGGTCAACACCTTAAACGACGTCGCGCAGAACCCACTCGAGAAATCTGGACGCTACGCTAATCGCTAGAGAAATCTGAAGATCAGCGCTAACGGATCTCACGCAACAGCGACCGCGCTCTACAGAAGAGTTGACTCGCGTTGACATCTGCCAAGACATCGGATCCAATTGATACGACGTCGCATCCTTCCCACGCCACGCCTATCAGATCTCTCGCTCGCGCATCAGCAAACAACGTCGCATCTTACTTCCTCAAAGGATGTCGCTTTGTCTCACCAGCGTTCATCGCCGCTCCAACAGATCTCTCTTCATGCACCCGCGCGCCAACGCAAACAGATCTCTCCCCGAGAGATCTGTTTTGACAGACCCGATTTTTTTTTCTGGGTTTTCACACCTGGTCATTTCATAAAATCTCATGATGTGTGAATTTTCTTAAAGTCATGCAAAGCTTAGCTCGTTAATGGATAATTAATTATTTTCTTTAAAACTTTTACGTACATAACATAATACATATATGATTAAATATGCATTTATGGGCTTCTACATTTTTCTACTTCGGTCAAGGATTGATTTCGGGGCATGGCTCACTACTTCTAGACTAAACTTCGCTCTAAACTCGGCCGATGAAACGAAAGTTCACCGCTTTTTCCCTTTTTTGCCTATTTTCTTTAAATTTTGATTTCTTAAAAAATCATGACAAAAGAACTAATTAACATCAATTTTGACTTCTAAAAATCATTTTGGGACTTATTAAAATATATTTAGACTTTTAAAAGCAATTTAAATCAATTTTGACCTCAAAAGGCGGTTTTGACCAAAAGACCGATGTTGACCAAATTAAATTCCCAAAATTCGATTTTGACTTAATTAAAATTCCTAAAGCCCTAATTTGATTAAAAACTTAAAATTAAACATAACTAAAATTATTTAAAAGGTTTGACTCAATTTGGACCTTTTGGCTATTTTCTTTAAAATTGGACCTTCGACATATTAATAAAAAGGACAGGTCCCTAAATAAAATAACTTGACCCCATTTTAAAATATTTGACTCGAGACTCGAAGAACCAATCCGGTCCAACCGAACCAGCCAAAACCGGTTCTGTTAGACCGAACCATAGCAACTTAAACCCTAAACCAAAAATCCCACACACCCTAACAAGATGCCGCCGCGACCAGCAGGCACTCCTCATGACCGTTCTCCATGATCCGGCCACCACTGCTGGATCCCTTCTGGCTGGAACACCCCAGGTCCAGACGGTTCCAACGAGACCAACCATGGTCCAAACCATGGGCTAACCAGGGAGAACTGGTCGCTGCAAGTGGACGCACAAGCCATGCTGCGCGCCGTCGCGACCACCTGCTGGTTTCCGCGTTCGTTCTCCCTTGTCCGACCACCACTGCCAAAGCCCTTCCTGCTGGACCACCCTCAGGTCTAGGAGGTTCCAACTGTACCATCCATGACCCATTTCGTGGACCAAACAGGGCGCACGATTGATTGGAATGCGGCGCACCGTGCTGCGCAGAAAACACACAGCGCGCGGTGTTCTTTTTCTAACCTCCGATTTGACCACTAATTCCCATATTTGGACCAATCCTATCCCTCCCTATGACTCCAATGGACCACCTAAGATCGAGCCAAGGTCCCTTAGACAGCCCCTAAAATAATCAAAACCGTGAGATGTAACATGAGACATGCATAAAACGTGAACCATGCTGTATAGATCCGAGGCGTACACACAAAATTCATGCATAATTTTCATAAAACAGGTTATTATGATTTAAATGGTGAGCAATGGAGTTGATATCACATGCCTGGGTTGAAGAAAACGTTACTCTGCGAGGTACGGACGTCGTAGGTGCGAGATCGGGGCGCCGTCGGAATTTGATCGCCAAGCTCCTTCAATGGTATAGTAATTTCGAAACTTTGTGTGCTTGTGAGGGAGGGGGATGGCTGGTGCAAAGAAAGGAGTCTATGTTTGTGTGTAAGATGTGTTTAAGAATTATGAAAGTGCCTATAATGACCCCTATATATTTAAATTAAAAGGAAGTACAAGTTTGCCCTCTAATTAAATCAAAAGGTGTTTAAAACTCATGCTTTGGGCTTTAATGGTATAAAATTTTGAAATATAGGCCTACTTATAATTTAAAATGCCTTAAAACTTGATATGTCAGCCCGTATAGGCGAAAAACGGGTTCCCCTCCAAAATAGTTATAAAAATACTAATTTCCAAAAATATTTACTTAAAATAAAATAAATTCATTCTTAATATACCATAACTTAAAAATCTCAATTTATTTTCTTTCCGGTCGACCCTAATCTCGTCCACACGTCCGTATCTCAAGCAGGCTGAAAATAACACATGCATACCATGCAGCATAAAATCAAAAATAAATCATATAATAAGGCATGTAATCTTCTAAAAAATATTTTTGCCCTAGTCATGCACTCATTTCTACGTAATCTGGATTTCGGGACGTTACACATGGTCACCAACCTCAAAACTTAATTCTCTTCTCCTATTGTCTGTGTAACTCTTCTGTCTGCTCTGAGCAGCTCTCATCCGCCCTCCGATCTTTCTAACAGCTTCTGCTGTTTGTTCAACCACATCTAGTCCTAAACCAGCATGTTCCCCAACCTCATCCCAGTGAAGAGGTGTTCTACATTTACGACCATAAAGAGCTCAATATGGAGCCATCTGTATCGAAGCTTGGAAACTGTTGTTATACACAAATTCTACCAACGATAGCTTTAAATCCCAACTTTCTGAAAAATCCACAATACAAGCTCTGAGCAAATCTTCTAAATCTGAATCACCCTTTCAGATTGTCCATCTGTCTGGGGGGAAAAGCTGTGTTAAAGGTCAACTTAGTAACCAAAGCTCTATGCAAACTCTTCCAGAAAGCTGACGTAAACTTCGGATCTCTATCAGATACTATCGAAACTGGAACCCCATGCAGCCTCACTATTTCCTTCACACACAAATCTGTGTATCTGCTCACGTCATATGTTGTCTTAACTGGTAAGAAGTTAGCAGACTTAGTGAGTCTGTCTATTATAACCCAAATAGAGTTATATCCTTGAATAGTCCTGGGTAGACCAACTACAAAATCCATAGCTATGCACTCCCATTTCCATTCTGGAATAGGCAGCGGCTTCAATAATCCAGCTGGTCTTTGCTGTTCAGCTTTCACCATTTGACAAGTCAAACATTCAGAGACAAACCTGGAAATGTCTCGCTTCATTCCTGGCCACCAATACAACTTCTGGAGGTTCTTATACATCTTAGTACTTCCTGGATGAACAGAGTATGGGGCTGAATGGGCCTCTGTCATCAGATCTGATCTCAGGGTATCTACCTGGGGCACCCAGATCCTGTTATGAAATCTGACTACTCCTCCTTCGGAAAAGTAGAGGTTGCTACCTATTTCTTTATCTTGCTTAACCCACTTCTGAAGTTGCTCGTATTTTGATTGTCCCTCTCGAATCTGGTCTAACAGACTTGATCTTATAGAGAGATCTGCCAAGACCACAGTACTACCACTGGGTACTAATTCCAAATCAAACTTCTCAATATCAAATGCCAATGGTCTCTGGACAAAGAGCTGGGCTAAACCAACAGATTTCCTACTCAAAGCATCAGCCACCACGTTGGTCTTTCCTGGATGATAGCTGATTGTACAATCGTAATCTTTCACCAGTTCTAGTCATCTCCTCTGCCTCATATTAAGTTCCTTCTGGGTGAAAAAGTATTTGAGGCTTTTATGGTCAATGAATATTTCACACTTCTCCCCATAAAGGTAATGTCTCCAGATCTTAAGGGCAAAAACTACAGCGGCCAGCTCTAAGTCATGCGTTGGATAATTCTTCTCATGATCCTTAAGTTGTCTAGAATCATAGGAAATCACTCTACGGTCCTGCATCAGTACAGCACCTAAGCCCAACTTAGACGCATCTGTATAGATTACAAACTTTCCTTGATCATATGGCATGTTTAGCACAGGGGCTTCTATCAATGCTTGTTTCAACTTATCAAAGCTGAATTGACAATCTGAGGTCCAATCATACTTAACCTGCTTTCTCGTTAGCGAGGTCAAGGAACTGCTATCTTGGAAAATCTTTGAATAAATCGCCTATAATATCCGGCTAATCCCAAGAAACTCCTTACCTCTGAAACAGATTTTGGTACTGGCCAGTCACGTATAGCTTCTACCTTAGCTGGGTCTACCTCCAGTCCATCCTTAGATATAATATGACCTAAGAATGCTACTTTCTCTAACCAGAAATTACATTTACTAAACTTGGCAAATAATCGCTTATTCTTCAAAACTTGGAGCACTGTCCTCAAATGTTCGACATGCTCAAATCTGGTCCTAGAGTACACTAAGATATCATCTATGAACACAACTACAAATTGATCCAGAAAGGATTGGAAAACTCTATTCATCAAATCCATAAAAGCTGAAGGAGCGTTAGTTAAACCAAAAGGCATCACTAAGAACTCATAGTGGCCATAACGAGTTCTAAAGGCTGTCTTATAGATATCTGCTGCCTTAATCTTGAACTGGTGGTAACTAGATCTCAAGTCGATCTTAGAAAAGACCATCGATCCCTTTAACTGGTCAAAAAGATCCTCAATCCTAGGAAGGGGATATTTATTCTTAATTGTTAGCTTATTCAGCTCTCGATAGTCTATACATAACCTCAAACTCCCATATTTCTTCTTAACAAAAAGAACAGGGGCTCCCCAAGGCGATGTGCTTGGTCTAATAAACCCTTTCTCTAACAGATCTTGTATCTGTTACTGACACAGATCCAGATTGAGTTTTGAATTACACAAAACTGGTTATTGTGTTTCTAAAATTTCTACGTAGTGTACAGATTTAACAGAAGAGATCTAAAGAAGAGCTTGAATAAGACTTGAGAAATCTGGATCAACAACTTAGACATAATGGCTGGATTAGCAATGGAGACGTCCAAAGCTGAGCCAGCTGATCGTAATCAGGCAAAAGCCAAGTTGAACAGAGATGCTTACGTGGAAAGCTTCCCTACGTGGAATCCTATGTGGACAGTAATCCTTACGTGGAGTCCAGCGTGTACAGATATGCTTACATGGAAGTCCAGCTATACTTGCTGTTAGCTGCGTCACGTACAGAGAAGTCTGATGGAGAAGTCTACAGGAAATGAAGAGCGAAGTATGAAGAAGTCTGATCAGGAGTAACTATAAGAGAAGTCTGGAGAAGTCTTGAAGTGTGAAGTCTGATCAGACGTAGAGATGTGAAAAGAGAAATCTGATCATGAGAAGAACAGGAGAAATCCGATGAACAGTAGAAGTCTGAAGATGCAAGCAGAAGATGGAATCAGACGTCGATGCAAAGAGGAATCTAAATCAGATGCGGAGCAGCTGATTCAGATGTTGGATTAAATATATTCAGATGTGGTCCAGAAGATGAATCAGCTGATGAAGACGTATAACAGATGTTGAATCAACTGTTGCAACGAAGTTAAATCAAATAGTTGCGATCAGCTGTTGGATAAGATAAATCAGCTGTTGCGCAAAGACGTAAAACAATCAGATGTTGAACCAGTCATTGCGCTAAGAATGAAGATGTTATCAGATGTGACCAACAGCTGAAGGTAGACGAGAATAGCTGAAGAGATCTGAGATAGAGCTGAAGAGAGATCTGATGTACAGTAGATATCTGAACAAAAAACTGAAGAGATCTGATGTACAGAAGAGATCCGAACGAAGTAAGATCTGAGCGAAGATATTTGGATCATAGCCGAAGATAAGATGATATCAGCTGAGTGAACAGCTGAAGATCAAGTGTGATAATGAAGAAAACAATCAGCTATTGGAACGAATTAGTTGAATATGAAACAACAGCTGAGCGAACAGATAATGAAACAGCTGTTGCGCATCAACGAAGATGCATCAGCTGTTGCAATGAAGAAAAGCTGTTATCAGACATGAGTAACACGTGGAGCAGCTGATCAAATTAGGAACACTTGTTTATCAGCTGGAACGTGAGGAGAATTGTGGCATCAGCTGATGAACAACTCAGATGAAGAACATTAAGAAGCGATCAGCTGCTGGAACATATAAGCCAAATCAAAAGATGACAAAAGCCTGCAAATTAAAGGACACAAGGACAACTCCCTGTCGGTACTTTACAGAACATCTTTCAACGGGAAGAAAAGTGTGTCCAATGGATTAAACTTGAACTATACAAGAAGATTTGAAGGAATCCATGATGCTGATGCTGATGCTGATGCTCATGTGAAAGACAAAAACAGAGAAATTACAAAGGGAAGAAAACAGGAAGATGAAGCAGTCGACCATCATTAGAGAGTCTTCATCAGCTCTTTAGGAGCATTTCCCGAGTGTGTGAGATTTATTATTTCAAGAGTTGAGTGTTCACTGTAAAAAATCTCACACACAGAGATTCACTCACACAAACATGAGAGATGTGCGATATTTTATAGTGAGTGAATCAAAACCAAAATGCAAAAATCAGATCCCGTCCAAGCACGAAGACGTTAAACTCTGTGTTTGTAGCCTTTCTCACAGAGGCGTAAAACAAGTGATTGACATAGCCGAGGGCTGGTGTAGAGTCTAGGAGTTCTAGCAGCTGCTGGCTATTGGATTGGGTCTGTGGATCAAATTCTTCTAGTGGATCCTTCCCGGAGCGGAAGAAGGGGATGTTGGCGCAGCGGCGGATCCGGATCCCGCTCCCGAGGCGCAGTGGAAGATTTAAAATTTTTGCACCGAGAATGGTCAACACATAACAGATACAACAATAAAACATCCATAGGGTGTTTTAGATTGGTACCTTGCTGGCGTCTAGGCGCCTGGCTCCGACCAATTTCATGAGGAAATCGGCACTTCAACGGTTGGCGGTCGTTGTTCTCCTAATCCGGTCCACGACTGAAATCACGATCCCTTCGTCAGTCTGCACTAGAAAATGTGACGAATGTTTCACGGACGGAATCTCCTCGTCGAGACAGTCGGAACAAGTCCGACGGCGACAACTTTTGACTGCGGCGGTGGTGCGCGACGGGCGGCGGCGCAAGAGGTGGGCGACGGCCGTGAGTGGGAGAGAGGGGGGGGAGGCGGCTACTAGGGTTTTGGTGTTGTAGAGTGTATCCCTTTGTAACCCTAGGGCAAATATATATATAGACATGTGATGGGCTTGAATCGGCCCAATGGGCCTAGGGCGGGCCCATGCCCAGGGTGAACATTCGTTTCAAGTCCAACACCGTGGCTCCATCATAATCCCGATCGATGATCAGATCGGACCGATCTACACAGTTTACAAAACTGAGTATTATGATGCGAAATCAATTTTTTCCGACCACCTAGTCCAAAGTTTGGCCCCCTGCAAGTTTCAAGGATAGTCAAACTAGCCCAAACTTCAGGGAAATTTCATTTTGACCCTGTTTAATTTTAGGAAGTCGCACTTCCATCCTTCCTCCTCCTATGCTCAACAAATTGAGCTTAATTTCCGTACGGGAATCGAGAAACCAGCACTTGTGTGACCCTCGATGGTTCAGAGATACAGCTAGCCGTGGGCCCACAACATGTGTGACTCCGAAACCACATTTTCGAACTAGCCCATCGGATCATGGTAAAGCGTCTAGCAACATCGCCCCATGATCCTCTAGGTATCACTGATAGTGCCTGCAAGAACCAGTCGGTTATCCAGTCGATCATGGTTAGCGTACAGTACGGTCTTTTCAACACATATATCCCGATCAGATCAACGACCATTGGTAAATCGAGAGTCGCTAGAGATCCAATAACCATGCATACATCTGGGAGATCAAATAGTGACATCGCGTGTGTTACTAGGTAAACCCATTTACCTAAAACACATCTAGTACTCTGGCCAGAGATTTATCACACTATTATCTCCTCAGATAGCATAGGATATCCACGCACAAAGGCGAGCGGTGAATCCTTGACAACGAAGCATCGACTCCTACATGCATCGGGACCTCACCCAATCCCGCCACCTGATGACCCCAACTGAGTCGGTAAACGGGTCAAAGTGAGGTACCTATCATGTAGAGTCTCAATGACGTTTCGAGTAGTGAGGGCTAATCTATACAACCAAGACCTCAAACTTATCCACTCGACAAATTGTAACCACTTGGAAAGTCCGAACGAGGGTAGTTCGATAGATCACCAGGTCACTATCCATCTGCATGCTCAGAACATCACAATGTTCCCTACCAATGAAACGTGGTACTTCACATCGCAGATGCTAGTCTCAAACTCGGGCGGCCATATCCTCATTTTGACGGCCCAATCGACTAGGAACGAGTTTAGAATACACAGTGACTATTAGATGTGTTTCATGATAGCCATCATATCCACTATCACATCTAACATACACTATGGTGCATTCTAGGTCTTTATCCAACACAATTGTTAACATTATAAAATAATGAAGATAAAGAATGCCATAAAAGAATACGAATTCCATAAATAAAGATCGTTTTACAAAGAGTCAACAAGAACCCACATGCCACAAGTTGGCTAGTTGGGCACCTACTCTAACAATCTCCCACTTGCCCTAAAGCCAACTACTCATCAGACATAATCCCATTGTCTCGCGATGTTTTTCAAACAACGGTCCTGGCAAGGGCTTCGTAAGTGGATCAGTAATGTTGTCTGCAGAGGCGACTCTCTCGACTGCTATGTCACCTCTAGCCACAATATCCCGGATTATGTGGTATTTCCTCAGTATATGTTTGGATATTTGGTGAGACCTAGGCTCCTTTTCTTGTGCAACGGCACCCGTTTTGTCGCAGTACACCGGCACTGGACCAACTCCTTCAGGGATTACGCCCAACTCTTGGACGAAATTCCTTATCCAAACCGACTCTTTAGCAGAAGCTGATGCTGCGATGTACTCAGCCTCAGTGGTTGAATCCACGATGGTGTCTTGCTTGGAACTCTTCCAAGAGACAGCACCACCATTGAGCATGAATACAAATCCAGAGGTTGACTTCGAATCATCCACGTCACATTGGAAGCTAGAATCAGTGTAGCCTTCCAATTTCAGTTCACCACCCCCATAGACCATGAACATATTCTTAGTCCTTCGTAAGTACTTAAGAATATCTTTCACAGCCTTCCAATACAATTGGC
>KV010303.1:142380-193439 GCA_001598015.1 Dorcoceras hygrometricum | reverse complement strand
GGAACCATAGTGTACTACAATGGCCCTCTCAGAGTGGTTGGTCTCTGGTTGAGGGCTATTTGCACTAGAAAGTTCTGGTTCATCCTGAATACCATCTGATTCCTTATCAGTTGGATTCATAGAATCCAGCTGGGTCTCACACTCTTGAATTTCGAGCTGAGAGTCATTATTCATCTGAGCATCCTGGTCACGGTTTGCTCTCTCATGTTCTTCCGAACCAATATCCAAGTGTTCTCCATCAAAAGTCCATTCACCTTCAACAGGAATGGTTGGAATTGAACCATATTGGGAATCTCCTCCGTCACCAACTGATCTCTATTGTGTTGCAGGTCTTTGAGTTCTCCTTCTCTTTGCAAAAGCCTTTAGAGGGAAGGAGATGGTAGATTCTGAATCAGAAGATCCAGTCGCTTGTTTTCGCTTGCAACGAAGTGCCACCAGCGGGCACGAATCCGTTTCTGAGCTTTCCTCAGAATCAAAGTTTGTAGGAGCAACTGGTCTCATAACCTCTACTGATTGTATTGACACCTTCTGCGTTTTTTGTCTTGATTCTGCTTCTATGGACTTTTTCTTTTTGTTTTTGGTTTTTGATTTCTTGATTGGCTGGATTCCTTGTGATTCTCCTCCTTAGGTGTTACTAGCGTTATCCTCAGTTGCTTGCTAGATTCATCGGTTGGTTTAGTTTCTGAGTTTCTCTTAATTTAAGTCTGTACCGACTTACTGGTTAACACTTTCTGGGAGTGAAATTTCACCGGTTTTCCCAGTTTTTCCATCACAAGATGCTGCAGCAAGGCACTAACCTGAATAGCGAAACCCTGCGATTGTCGTTTAGGAGTTTTCACCATGTTCAGAAGGACTTGAAACAAGATTTGTTCCCAATTGACTTTAAATACGGAATTAATTCTATCATTAATTAAAGTTTTTCACTGGTAACTTGATCAAACGAGCCAGCCTTAGCACATCGCGTCTTGGCTACAATATCGTGCAGCAGACGGAATTCGATTTTCATTTCCCTTTTCTTATTAGGTGCCTTGAACGGCTCATCAGACCCAGACAATTGTCGTCGAATCTCAAGCACTATCTCCTACGGAATAGTTTGAAAGCTAGTCAACCCATCATAAGGTAGCCCAAAAACTTCAATCATCGTATCTTTGGTAACCTCTATGTTTCGAGCACCCACTACACTAACGATTGTTCCTGCAAGAGCCTTTGCATTAACGACATAGACTGAACCGGACCCCTCCAAAAATCCTTTGAACCCTGAATCCTCCAGAGATTAACATTTTGACCATTCCATTGTGCTCCATGGTAAACACAGAAGCTAAGTTCACCTGCAAAGCATTTACGAATAGAACGGACGCCATTTCTAGTAGTAACTGAAGTGAGATTGGAGTATGAATGCAATAGAGTGCAGAAAAGTGCGGTGAATTTGCATGCGATATTTGTTGAAAGCGTACTGAATGAATGAAGAGAAAAGGTTTTTGTTTGAGCGGGGAGAGAGAAGGATTTTTCTGGACACGTGTCATCATCATGTTTAAATGTCTTTTGAAATACCGGAAGATGACGTCCGATTTAAAATAATTTTTAAACGCTAACCCAATCTCTTCCGTTAAATTTTATATACCAGCACGGAAACAAATAAGACAAACCCCTTGATAACGTCTCACTGTACCTCGAGTTGGACCAGATCGATATGATACTAACCAGCTCGATGGCAACCAGCCGACTGGTTTAGTTATCTGTTTGTCTCATATTGTCTCCCCTGAATTGATGCATGCAGAACATATTCATGACATATCAAGGAGACATAAAATGTTTCTAAAGTTAAGAGAACTTAGCATCCGGCAGAGGCTTGGTGAAGATATTAGCTACTTGCTGATCCGTTGGCACATGCTCCACTCGAACGTCCTTCTTAAGTACATGGTCTCGAATGAAATGATGTCGTATGTCAATGTGCTTGGTTATGGAATTCAGCACTGGATTCTGAGTGATCATGATCGCACTTGTGTTGTCGCATAAAATGAGTGCTTCTTGTGCATCAAAGTCATAGTCCCTAAGTTGTTGTTGAATCCATAATAGTTGATAGCAACAACTTCCAGCTGCAAGGTACTCTGCCTCAGCGGTGGACGTAGCAATTGATGTCTGTTTCTTGCTAAACCGTGAAATAATCCTATCACCCAGAAATTGGCATGTTCCACTTGTGCTTCATCGATCAATCTTACATCCTGTGTAGTCTGCATCACTATAACCAATAAAGTTCAAGCTGGAGTCTTTGGGATACCAAAGACCCACATTTTGAGTGCCTTTTAGATATTTTATAATTCGTTTAACAGCCATGTAGTGAGACTGTTTTGGATCAGCTTGAAACCTGGCACACATGCAGACCGAAAACATTATATCGGGTCTGCTTGCTATGAGGTATAACAAGGAACCAATCATTCCAAGATACATGGTTACCTCTATGGCAGTTCCAGTTTCATATTTGTCCAGCTTGATGGAGGTGCTCATGGGCTGTAGAAGAACAATTTTCCATCCCGAACTTCTTTAGAAGTTCCTTGGTATACTTAGCTTGATTGATGAAAATTCCATCTTCAAGCTGTTTAATTTGTAATCCGAGGAAAATGTTAATTCCCCCATCATGCTCATCTCAAATTGGTCCTGCATTAACTTGGAGAATTTGTCGCAAAGCTTGTGATTATTTGATCCAAAGATGATATCATCAACGTAAATCTGTACAAGCAGAATATGATCATTCTTCAAAAATTTAAGCAATGTCTTATCAACAGAACCAATAACAAAATTGTGTTCAATGAGAAATTTGGACAGAGTATCATACCAAGCTCTTGGAGCTTGTTTCAGATTGTATACAGCTTTATCCAGCTTGTATACATGTTTCGGTCTGGTATGATCTATGAAGCCAGGAGGTTGTGATACATACACTTCCTCATTTAGAATACCATTCAAGAAAGCACATTTGACATCCATCTGATAAACTTTAAAGTTTTTGAATGATGCATATGCAAGGAAGATTCTAATGGCTTCTAGTCTGGCTACTGATGCGAAGGATTCTTCAAAATCTATGCCTTCTTCTTGTCTATATCCTTGCACAACCAGCCTAGCTTTGTTTCGAACTACATTGTTTTGATTATCCGGTTTAGGAACTAAGTGCCATACTTTACTTCGTTTAAATTGGTTTAGCTCTTACTGCATGGCGTCTATCCAGCTAGAGTCAGCTAAGGCTTCTTCTATTTTCTTAGGTTCTATATGAGATATGAATGCAGAATTTAAGTATTCGTTAATCATCTGGCCTCGTGTCCAAATAGGTGCAGTGGGATTACCGATGACCAGCTCAGGTGGATGATTTTTGTTCCACTGAAGACCTGGTCTGTATGAGGTAGATGGTTCGAGCTGTTCCCCATGTGTCCTTGCTGGTTCTTCTAGAATATAATTACTTGTTGTGGTGTTTCTGTCAGCACCGGTATGTTCTCCACCAGCTGGTTCAGGTTCTGGACCAGCTTGCTCAACATCCTGAATATCAGCGTTATAACTGATTTGTCCAAGTCATGCTGGTCATCGGCTTGCTATCAATGTTGTTCCTCGTCGTCGCTACATTCACCCAGATGTGTCGATTCCAGACGAGTGCATAGATCATGTAACTTCGACGTTGATGATGATCGAAAGCTGGTTTCATTGAACACTACATGAGCCGATTCTTCTATTGTTAGCGTTCTGTTGTTGAACACTCTATATAGCTGAGTATCCCAAAAAGATACCTGCATCAGATCTTACATCAAAGGCTCATAAGTACATTTTACCATTTATGTGGATGAAACATTTGCATCCAAACACCCTGAAGTACGAGATATCAGGTTTTTTGTCCTTCCAGATATCATAAGGAGTGACTCCATGTCACTTGTTTATCATCGATCTGCTTTGAGTATAGCAGGCCGTATTGACCGCTTCTGTCCAAAATTTGTTTGAAATGACAGAATCAGCAATCATTGTAGTAGAAGCTACTTTTAAAGTGCGATTTCTATGCTCAGCTAGCCCATTCTGCTGAGGTGTTCTAGCTGCAGATAACTCTTGTCTGATTCCAATATCATCCAGATTGGAGGAGATTTTAAAATTTAAAAACTCTATTCCTCTCTCACTCCTAATTCGGTTTACATTACAAGATTGCTCATTTTGAAGACGTTTTAAAAGCTTGATCAGCTGGTCGGCAGTTTGATCTTTTGATTTCAAAAATATCACCCAGGTAAAGTTTGAAAAATCATCGACCACAACAAGGGTGTATTTCATTCCCCCTAAGCTGGTTTCGGTTATTGGACCAAAAAGATCCATGTGCAAAAGATCCAACTTGGGAGAAATTTTGGTACTGTCTGTTAGAGTAGATGCTCCACTAGCCAACTTGTGGCGTGTGAGTTTATAGACTCTTGTATATGACAATATTTATATATGATATTCGCATTTATTTATATGGCATTCTTTATTTTCATTGTGTTGTATAATGATTAACAATTGCGTTGAGTAAAGACCTAGAATGCACTATAGTGTATGTTAGATGTGATAGTGGGTATGACGACTGTCATTAAACACATCTAATAGTCACTGTGTATTCTGAATTAGTTCCTAGTCGATTGGGCCATCAAAATGAGGATAAGGCCGCCCGAGATCGAGACTAGTATCTGCGATGCGAAGTACCATGTTTCATTGGTAGGGAACATTGTGATGTTCTGAGCATGCAGATAGATAGTGACCTGGTGATCTATCGAACTACACTCGTTTGGACTTTCCAAGTGGTTACCATTTGTCGAGTGGATAAGTCCGAGGTCTTGGTTGTACTGATTAGTCCTCACGACTCGAAACGTCATTGAGACTCTACATGATAGGCGTCTCACTTTGACCCGTTTTCCGACTCACTTGGGGTCATCAGGCGGCGGGATTGGGTGAGACCCCGATGCATGTAGGAGTCGATGCATCGGTGTCGAGGATTCACCGCTCGCAGACATGCGTGGATATCCTATGCTATCTGAGGGGATAATAGTGTATAAATCACGGGCCAGAGTACTAGAAGTGTTTTAGGTAAATGTTTTTACCTAGTTACACTCGCGATGTCACTATTCGATCTCCAAGATGTATGCATAGCTGTCGGATCTATAGCGACTCTCGATTTACCAATGGTCGTTGATATGATCGGGATATATGGATTGAAAGGATCGTACTGTACGCTAACCAGGACCAACTATTTCTTGCAGGCACTATCAGTGATACCTAGGGGATCATGGGGCGGTGTTGCTAGACGCTCTTACCATGATCCGTTGGGCAAGTCCGGAATTGTGATTCCGGAGCCACAATGGTTGTGGGCCCATGGCTAGCTGTATCCCTGAACCACTGAGGGTCACACAAGTACTGGATTCGAGATTTCCGCACGGATACTGAGCTCAATGTGTTGAGCATGAGAAGAGGATTTTGGGGAGTGCGACTTCCTAAAAGTCAACAGGGGTCAAATCGTGATTTCCCGCTGTTGAGGGGCAAAACGGTCATTTTGCACTGGGATTATGAAAAATGGTTTTTCAGATAATAGTATTCAGTTTTGAAAACTGATTTGATCAATCCGATCTGATCGGCGATCGGAGTTACGATGAAGTCACGGTGATGGGGATGAACTGAATGTTCATCCGTTGGACCCGGGCCCGTTGGGCCGGTCCAAGTCCATCATTAAGTCTACTTAATGTAGACTTAAGCTTCATAATAACACACAACACCAAAAACAAACCCTAACCCTAGCTCTAAGTGGCCGCCTCCCTCCTCTCTCTCAAAGCCGCCGCCTTGCCTCGCCGGAAATTGTTCCGGCCAACTTGACGAGGAGAATCCGTCCGTGCTGATCTCGTCAGGCCTTCTAGTGCAGGCTGACGAAGGAGTCTCGCTTCCGGTCATGGACCTGATTGACGTAATCTACCGCCGCCTATCGTGAAGTGCCGGTTTCCTCGCGAAACTGGTCGGAGCCAGGCACGAGTTGCCAGAAAGGTAACCCCGAGAAACACCCTATGAATGTAATATTGTGTTTGATTTATAATTGTATTGATTGTCTCCCGACAAATTTTTGTTCTTCCGCTGCCTCGCCGGGAGGCGTGATCCGGATCCGCCGTGGTTCAACAACAGTGGTATTAGAGCCAAGGTTCAGATCTGATCAATACGATTGTTGCCTTATTGTATCTAACTTTCAATTTTTCAGAATCGAACAAACAAAATTTTAGGCTGGAACCTCCGCGGCGCCGCTGCGCATGGCGGCGCCCCACCGCGCGCATGAACGCGCGCGGTACATGGGCACTGGCCGCGCATGGCTGGCCTTCGCTAGACGCTGCATCGTGAAAATTTTCGCGCGCCGTTACCCGCGCACTGGTTGCGTGGTGGCCGGCCAAATGCCGCTGGCCTCGCGCACATGTTTGCGCTGTGGTCGATTGCGGCACGCGGTCGTGCGCCTGGAGTGGCGCGACGATGCGCAGCGTCGCGTGCGGACTGCTGCCGCGCGATGGTGCAATCGTTGCACACCGGACGGCCGATGGCCAGCAGGCCATGGCGCAATTTGTTGCGCCATAATCGGCGCACGATGTCGAGAGGAGCGCCGCGCTTGTCGCGGCCGTGCGTGGCCTTTGCGCCACCCGGCGATGCTCCGGCGATGTCGTGACGGTTGATTTCTTCTAGGGTTTTGTTCGGGCCTGTCCCGGGCAGCCCATGAAGTTTTCGGGCCGATATTCGATATCGGGCCCGTTTTGGTCGATTTTGAAATTTTGAGATTTTTGGGCCTAGAATTGTTTTAAGCCCAATTTGATACAATTAAAAATAACGAAATACGATTTTAATTGTAAAATATGATTTTATAATTAAATATGATTTTGTTGATTAAAATTTGATTTTATCGACAAAATACGATTTTATTTATAAAATGCGATTTCGTAATTAAAATATGATTTTGTGGATAAATAATTGGATTATTTAATTTATGATCGAGAGCCGTGCCCAATTTTTTAGGTGTATGCGATAGGTTTTTGTGATTCAGTTTGTAAATATTTTGATTATCATTTAAAGTGGGCCTGTTTGTGGCCCGTTCCCACCCCTTGATAAATGTATCCCTTATATGTCATGGTAAATTTAAATGTAAAATTACTAGATTTAGTGGGAGGACATCCGAAGACGGTGGACAATGACGATCAAGAATATTGAAGACCGAAGATCTGTAAAACCGGAAGCATTGTAATAGGATTGCATTGCATATTGCATTACCCCTAAGATTGGACCCAGGTCCGTGGCTGGCAACCACGGACCGCATAGCTCTCGCGATCGATCATCCCAATGTTTTTATATATATTGATATATAATTAGTTGAATTCGCATGTTTTAAATTTGATTTAAAATAAATGCATGAGACCAAAGTTTTCAAAAATAAAATCCCTCGTTTTAAATACGATTTAAAACTAATATCAAGATAAATGTTTATTTGATAAACTAAAGGGAATTTAAATTTGTTTAAATTTCCCTACCTTCCATCAACAATGGGTGTACGTCGATGCTACCCGTATACATAGCCCGGCTCATATTATTGAGGGGGTCATGTATGCCGGAAATCTGTCCACGCCATTGACAATTGTTGTGAGTTCGGTTAGAACTCCCTTTAACGTTGGCTCATATTATTGGGGACGTTAAGGGGACCGTCCTTCACGACTCAACATTGATGGGTCATCTTGACACGTGATAGTAAACGGCGTCATATTATTGGGTCCTTACTGTACGTGAGGTGAATACATGGAGGTTGCACCGGTTGCAATCGGAAACTACCTTTTGGGGGTCATGGATGGCTGATATTATTCGGGTCCATGATCGCTTGATTGGGCTCCGTGTACCCACTAAAGAAACTTGCTTTCTCGATTTCATTAGAGGGTGGTGAAATCGTTAAAATAGTGGGAGGGTAATTCATAAAACTTAACGACCTTGTTTTATGTCTTAGCGATTATTTTATATATAGTTAGTGATGTATGTCTGCTTTTCTTTTCAGTATAACTGCATTATAAAATGGTTTCGATGAAAAACCCGCTTGCTGCTATACTGGATAGCAACAGGTCCACCGGTCTGAACTACCAAGACTGGCTCCGCAACCTCAATCTTGTATTGGCTTCGGAGAAACTTCTTTATGCGATAGAGAAGAGTCCTCCGAAGGAAGCCCCTGCCGATATCAGCCCTGAGGAGCTGGTAACGCTTAAACAATGGTGGGACGACGAGGTTAAAGCTCGATGCTATGTGATGGCGTCGATGTCCAATGAAATGCAACGGCGCTTTGAGAAGACAAAGTATGCTGCTGACATACTTTTTCATCTCAAAAAACTGTACGGGAAGAACTCTCGACATGAGAGGTTCACGGCTGCCAAGGAGCTTACGACAAGCCGCATGCGCGATGGGACTTCGGTCCGCGAGCATGGGGTTTGTATGATTGTGCTCGTTGAAAAGCTGTCGGGCCTTGATATCGCACTTCCACACGAGCTGTCGGTGGATGTACTTCTCCTCTCACTACCCGCTGCATTTGACCCCTTTGTGGTCAACTTCAACATGAACAAGCTGACAGCCACCCTTGAAGAGGTGGTTAACATGCTTGTAGTGTTTGAAGGAACCATAAAGAAGGACAAACCCGTCCTCCTTATGGGCTCTTCTTCCTCTGCGAAGAAGGGGCACAGACGCAAGAGCAAGAAGCGTTCTGCTCCTGCGAAGGATGAAAGGTCCGCCAAGAAGCCAAAGGCAAAGGCTTCCAAGCCGAACAAGTCTGAGGATGTTTGCCACCACTGCCACAAGCCTGGGCATTGGAGGAGGAACTGCAAGGAGTACCTAGAGCAGTTGCGAACTGCGAAAGGTATGTTCTATATTGAAATAAATATGTCTCTTAGTTCGACTTCTTGGGTACTTGATACCGGATGTGGATCTCATATCTGCAATGATTTGCAGGTGATGACAAGAAGCCGACGTCTTAGAGAGGGTGAGACCCACTTGAGGCTTGGCAATGGAGCAAGAGTTGCTGCAGTAGCTATAGGAGATGTCATTGAGACTCTACATGATAGGCGTCTCACTTTGACCCGTTTGCCGACTCACTTGGGGTCACCAGGCGTCGAGATTGGGTGAGACCCCGATGCATGTAGGAGTCGATGCATCGTTGTTGAGGATTCACCGCTCGCAGACATGCGTGGATATCCTATGCTATCTGAGGGGATAATAGTGTATAAATCTCTGGCCAGAGTACTAGAAGTGTTTTAGGTAAATGTGTTTACCTAGTTACACTCGCGATGTCACTATTCGATCTCCAAGATGTATGCATAGCTATCGGATCTATAGCGAATCTCGATTTACCAATGGTCGTTGATCTGATCGGGATATATGGATTGAAAGGACCGTACTGTACGCTAACCACGACCAACTGGTTCTTGCAGGCACTATCAGTGATACCTAGGGGATCATGGGGCGATGTTGCTAGACGCTCTTACCATGATCCGTTGGGCAAGTCCGAAATTGTTATTCCGGAGCCACAATGGTTGTGGGCCCACGGCTAGCTGTATACCTGAACCATTGAGGGTCACACATGTCAGGCCCCGTGCTAATTACTAACAATTAACACATAATACGCGCATAATCACGGAAGCTTAAAATCAGGGCTTAAAATTTTTTTTTTTTTTTAAATAATATGGGCCTGAACTTCAAATCATACATTCAAAATAGCAATAATAAAATACTAGTTGATTCAATTCCACACAACAAGTATCTCAATCAAAACTAATTCCCAATACAAGATAACACGGGGCATTCCCCGGTTCAATACATATCATATATAGACTGGGACTCAGGGACGCGGGGATCGATCAGCTGAACTTCCACTCTGCCCAGCTTGGTTACCTAAAGCTCCTGCAAATGGGCACGCAGACCCAGCAAGACAAAGCAGGAAACAAAATACGAGGTCAAGCCTCAGTACGAAGAGCTATCAAAGCAGATAAGCATGCAACATGCTATAAATCAATGCTATGAATGCATGAGGGCAAACAAGGAATCGGTTAGCTAGACCAGTCAATCAACTGGAAACTCAAATCTAGCCTCTATACCACTCACAGCCAATCAGCCGGTGGAAATCATCGGTCCGTGATCATCGAGGCCCGTCAGCCCATCACAGCTCGGCGGTAGACACTCGCATCCGGTAGTCACCGCTCCGACGATAGCATTGGACTTTTCGGACACGACTCAACAGTCGGCCAGTCGCAACGTGGCACCCAATCAGGTAATCAAATCAATCTGTCAAAGGCTCAAGATGTATGCAATGAATGACGTTCAATTTCAATAATCTATGCATACAGTTTACAAGACGTGAAACAGAACAGAACACAATCAATTTCCTCATCTAAGATCAGACGTCATTTCATATACGTAAGCAAAGCTGCCAACTGCTGATCTCTAAACACAAAGCTCCAAAACGCAGCGTTTTCACTTAATCAAACGACGCCGCTTCTTAACGCTCTTACATAAGCGCGCCTGCTGATCAGCAGCAACCAAAACAACGCAATCGCTACCAGCAGCAATGGATACGTCACGCCTACGTCATCATATCTATCGATAGCTCTCGCGACAATTTCTCAAATCATCTGCTGAACGCTCACACAAGCGCAACTGCTGAATTCAATAGTCAACACTCCAAAATGTTGACTAACACGTGTCGCTTTCTCGCTCAATCTCACGCTACGCACGATGTCTGCCAGCAGCAACTTCAATTCGCACCAAAACCAGCAGATCTTCATGCGTCACGCTGATGTCACCATATCTGCTGATTTCAATTCCACCAGCATGAGCTACAGTAACTTTGACCAGCGTTGACTTCACCAAAAATCGATATTTTTCAACTCTTAAACTAGCGCTGCGACGGATAATTCAGCAGGACTTCATTTCTTTCGCAAAATCCTCAAAATACCCGTGATTAATCCCAAATCAAACCAATTAATCACTAATCTAAATTCTCAATCCTCACATTCTCCCCAACTTAAGAGATTTCGTCCTCGAAATCAAAGGCAGACATAGGGACGAACACATCAAACATGCAATTCAGCACCAAAATTGAAGCAAAAACAAAGATTTACCTAGAAATTGTGAAATCTCAGCGCTCAAAAAGGTGAGGCCATTCCTGCCTCATCTTCTCCTCAACTTCCCAGGTTGCTTCTTCTCGGCCATGCTTGCTCCATTGGACCATCACCAACAGAATAATCTTGTTTCTCAACTGTTTCTCCTTCCTATCCAAGATCTGCACCGGATATTCAATATAACTGTACCCGTTCTGCATCAAAACACACCCTAATCCACTCAGAGAAGCATCAGAGCACACAACAAATCCTCCGGAGCCAGACGGTAGGGCCAAAACAGGAGCAGTAGTCAACTTCTCCTTCAACGTCTGAAAACTGTACTCGCACTCATCAGTCCAAACAAATCTCTTATCTTTCTGAGTCAACTGCGTCATAGGCCTGGCTATGGAAGAAAACTTCTCAATGAAACGTCTATAGTAGCCGGCCAATCCCAAGAAACTGCGGATCTCTGAAACGTTCCGAGGTCTCTCCCAGTTAAGCACTGCTTCAACCTTGCTCGGATCTACCGAAATTCCTTGTGCCGAAATCACGTGACCCAAAAAGATAATCCTGTCGAGCCAAAACTCGCACTTGCTGAATTTGGCATAGAGCTGCGAGTCTCTCAATCTCTGCAATACAAGTCTCAAATGCTCCTTGTGCTCTCTCTTGCTCCTCGAGTACACCAAGATGTCATCTATGAAGACGATAACGAACCGATCAATATACTCGCTGAAGACGCGATTCATCAAATCCATAAAGACAGCAGGGGCATTCGTCAAACCAAACGGAATGACAAGAAACTCAAAATGCCCATATCTCGTCCGAAATGCTGTCTTTGCCACATCAGCGTCTCTAATTCGCAACTGGTGATAACCAGAGCGCAAGTCAATCTTCGAGTAAACAACCGATCCTTGCAGCTGATCGAACAAGTCATCAATCCTCGGCAGAGGATACTTGTTCTTCACCGTGGCCTTATTCAACTGTCTAAAGTCCACGCACATCCTCATAGTTCCATCTTTCTTTTTCACAAACAAAGTCGGAGCTCCCCAAGGCGACATACTCGGTCTGATGAAGCCTTTCTCTATGAGATCGCTCAACTGTTCCTTCAGCTCTTTCAACTCTGCGGGCGCCAACCGGTAAGGAGCTCTAGAAATCGGGGCAGTACCGGGCGCCAACTCGATGCTGAAATCAATCTCACGTCGAGGAGGGAATCCAGGAATCTCATCTGGAAACACGTCGGGAAACTCTCGAACAACGGGGATGTCGCGCAACTCTAGTCGCTGCTCCTGGGAACTATCAAGCGCATAGATCATGAATCCTACATTACCTAGCGATAGCAGGCTAAACATCTCCATAGCGGATACTAGGGGAATCTTCGACCTCGAATCCGTGCCGTAGAAATCCCACCTCTCACCCGTATCAGGGTGAAATCTCACCACACCATGGAAGCAATCAACGGTAGCCTTATAGCTAGATAACACGTCCATTCCCAAAATACAGTCGAAATCTCTAATCCCCAACACAATCAAATTGGTCACCAAAACATGCTCCTCAAACCTAATCAGGCAATCTACAACTGCCTCTCGAGACCACAGGTTCACACCGGCAGGGGTAGACACAGAAACAACATCACACAGTGGGGAAGAACTCAACCCACGCTCAAACACAAACATATCAGATATGAAAGAGTGTGATGCACCAGTGTCAAACAAAACTCTCGCAGGATAATCATAAATAGAGCATGTACCTCTAATCACCATGCCCGGAGTCTCCTCAGCCTGATCTCTTGTCAAGGCGTTCGCCTGCGCCTGCTGGGGAATCTGAAACGGGGGTCGGGAAGGTCCTCCAAAACGGGACTGCTCACGAGGCTGAAAACTAGGTCATTGGGACTGGGAAAAAGGCTGCTGTCGCTGAGAAGAACCACTAGCGGAACCCTGCTGCGACTGACCAGTAGACCGCCCTCCAATCGAAGGACACGCTCTAGCGAAGTGCCCCGGCTGACCACAAAGGTGGCAGAGTCCTCGAACTCCTCGACACTACGAAGTCTCATGCCTCCCTCCGCACTGACTACAGAATCCGCCTCCAGAACCGCTACCAGACCCACTGCCAGAACCAGAGCTCACTGATCCAGAAGAACTCGAATGACCTTTCTTCTTAAACTGCTTCCCTCTAGGTCTAAACTGCTGGCGACAAGACTGCTGTGATCCTTGCGGAGAATGATACGACTGCGACACTGCTTGAGCTGGCTGAGAAGCACGCGCGGTCGTCTGATGCACTGGAGCCTCAGGATCCATCAAACTCTCCTCGATATCCACTGCATTGTTCACAGCATCCATGAAAGTCGCCGGGGACCCAGACAGCACCATCCGATACAGGTCAGGTCTCAAGCCCTTCAAAAACTTGTTCCTCTTCGTTCGTTCCTGGTTCGCCACAGCTGGCATGTACAATAGAACACGACGGTGAACAGTAGCTCGACGAGGGTTTGGGGAAGAAGAGATAAGAAATATCTGGCTCAAAATAATTCTAAGTGTCGATCAACACTTCTATAAATACCTCTTCAAACCTCGCCTGCTGATTCACCAAGATCTATCGAAGAAATCAGCAGAAGTCTATCAGCAGCAAACCTCTCTTTTCCCTTCGTAAAAATCAGCAGCAACAACCAACAAAAGCAATCGCACAAAACATTCCAAAACGACACCGTTTCAACTTATCAAAACGACGCCGTAGCAATCCCCAGCTGACAACAGCTTTCGCAAGCAAATAACCAAGAGCTGTTAACAGCTCTCTCTTCACAATCTATCTATCTATCTATCTGCTGGTCGCGAGAAAATACTTAAAACGACGACGCATCTACTAAACCACACGACGTCATTTTACATACGTAAGCAAATCTGCTAACAGCTGATCTCTCCAACGAAAAGCTCAAAACGCAGCGTTTCCACTAATTCAAACGACGCCGCTTCTCAACGCTTTCACACAAGCGCGCCTGCTGATCAGCAGCAACCATCGCAATGCAAACTACCAGCAGCAAGGAATACGTCACGCCTACGCCATCATATCTATCGACAGCTCTCGCGACTAATTCCACAAGCGCATCTGCTGAATCTAGTAGTCAACGCTCCAAACATGTTGACTAACACGTGTCTCTTTCTCATTCTTTCTCGCGCTACGCGCGATTTCTGCTAGCAACAACTTCAATTCGCACCAAAGCCAGCAGATCTTCATGCGTCACGCTGATGTCACCATATCTGCTGATTCCAAATTCACCAGCACGAGCTACAGTAACCTGCTGGTGCCATTTTCCAAAATTCAACGCAACATTCGAATTCAGCAGAAACTTCAATCCCTTTCGCAAAATCCTCAAAATACCCGTGATTAATCCCAAATCAAACCTTAATCACTAATCTAAAATTACTCAATCCTCACAACACAAGTACTGGATTCGAGATTCACGCACGGATACTGAGCTCAATGTGTTGAGCATGAGAATAGGATTTTGGGGAGTGCGACTTCCTAAAAGTCAACAGGGGTCAAATCGTGATTTCCTGCTGTTGAGGGGCAAAACGGTCATTTTGCACTGGGGTTCTGAAAAATGGTTTTTCAGATAATAGTATTCAGTTTTGGAAACTGAGTCGATCGGTCCGATCTGATCGGAGATCGGAGTTACGATGAAGTCACGGTGATGGGGATGAACTGAATGTTCATCCTTTGGACCCGGGCCCGTTGGGCCGGTCCAAGTCCATCATTAAGTCTACTTAATGTAGACTTGAGCTTCATAATAACACACAACAACAAAAACAAACCCTAACCCTAGCTCTAGGTGGCCGCCTCCCTCCTCTCTCTCAAAGCCGCCGCCGCCGTCGCCTAGCGCCGCCGCCTTGCCTCGCCGGAAATTGTTCCGGCTTGACTAGGAGAATCCGTCCGTGCTGATCTCGTCAGGCCTTCTAGTGCAGGCTGACGAAGGAGTCTCGCTTCCGGTCGTGGATCTGATTGACGTAATCTACCGCCGCCTACCGTGAAGTGCCGGTTTCCTCGCGAAACTGGTCGGAGCCAGGCACGAGTTGCCAGAAAGGTAACCCCGAGAAACACCATATGAATGTCATATTGTGTTTGATTTATAATTGTATTGATCGTCTCCCGGCAAATTTTTGTTCTTCCGCTGCCTCGCCGGGAGGCGTGATCCGGATCCACCGTGGTTCACAACACTTCCTTTAGTTTTGAAAGTAGATTTGATATGTGTCAGGACCGGTGAGCTAATCACAGATTAATTACTCAATTAATCCAAATAATAAGGAAGCATAAAATGAGGGCTTAAAAATTTTCGAATTTGGGCCTGATCCAAAATATCATTTCAAAATACAATATAGTAAAAATAAGGATTTGTCTAAAAATCCAAACAACACATAATACATAAACTTATCCAAGTAGTAAATCAACTACAGATCCGGAAATAAAGTAGGCACAGGACAACCCTTGGCTAAATATCAATACATATAACTGGGACTCATATCAAAATGGGAATCGACCAGCTGAAGCTCCACTCTGCCCAGCCTGGTTATCGAAAGAACCTGCAATGGCCAACACAGACCACCGCAGCCCGAAACAGGGAGAAGAAATGAGGTCAAACCTCAGTACGAAGAGCACAATAAGCATCAATAATATCAAACATGAGATATTACAAACGTGCAATGCATGAGGGCTACCAAGAATCATCGGTAGACAAAAGCACAACGCCTCAGCTGTGCAGATCTCATCATCATCCTGCGAGCTTTAGGTGCGACGACTCAGCCGACCATCACAGGGCAGTGGTATTCAGGCGCGACGACTCAGACGGCCACCACAATAGCAACATTGGACCTTTAAGGCACGACGACTCAGTTGGCCGATCACAACGCGCAATGGAATCCAGTTATCAAGGAAATCAGGCTCAATATGTATGCGTGAATGCACAGCAGACTCATGCTTAATTCAATGCATATAACGCACACGCACATAAAACAGATTAGCGCAAATAAATCAACACACAGACCACATCAATTCAAAACAAAATAAATATCCCAAATCTGATATCAAAGCTGCTAAATCTAGCTCAATTCGTACCTCAACCTCAATAGATCTTACGAGACAAGGACACCGCACCCAGCTCGGGTATACTGCCCCAGAAGCCCACGGCGAACTCCACAGAAGCTGATTAAAAGCTCAAATCTGTCAAAGTATCTAGCGAATCAGCTCATATCTACGGTCATTAGAACAGGGCTGGGGGTTACCAACTCCACCAGCTCAACTCAACAATTCAAACCCAAAAATCAGCTCTAATCGAAGCATAAAACACTAACAAAAGCTTACCCAAAAGCTCAAACAGCACTGGGGAACTATCGACTGGAAATGGCGAAGATATCAAACTCTGCAACTACTTCGCGCTCCCTCAACGCGTCGATTCAGGTCTTCCAACTGGTATCAATCTAAAGCCCTAAGGAAGACGAGCTCAGCGCTACCAATCCTGCTCCAAACGGCGGCGTAAATCTACAGCAATTGATGGAGAAAGGGTTTGAATGAGCAGTGCTAATCGAGGGATCTCGAAGAAGATAAGAAAATATCAGGTTCGAAAATGACTAAGTGTTGCTCAACACTTATATTTAAATCTCCCAGGTCAAAGCTACAGTGAAAGTAAATCACCGACAAATTCAGATCTCATCGTCATCTCAGATCTTAGAGCTATTCATATTTGGATCCGCTATCTTAGATCTGCCTTCGGTACACTAAACACGCGCTACTAATCAAAACGGCGTCGCATAGGGGTTTCTGTTCACTACGCTAAACGACGTCGCTCTATCACCAGATCTGAAACAGATCCCACAAACTCAGACCCGCTAACGCTCATCAAAATTTGACCAAATATGAAATCATCGAACAGCACCGGTCTACCCAACTCACGAACCAGACCGGTCCACACAGTACCGTTGACTAACACTTGACTTCTCTTCGCTAATCCAAATCTGTTTCCTCTCGCAGCACTAGATCTGATCATCACTCAAAACGACATTGTTTCGCTTTTCTCTCATGCCAAATCACTCATATACGCGAGGAACAGATCCGAACACCCAGATCTTACCCAAATATGATCTTCTCTACACCAAAGCTGAAAATCCGAAAATCACCAACTCAAAAATCAATTCCCTCAAATCTGAAAACCCGATGGTTAACATTTCCATTAGCTAATCCTTGCTCAAATCTGATTAACTAATTAAATCAACATTAATCAGTTTCCAGTCCTCACATTCTCCCCCACTAAAAATGGATTTCATCCTCGAAATCAACTTATGGCAATAAATTCAGAATTTCAGAAAACACCAACAATCTGCCCAGCATAACTCGATGCTTAACAAAACCACAATTCATGGGCACAAATCGATTCAAAACACGAAATCAATAAGCCATAAGTTACCTGGAATTCTACTGTCAATGCTCAAACAGATGAGGCCACTCCTATCTCATCTTCTCTTCAACTTCCCAGGCAGGTTCCTCTCTACCGTGCTTGCTCCATTGGACCATCACCAACAGTATAATCTTATTCCTCAGCTGCTTCTCCTTTCTATCCAGAATCTCCACTGGATATTCCACATAGCTCAGGGTAGAATCCAACTCCACTTCATCAGTTCTTAACATATGGGATGGATCTGACTCATATTTACTCAACATGGACACATGAAACACATCATGCATCGCTGCTAACTCATTAGGCAGCCTCAATCTATAAGCCAAGGACCCTTTCCTCTCAACAATCTCAAAGGGACCAACGAATCTAGGAGCCAATTTACCCTTAAACCTGAATCTCATCACGCTCTTGAAAGGAGAAACTCTGAGATACACACGATCACCAACCTCAAACTCCAATGGTATGTGTCTCTTATTAGCATAGCTAGCATGTATATCCTGTGCAGCTTTCATTCTGCTCCGAATCAACTCAATCTGGTCTTTCACATGCTGCACAAAATCGGGAGTAAACAGCTGTTTCTCACCAATCTCTTCCAAACAGATCGGTGATGTACAGTTATGACCATACAAAGCTTTGAATGGGGCCATCCCGATAGTCATTTGGTAGCTGTTGTTATACGAAAATTCAACTAAGGATAAGGAATCCTGCCAGCCACCATTGAAATTCAACACAATAGCTTGCAGCATGTCTTATAAAATCTGAATGGTCCTCTCGGATTGGCCATCTGTCTGAGGATGATAAGCGGTACTCATAGCCAATCTTGAACCCATCGCTTCTTGCAAGTTCTTCCAGAATCGGGAAGTAAATCTTGGATCTCCATCGGACACTATCAAAACCAGCACTCCATGCAATCTAACCACATGGGCAATATACAACTTCACTATATTCTTCATCGAACACCTCACATCATAGAATGAAATGGGCTGACTTTGAGAGCCTATCAACAACAATCCAAATCACATCGCATCCCCTATTCGATCGAGGTAAATGCGTCACAAAATCCATGGAGATGTGCTCCCAATTCCATTGAGGCACTTCTAGACTCTGTAGCAATCCACCAGGCCTCATTAGCCTTTACCTGTTGGCAATTCAAACATCGTGTTACAAATTTAGAGATGTCATTCCTCATGCCTTCCCACAAGTAGTGAGGCTTCAAGGCATGATACATCTTCTTCTCGCCGGGGTGCACATTGTAACGACTACAGTGAGCTTCATTCAAGATAGCCTCTTTCAGATCGATCAGGTTGGGAACCACCAATCTACCATGGAATCTCAGGCATCCATCAGAAGCAACAGAAAATCTTCAGACTGACCATTCTGGGCCTTAATCTTCAACTCATGGATATACGGGTCAGTCATATGTGCTGCCCTAATGTCTGCAACAATCTGTGGTTCGACCTGAATGGAAGAAACGATGAAATAATGATCACTTGGCTGGAAATTCCATCCAAGTCCTCAAATCTTCATGGACTTTGGATATACTCATAGACGTCAACATTGCAGGTTGAGCTTTCCTAATCAGAGCATCGACAACTAGTTCATCTGTCCAGGCTGATACTGAATCTCACAGTCGAAATCTTTGAGCAACTCCATCCAACGACGTTGCCTCATATTTAAATCAGACTGTGTGAAGATATACTTCAAACTCTTGTGCCATCCAACGACGTTGCCTCATATTTAAATCAGACTGTGTGAAGATATACTTCAAACTCTTGTGGTACATGTACACCACAAATATCTCACCATACAGATAGTGACGCCAAATTTTCAAGGCAAACACAATCGCAGCCAACTCTAGATCATGAACGGGATATCTCGTCTCATGAGGTTTCAACTGTCGAGATCCATAAGCTATCACTCGCCCATTCTGCATCAGTATGCAACCCAAACCACTCAGATAAGCATCAGAGCACACCACAAAACCTCCAAAACCCGATGACAAAGCCAACACAAGGGCAGTGGTTAACTTCTCCTTGCAACTGGTAACTCGACTCACATTCATCAGTCCAAACAAACTTTCTATCTTTTTGGGTCAACTGAGTCATCTGATTGACTATCGAAGAGAACTTCTCGATGAAACGTCTATAGTAGCCAGCCAAACCCAAGAAACTTCGGATCTCAGAAACATTCGTAGGTCGCTCCCAGTTAAGAACTGCTTCGACCATACTAGGATCCACCGATATAACTTCTGCAGATATGACATGACCCAAAAAGATTACTCTATCCAGCCAGAATTTACACTTGCTGAACTTAGCATACAACTGCGAGTCTCTCAACTTCTGCAACACCCGTCTCAAGTGCTCTTTATGCTCTCTAAAGCTCCCCGAGTACACAAGAATGTAATCTATGAAGACAATTACAAAACGATCGATGTACTCACTAAAGACGAGATTCATCAAATCCATGAAGACAGCAGGAGCGTTCGTCAATCCAAACGGCATCAAAAGAAACTCATAATGCCCGTATCTCGTCTTGAAAGTCGTCTTCGTTACATCAGCGTCTCTGATCCGCAACTGATGATAACCAGATCACAGATCAATCTTAGAGTACACTGTTGATCCCTGCAGCTGATCGAACAAGTCATCAATTCTCGACAAAGAATACTTGTTCTTGATTTTTGCTTTATTCAACTGCCGAAAATCAACAAACATCCTCATAAATCCATCATTCTTCTTCACAAAAAGAATCGGAGCTCCCCAAGGCGAACTCGGTCTAATGAATCCTTTCTCCAAAAGATCACGCAACTGCTCTTTAAGTTCCTTCAACTCAGCTGGCGCCAATCTATACGGAGCTCTAGAAATCTGGGCTGTCCCTAGCACCAACTCCATGCTGAAGTCAATCTCTCGCTTCGGAGGGAATCCAGGAATCTCATCTGGAAACACATCTGGGAACTCGCGACCAATGGGAACATCACTCAGCCCTACTCGATTCATGAGAGAAATCCAAGACATATATCATAAACCAAGAATCCTCTACGGAAAACAGGCTGAACATCTCCATGGCTGACACCAGTGGAATCCTCGATCGAGAATCAACACCGTAGAAATCCCATTTTTCTCCAAATGGAGGTCTAAACCTCACTACACCATGGAAACAATCTATTGTCGCTCTAAACGCAGCATCACATCCATACCCAAGATGCAGTCAAAATCTTGAATCTCCAAGGTAATCAGGTTAGTCACCAGCACGTTCTCACCAAATCTAATCACACAATCCTCAACCACTCCACGGGACATCAACCACACACCAGCAGGAGTAGATACAGACACAACATCACACAGTGTGGTAACACTCAACCCACACTCATGCACAAACGGATCATATATGAAGGAGTTTGATGCTCCTGTATCAATTACAACTCGTGCAGGAAATCAAAGATAGCACAAGTACCTGCAATAATCCCTTCAGGCATATCAGCAACTTGCTCTCTAGTCAAGGCGTTCACCTGAGCTTGATGCGGTCCCGAGAACTGAGGTCTCAAAGGTCCTCTGAACCTAGACGGTTATCGGGGTTGAAATCCAGATCGTTGGGACTGAACAAAAGGTTGCGGTCTATGCGAAGAACCACCAGCAGAACCTTGCTGCGACTGACCCGAAGATTATCCTCCAGCCGGGCACACTCTAGAAAAAGTGTCCAGGCTGCCCACAATTATGGCAAAGACCCTGAACTCCACGACATTGCGAAGTCATATGACGACCTCCACACTATCCACAAGTCACTCCTCCTCCGGAGCCACTGCCACCAGAACTAACAGAACCGTAGGAACTCGAGTTCGATCGTCTCTTGAATTGTTTACCTCAGGGCTTGAACCTCTGACGATTCGACTGCTGCGGTACCTGAGGAGATTGGAAAGAAGGCATCGCTTCTGGCACAGGTTGAAAACTACGTCCAGCTGTCGGCTGACCTAGATTCTGTGCTTCCATCAGACTCTCCTCGTTATCAATCGCTCTATCCACGGCCTCAGCATACGTCGCAGGGGAACCAGATAACACCATACAGAAGAACTCGGGTCTCAACCCTCTCAGTAACTTGTTCCGCTTCGTCCTCTCCTGGTTCGCAATATGGGGAACATACGAAATCAACGAAGAAAACTGCCTGGCATACTCGGTCACCCTCAAGTTCCCTTGCTTCAGGTTGTGAAACTCTCTCACGGTTGTTGTAGAAAGACTCAGGGGTATACTCCTGCCGAAAAGCTGCACATAAGCTCTCCCAAGAAATCAAAGCTCCAGTCTCACGCATGACTCGGGAAGTACCCTTCAACCAGCATTGAGCATGCTCTCTCAACTGCAAAACGGATAACTTCAGTCTCATCTCTGGAGAATACTCAACCGCATCAAACAGTTCTTCCATATGCTCTAACCAGCCCTCAGCTATCAAACCACTCTCGACACCATTAAACGTCGGTGGATTCATCCTCTGGAACCTAGCCATCACTAGCTCCATCTCATTTATCTGTCTAGTCACATCATCTACCTCCGCATGTCCAGCACGATGACTCAAAGGAATACTCTGCTGCTCAACATCCTCATCACTCCCGGGAGGATTCATCCTCTGGAACCTAGCCATCACTAGCTCCATCTCATTTATCTGTCTAGTCACATCATCTACCTCCGCATGTCCAGCACGATGACTCAAAGGAATACTCTGCTGCTCAACATCCTCATCACTCCCGGGAGGCCTAGACTCCTCACCAGTCTTCCTAACGATTCTACTCCTACCTCACCTTGGCGGCATCTAACAAAACTTAGAGGTAAGCAGCAAAACCAATAATCACAAAGTCAATCAAATCAAAAGCTCAAACTCTGTGCCTAGACTCGAGTGTGATGAAAAGGAAATCGAGCTTATCCCAGTTTAAGCTATGATCAAAATGTCAAGCCCGGTGCACTAATCACAGATTAATTACTCAATTAATCCAAATAATACGAAGCATAAAATCAGGACTTAAAAATTTTCGAATTTGGGCCTGATCCAAAATATCATTTCAAAAAACAATATATTCAAAATAAGGATTTGACTAAAAATCCAAACAACACATAATACATAAACTTATCCAAGTAGTAAATCAACTACAGATCCCCAAATAAGGTAGGCACAGGACACCCCCTGGCTAAATATACATATAACTGGGACTCATATCAAAATGGGGATCGACCAGCTGAAGCTCCACTCTGCCCAGCCTGGTTACCTAAAGAACCTGCAATGACCAACACGGACCACCGCAGCCCAAAACAGGGAGAATAAATGAGGTCAAACCTCAGTACGAAGAGCACAATAAGCATCAATAATATCAAACATGCGATATTCCAAACATGCAATGCATGAGGGCTACCAAGAATCATCGGTAGACAAAAGCACAACGCCTCAGCTGTGCAGATCTCATCATCATCCTGCGAGCTTTAGGTGCGACGACTCAGTCGACCATCACAGGGCAGTGGTATTCAGGCGCGACGACTCAGCCAGCCACCACAATAGCAAAGTTGGACCTTTCAGGAACGACGGCTCAGTCGGCCGATCACAACGCACAAAGGAATCCAGTTCTCAAGGAAATCAGGCTCACTATGTATGCGTGAATGCACAGAAGACTCATGCTTAATTCAATGCATATAACTCACACGCACATAAAATAGATTAGCTCAAATAAATCAACACACAGACCACAACAATTCGACACAAAATAAATATCCCAAATCTGATATCAAAGCTGCTAAATCTAGCTCAATTCATACCTCAACCTCAATAGATCTTACGAGACAAGGACACCGCACCCAGCTCAGGTCTACTACCCTAGCAGCCCACGGCGAACTCCACATAAGCTGCTTAAAAGCTCAAATCTGTCAAAGTATCTAGCGAATCAGCTCATATCTACGGTCATTAGAACAGGGCTGGGGGTTACCAACTCCACCAGCTCAACTCAACAATTCAAACCCAAAAAGCAGCTCTAGTCGAAGCATAAAACAACGAAAGCTTACCCAAAAGCTCAAACAGCACTGGGGAACTATCGACTGGAGTGAAGATATCGAACCCTACAACTACGTCGCGCTTCCTCAACGCGTCGATTCAGGTCTCCCAACTGGTATCAATCGAAAGCCCTAAGGAAGACGAGCTTAGCACTACCAATCCTGCTCCAAACGATGGCGTAAATCGACAGCAATTGTCGGAGAAAGGGTTCGAATGAACAGTGCTAATCGAGGGTTCTCTGGGAAGAATATAAGAAAATATCGGGTTCGAAAATGACTAAGTGTTGCTCAACACTTATATTTTAATCTCCCAGGTCAAAGATACAGTGAAAGTCAATCACCAACAAATTCAGATCTCATCGTCAACTCAGATCTTAGCGCTATTCAGATCTGGCTCCGCTATCTCAGATATGCATTCACTACACTAAACACACGCTACTAATCAAAATGGCGTCGCATAGGGGTTTCTGTTCACTAACGCTAAACAACGTAGCTCTATCACCAGATCTGAAACAGATCCAACAAACTCGGACCCACTAACGATCATCCAGATTTGACCAAATCTGAAATCATCGAACCGCACCGGTCTACTCCAACTCATGAACCGGACCGTCCACACAGTACCATTGACTAACACTTGACTTCTCTTCGCTAATCCAAATCTGTTTCCTCTCGCAGCACTAGATCTGATCATCACTCAAAACGACATCGTTTCGCTTTCCGCTCATGCCAAATTACTCATACACACTAGGAACAGATCCGAACACCCAGATCTTACCCAAATCTGATCTGCTCTACGCCAAATCTGAAAATCCGAAAATCACCAACTCAAAAACCAATTCCATCAAATATGAAAACCCGATGGTTAACATTTCCATTAGATAATCCTTGCTCGAATCTTATTAACTAATTAAATCCACATTAATCAGTTTCTAGTCCTCACAATATATTTACCCAGCTGACAGGCGGAGCATATCTTGTCTTTTGAGATTTTTAACTTGGGTAGACCATCAACCAGCTCATGTTTACTCAAATTGGCAATGGTTTTGAAATTCAAATGATTCATCCGTTGATTCCATAACCAACTTTTAGAGGAATCAACTCTAGACAAGTTTGTTCTTTATACGGTTGATCTGACCAATCAACTTTGTATGTGTTACTAGATCGGTAACCAAATAATACTGTCAGACCTTCCGGATTAAGAACGTGCATGTGTGCTTCTAAAATTTGATAGAATAATTATTATAACACAGCTGACTTATACTAATCAAGTTGTAACACAGATTTTCAACAAGAAGAGCATTGTTTATAGTAAAGTTACATGGGAAAGCTATCCTTACCCACAGTGTTACAAATTGAATTGTCACCAAAAGTGATTTTAGGTCCATTGCAGAATTTTATATCTGAGATCAGCTTAGCATCTTCATTCATGTGCCTTGCACATCCACTGTCCAGATACCAAGTTGATTGCTCCAGTCGGGTTTCCTGTTGTTCCTGCAGTTACACATCAATAATATTTGGTACATTGATTCAATTGGGTCCAGGTTTGATTAGACCTTTCGGGACCCACACTTGGATAATCTTAATCCATTTTCTAGTGTGTGCATCAAAGCACTTGTGCGGTCCGTGTGTGTTCTTTGTCGTATTTTGAACCTGAAATGCAGAATATGTACCCTTTGATCTGGGTTTTCGATATTGTGGCTTGTACTACCCGTCCTTCATAGAATATTGGAAGAACTTGTTAGTCTTATCGTTGAATTTGGTTTTCCCCCGGATTATTTCAACTCTTTTGTTTAACCAGCTTTCCCGAGGCTTCTCAAGATCAGTATATCCCAGCCCACAATTGTCGTATTTTGAACCTGAAATGCAGATATGTACCCTTTGATCTGGGTTTTCGATATTGTGGCTTGTACTACCCGTCCTTCATAGAATATTGGAAGAACTTGTTAGTCTTATCGTTGAATTTGGTTTTCCCCCGGATTATTTCAACTCTTTTGTTTAACCAGCTTTCCCGAGGCTTCTCAAGATCAGTATATCCCAGCCCACAAAATCTTTCTTGCCGGATCAAGGGCTAACTGCCTTCATAGTCTCACCAGATTGTGTCTCAAAGAATTGTTCCTGGCTAGATTTTACAAAGTTCATTGTTTTAAACTTTATCCTTCCTAGCCCTGAATTACTACTGGTTTCTGCGATACTGCCTTCATAGCTATTATATCCAAATCCGGTTTTATCACCAGATGGCTTTGTAGCTCCTTGCAGTTTTTGTAGTGAATCAGAAGACTTGGTCCAGGAGCTTATTATATCAGCTAGCCGCTGATTCTCGTATTATCTCCTCTGACCTGCTTCTTAATTCAGCATTCTCAGTTTCAAGCTTACTTAGAGCATCTTGCATATTGCTTGAGCTAGTCTGCTCAGAGTTCATTGCACAGCTCTCTTTTTCATCTTTAACTTCCTCGAATGACTGAGAAAGTTTTTTTTATTTGAATACCATTTCATTTAGTGCATTGACAAGATCCTCCCGTGTGAATTCAAGATTTGAAAAGTCAAATACCTTCTCAGTGTCATCGTCCATGAGACACTGTACTTCATCTTCACTTTCGCTTGATGAGGAGGTTCCAGAGCTTGATTCTTCTGAATCTGAATCGGCCCATGCACTTTTGTTTCTTCAGCCATCAAGGCTTTCTCCGTTTTCTCTTTTCGATAGGCCTTTTTCTCCCTCTTGTCTTCATTAACACTACGATCTGGTCGCTTCTTGTCATCTCTTCTTGGATTCCTGCAATCAAATGACCAGACCTGCCATAGTTATAACATTTATCATCAGAGGGTGTGTTGAAATTTTTCTTGGGAGAGTTAAAAGAGAAGGGTTGAGTATTCTTCTTTCGCATGAATTTTCCGAATTTTCTTATGAGAAAGGACATCCCATCCTTGCTCATGTCTTCTGCTGATCTGCTACTGGTGGAACATGAACTTTGTTCTGGTGCTGTAGCAGCATGAGCTCTAGTTGGTTGAGATGTAGAGGGCTCGGCTTCCGCTCTTGTTTCCAGTTTGAACTCGTATGCCTTCAAGTTGGCAAACAAGTCATGTAGCTCCATTTTCGATTCTCGGATAGCCATAGTCTTCACATCCCACTCTTTGGGAAGTGCTCACATCACCTTTAAGGCTAGCTCTCTATTGCTATATGTCAGGCCTCGTGTTCTAAACAGAGTAAAACATACAAACACATGCAGAAGCTCATCAAAAAACGGGTAAAATTTTCGTATTTTGGCCTGACGGTTTAAATCATATAATTTAAAATACAACAATACTCAAAATACGATCCCAGTTTAAAATCCAACAACAACAGTATAGCATACAACAACCAAAACATGCATCAGACTCCAACTACTGGATACAATAACAGAGCGCAGGGCATCCCCCTGGCTAACTAATACATATATATAAATATGCTATACGCAACTGGGACACGCTAACCACCTCCTGGGGCACCACCAGCTGGGTTAAAACCACGACCAACTATAAAACCTGGTTCCTGAAAACAACACAAACAAGGAAACAAACCAAGCCCCAGAGGGACATGGGGTCAAACCCCAGTACGGAGAGCAACAATAAACAGCAGTAACTAGCATGAATAAAATGCAGATTCTATGCATGAGGAAAGAAACAAGAGCTCAACAGGATCTGCAACCGAATATGTGGCCACGGTGAGTGTAGGACATGTGGGTGCTACCCACTCACCCCTACTCGCCCACCCTTACCAGACGCATCAACAACTCAACCTGCCGTTGCCTCGCCCATGAACTGTGGTAGTTAACCACTCGGCGCAAGGTGGCTAACGAATCCCAGCAGGGAGATGAGAGTGCGGTATTGCCGCTCGCCCTCACATCATGGTAAGTAAACAGAACAATAATAACGAATCAATGGCTAAAAAAGCTGAACGGAGATGCAAATGCGTGTATGCAACATGCTGGAATAGCAGGCATATAAACATATGCTAAACAATAACAACATCAGCAGATATACACCACATAGCCAACAGTCATCTCACAAAACAGCAGCCAGAAATAGCCATCTCACAAATTATCCAAGCCATCACATCGCTGTAAATACCAGCTCAATCCGTACCTTATACTTTTATGCAACAATTACTACAAAACAGGCCCGAGAGATCTGGATAGCAACCTGCTAAATACACAACACACAGATCTTGTTAGGACCGATTTAAAGAGATAGCAAGTGCTACTGTAAAAAATTGGAAATTTCACGCTGCTATTTAAGGAGGTGCAATACCTCTGGTTCTTGAACATTAAAAACAGAGCACCGTAGACAGATCTGGTATGAATTAAAATCATGCGGAAAACACCAGAACTGAATTCTAATATTTTAAAACAACTTTGCACAAACAGATTTCTGTAAAACCAGCATGTGAAATCTGTTTGCTATGTGCAAGTGTGATTTCTGTTATGCGTGCTAAATTAAATTCAAGTGCTGAATGAATAACAGAATACATAACACAATCGATTTGTTTATGGAAGTTCGGACTTCAATGTCCTACGTCTCCCCTTATTCCTCCTCGGAAGGTTCCACAAGAAGATTTGATCTATACATCGTGTACAGACCCGATCCCGCAACCAGCAGCTACGAGAACTCCTAGACTCTACCAGCCCTCGGCTGTTCACTCAATCACTTTTTTACCGCCTCTGTGAGAAAGGCTACAAACACAGAGTTTAATGTCGTCGTGCTTGGATGGGATCTGATTTGCATTTGGGTTTTGATTCACTCGCTAATCAATTACGTACATCTCTCAAAATATGTGAGTGAATCTGTGTGTGTGAGATTTACAGTGTAAGAACAACTCTTGAATGAAGGAATCTCACACACTACGGAAAATGCTCTACAAAAGCTAATTAGAACTCAGCAGTCGACGTCGTTGTAAGCTCCTCTCTAATGATGGTCAACTGCTTCGTTCTTCTTTGTTCTTCCCTCTGTTTTTGCACTAAGCTTTTTTTCTTATGGATTGATCACTTGTCTTCTTCAAAATCTTCGTATATAAAGCTTCTCTCCAAAACTGGCCGTTAGACAATAGATTCAAATCCCTTCTGCGCTTGTCAAGGCCAATTTGTCTTCTTTCCAAACGTGTGCAACCATCCTCTGTAAATTTTACTATTTCCCAGAATAGTACAAATCTTGTTCCCTTGATTTAAGGCATTTTGCACGACTCAATCTCAGCCATTGATTCTTTCCATCTTGAGCGTTGATTGCATTCCAACGGCTGAATGTACTCCAACAATTTGTTCAATAGCTGTTCGCTCAGCTGTTGTCTTTTCTTCGTCACAACACTTCGCGCAACATCTGTTTCATTTTTGCATCTAATTAACTCCTTTAGCTTCTTTGCATCTGGATTCTTTGTATACTGGATATGCAACACACTGTAGCTTGCGACTGGTACATCATCTGGTGATGATCACTGTAGCTTTCTGCTGGTTTCTCTTAGAAGAACTACATGCTGGTTTTATCATCGCAAAACCATCGACTGAATCTTAGCGCGAAGGCAAAACGCTGTCGTATTCATTTATCCAAATGACATCGTTTTGCAATCGCCAACTTCAAGTATCATCAACTGGTTGCACTGTAGCTCTCTGCTGATTGTGATGACATCACTACTGTCATCATCATCGCTGATCCAGCTCTTGCGCTTCTTGTCAACTGCTGATTCATCTTTGTGTCTGCTTATATTGCTGACTTCATCTTTGCTGCTCATAGCTTCCTCCAGAAGACATGCTGATGTCATCATTCCTGATACCAGCTCTTCTTAACAATAGAAATGCTGACGTCATGGTTGCTGATTCTCGATTTCTTCCAATCAGCAATTCTGACATCATCGTTGCTGATCACAGCTTTCTCCAGTAGATATGCATACGTCATCATTGCTGATACCAGCTCTTCTTAATATCGACGTCTGATTCATTGCGCAATAGCTGGTTGTTGTTCTTCACAACTGGTTCCAGACTTCTACTGTTCATCTTCTTCTTCTAACATTTCTCCAACAAACTCCATCAACAATTACTCTTCGCATGATATCTGTTGACAGCAACTATAACAGGGATCTTATTCTTCTACTGAGAACGCTTCAACAGATATCTCCTATTCACAACTGTTAACAGATTTCTCTTTAAATTCAATTCAACAGCTGATTGCTTCTCTTCATACGTCTGCAGGACTGATCAATTTTCTCTCTTCTGCTCTTCGATGTTCTTAACACTTCTGACCAAGATTCTCTTATAAAACCTGCTGTTATCTGCACACTACGTAGAGTTTTTAGAAAAACAGTAATAGGTTTTGTGTAATTCAAAACTTAATCAGGATCTGTTTACACAGATCCATCAATCTCTCCCTTTTTGATTTACACAAAACCTAAAATAATAAATGCATGATCTAACAATTCTCTCCCTTTTTGTGGGAAACAAAAAGAGGTCGAAAGCTGGTCTTCCCAAAATTTAAATCAAAGCTCTCCCTATACTGTCATAACAAAAACAACGTGACAGCAAGAATTTTAAATTTTGGAAAAGGAAAACAGATTTGTGGGAAGAACCAAATGCATGAACTATAGCTTTTGAAAAGGCTGAACATGTGCTTCTGCTTTAGCTTATAATATGCAGACGTGAGATTAACAAAAACTCTCCCTATCTTTTATAATATAAGCTTAAATCATTTAAACAAAATGAAGCACCAGCTGAAATTCCGCATAACAGAACGTTTGAAAACTTATCAGAGCACTTTAAAATTGTTTCAAATAAACATGTGCTACTGAGTCACTCACATATGAAGAACCAGACAGAAAATGTGACAGATAAAAGCTCATATTTTCATATCTCCTATTTCGTCCCATTTGCTTGTCACCGAGTGCCTCACTCCAGGTGAACTTATAGAACAACCGAAATAAGATTTTGGCATCCGCATGGAACTCGCGCATTCCGTGACAGTTCATCAAGAGAAAACCAGTTCTATATATAAAACAAATCATTTTCATCTGGCCTTCATAAAATAAGCTTCTCAAAAACAGTTAAAATATTTTAAAAACATAGCACATATGTTTTAAAATGAGTGCTCGTTCAAGAATAACCTGGCTCTGATACCACTTGTTAGGACTGATTTAAAGAGATAGCAAGCGCTACTGTAAAAAATTGGAAATTTCGCGCTGCTATTTGAAGGAGGTGCAATACCTCTGGTTCTTGAACATTAAAAACAGAGCATCGGAGACAGATCTGGTATGAACTAAAATCATGCGGAAAACACCAGAACTGAATCCTAATATTTTAAAACAACTTTGTGCAAACAGATTTCTGTAAAACCAGCATGTGAAATCTGTTTGCTATGTGCAAGTGTGATTTCTGTTATGCGTGCTAAATTAAAAGCAAGTGCTGAATGAATAACAGAATACAGTACACAATCGATTTGTTTATGGAAGTTCGGACTTCAATGTCCTACGTCTCCCCTTATTCCTCCTCGGAAGGTTCCACTAGAAGATTTGATCTATACATCGTGTACAGACCCGATCCCGCAACTAGCAGCTGCGAGAACTCCTAGACTCTACCAGCCCTCGGCTATTCACTCAATCACTTGTTTAACGCCTCTGTGAGAAAGGCTACAAACACAGAGTTTAATGTCGTCGTGCTTGGACGGGATCTGATTTGCATTTGGGTTTTGATTCACTCGCTAAGCAATTACGCACATCTCTCAAAATATGCGAGTGAATCTGTGTGTGTGAGATTTACAGTGTAAGCACAACTCTTGAATGAATGAATCTCACACACTAGGGAAAATGCTCTACAAAAGCTAATTAGAACTCAGCAGTCGACGTCGTTGTAAGCTCCTCTCTAATGGTGGTCGACTGCTTCGTTATTCTTTGTTCTTCCCTCTGTTTTTGCACTAAGCTTTTTTCTTATGGATTGATCACTTGTCTTCTTCAAAATCTTCGTATATAAAGCTTGTCTCCAAAACTGGCCGTTAGACAGTAGATTGAAATCCCTTCTGCGTTTGTCAAGGCAAATTTGTCTTCTTTCCAAATGTGTGCAACCATCCTCTGTAAATTGTACTATTTCCCAGAATAGTACAAATCTTGTTCCCTTGATTTAAGGCATTTTGCACGACTCAATCTCAGCCATTGATTCTTTCCATCTTGAGCGTTGATTGCATTCCAACGGCTGAATGTACTCCAACAATTTGTTCAACAGCTGTTCGCTCAGCTGTTGTCTTTTCTTCGTCACAACACTTCGCGCAACATCTGTTTCATTTTTGCATCTAATTAACTCCTTTAGCTTCTTTGCATCTGGATTCTTTGTCGACTGGATATGCAACACACTGTAGCTTGCGACTGGTACATCAGCTGGTGATGATCACTGTAGCTTTCTGCTGGTTTCTCTTAGAAGAACTACCTGCTGGTATTATCATCGCAAAACCATCGACTGAATCTTAGCGCGAAGGCAAAACGCTGTCGTATTCATTTATCCAAACAACATCGTTTTGCAATTGCCAACTTCAAGTATCATCAACTGGTTGCACTTTAGCTCTCATTGTGATTACATCACTGCTGTCGTCATCATCGCTGATCCAGCTCTTGCGCTTCTTGTCAACTGCTGATTCATCTTCGTGTCTGCTGATATTGCTGACGTCATCTTTGCTGCTCATAGCTTCCTCAAGAAGACATGCTGATGTCATCATTGCCGATATCAGCTCTTCTTAACAATAGAAATGCTGACGTGATGGTTGCTGATTCTCGATTTCTTCCAATTAGCAATGCTGACGTCATCGTTGCTGATCACAACTTTCTCCAGTAGATATGCATACGTCATCATTGCTGATACCAGCTCTTCTTAATATCGACGTCTGATTCATTGCGCAATAGCTGGTTGTTGTTCTTCACAACTGGTTCCAGACTTCTACTGTTCATCTTCTTCTTCTAACATTTCTCCAACAAACTCCATCAACAATTACTCTTCGCATGATATCTGTTGACAGCAATGAAATTCCGCATAACAGAAAGTTTGAAAACTATCAGAGTATTTTAAAAATTGTTTCAAATAAACATGTGCTACTGAGTCACTCACATATGAAGAACCAGATAGAAAATGTGACAGATAAAAGCTCATATTTTCATATCTCCTATTTCGTCCCATGTGCTTGTCACCGAGTGCCTCACTCCAGGTGAACTTATAGCACAACCGAAATAAGATCTTGGCTTCCGCACGGAACTCGCGCATTCCATGACAGTTCATCAAGAGAAAACCAGTTCTATATATAAAACAAATCATTTTCATCTGGCCTTCATAAAATAAGCTTCTCAAAAACAGTTAAAAATATTTTAAAAACATAGCACATGAGTTTTAAAATGAGTGCTCGTTCAAGAACAACCTGCTCTGATACCACTTGTTAGGACCGATTTAAAGAGATAGCAAGCGCTACTGTCAAAAAGTGGAAATTTCGCGCTGGTATTTGAAGCAGGTGCAATACCTCTGGTTCTTGAACATTAAAAACAGAGCACCGGAGACAGATCTGGTATGAATTAAAATCATGCGGAAAACACCAGAACTGAATCCTAATATTTTAAAACAACTTTGCGCAAACAGATTTCTGTAAAACCAACATGTGAAATCTGTTTGCTATGTGCAAGTGTGATTTATGTTATGCGTGCTAAATTAAATGCAAGTGCTGAATGAATAACAGAATACAATACTCAATCGATTTGTTTATGGATGTTCGGACTTCAATGTCCTACGTCTCCCCTTCTTCCTCCTCGGAAGGTTCCACTAGAAGATTTGATCTATACATCGTGTACAGACCCGATCCCGCAACCAGCAGCTGCAAGAACTTCTAGACTCTACCAGCCCTCGGCTGTTCACTCAATCACTTGTTTAACGCCTCTGTGAGAAAGGCTACAAACACAGAGTTTAACATCGTCGTGCTTGGACGGGATCTGATTTGCATTTGTGTTTTGATTCACTCGCTAAGAAATTACGCGCGTCTCTCAAAATATGCGAGTGAATCTGTGTGTGTGAGATTTACAGTGTAAGCACAACTCTTGAATGAATGAATCTCACACTCTAGGGAAAATGCTCTACAAAAGCTAATTAGAACTCAGCAGTCGACGTCGTTGTAAGCTCCTCTCTAATGTTGGTCGACTGCTTAGTTCTTCTTTGTTCTTCCCTCTGTTTTTGCACTAAGCTTTTTTTCTTATGGATTGATCACTTGTCTTCTTCAAAATCTTGGTATATAAAGCTTCTCTAAAAAAAAGGCCGTTAGACAGTAGATTCAAATCCTTCTGCGCTTGTCAAGGCCAATTTGTCTTCTTTCCAAATGTGTGCAACCATCCTCTGTGAGACCTGGATTTGTAATTGAGATTTTTCGTTGGAATGTACCGATAATAGAGGTTCTGCTGGGTTAAGATCTCTATTTGAGTGTTTGAGTTGCATTTTTCGGGTTCCATTTCGTGTGTTGAACAATTCTGGAGATTTCGTATTTTCGCATATTTGAGGTACCTGCTGGATGACGTGTCAGCTGGTTTGGAGAGCTAGCGACTGGTCGGTGGCAAAACCAGTCGAAGCGTGTTTTAGCTCGAGATTCTTGAAACGCCGTCGTTTGCGTGAAGTCTGGTTGCGTTTGTTGTGATCAGCCGATGCTTTAGCGTAGTTGCATTGATGGTTAAAATGACTGCGTTTAGATTAGTTGGCGCGACGTCGTTTGGATGTTGCGTCTGGTACCAGCTGGTAGATTTCGTTTGAGTTCCTGCTGGTTGATCAGCAGATGTAGAGGTCAACGCGGGTCAACTTTCCTGTAGCTCGAAGAGGATGCGTCGTCGTTTCGTTGTTGCGACTGGGAGTCCAGCTGCGAGCGAGTTTGGACGCTATTGCTTGCTGCTGGTATTTCGCGAGAGTTTGCGACTGGATGACGTCAGTGGAGCGACGTCGTTCGAATTAGTTGCAACGCTGCGTTTTGAGGTTGCGACTGGATCCAGCAGAGAGAAACGTTGTGTTGTTTTGTCTTGCGACTGGATACCCAGCTGCTGGTTTAGGATGCGACGTCGTTGGAGTAAGTTGCTGCGACGCCGTTTTGGAGAACCAGCCGTTAGTCTTTTTAGCGATTGTTGAATAGATCAGCTGTTGGTTCTTGCGTCTGCTGGTTTGGGAAATTTGTTAGTGTCGACTGGTTTTGTCGGTGGACAATATTTGTTATTGATTTCCAGTCGTAGCAAGTGATATTTATAGGAAGACTTGGTCTTCGAATTGTGGTATCAATTCCATACTTAGCAAATATTTCCAACCTTTCGTTCATTATCTTTCGAACCCTAGAGCACTGTTCAGCCGTGAGCTTTCCGGCGATTTCCCGTCGTTTCGGTGGTTGTTTTGGCTCGTGCGAGGTAGCTTTGGACTCCTCTTGAGAAGCTCTTCCAATTCATACCAGTTTTAGAAGCTGTAATTGGCTAGTCGAGGAACACGAAGTTGCTGCCGTTCGAGTGTTGTGTCGATTTGGTAGAGCTACGTTCTGGTTTTCGGTGAGACCTTGTTTCTAGCCTTAGTTCTTAAGCTTTTTATGTAATTGTTGAGGTATTTGGAGCAGCTGGTCGAGTGAGACTCCCAGCCGTGAGCTTGATTAGCAACCTGTTAGATTTACGTTGTGTATGTCGTGTGTTTAACAGGCTTTTACCAGAGTCTTCGGGATTTCTCGTAGGGTTAGTTGTTTCTCAGTATAAGGTACGGATTTGAGCTTGTTTTACAGCGAAGTTATGGCTTGGATAAATTGTGGTCGCTGGTATGTGGAATTGCCGTGCCTGCTGGTTATGTTCTGTTGAGAATTGTGTATGCTACTTGTGTATTTGCCGCGCCGCATATGTTTATATGCTTGCATTCCCGCATGTTGCATACACGCATGGTATTCATTTCCAGTTTTGGTAGTCTTTGTACCATTGTCACATCGTTATTGTTTTCTTACCAGGATGTGAGGGCGAGCGGCTATACCGCACTCTCATCTCCCTGCTGGGATCGTAGCCACCATGAGCCGAGTGGTTAACTACCACAGTTCATGGGCGAGGCAACAACAGGTTGAGTTGTTTGATGCATCCGGTAAGTGGGTGTAGTATCATGGCGAGTGGCTCACTACCACACTGTGAACACATCCCGTGGCCACTGTACGTTGTCGATGATTCTTGGAGCTATGTTTGAGTTCCTTAGCTCCCTTGTGGGTCGAGCTTTCCATTGTTCCTTGGCGTCTCATGCATAGCACCTGCATTTTATTCCTTGCTGTTATTTCTGTTGTATTATTGCTCTCCGTACTGGGGTTTGACCCCATGTCCCTCCGGGGCTTGGTTTGTTTCTTTGTTGCGTTGTTTTCAGGAAACCCAGGTTCTACAGCTGGTCATGGTTTCAACCCAGCTGGTAAGCATTCTTCCACGCAGTGTGTTGGTGTGCAGGGTTCCTGCAACCTTTGTGGTCAGTATGGGCACTTTGCGAGAGTGTGCCAGACAGCTGGAGCACAGCAGACCACGGCCCAGCCTCAGGGTCGTGGGGGTCAGTCTAGGGGCCATTCGCAGCAGTTTCAGCAACCCCGTTTTGGTGAAGCTCCGTTTAGGCCGTTTCAGCAGCCTAGCCCTTCGCGTTTTGGGCAGTCGTCTCAACCTTTCTTTCCAGGACCTCAGCAAGCTCAGGTTAACGCCTTCACGAGAGAGCAGGCCGAGGAGACACCGAGCCGGGTGATTGGAGGTACATGTCTTGTCTTTGACTTTCCTGCTCGTGTGTTGTTTAACACCGGTGCTTCACATTCGTTTATTTCTGATTCGTTTGTTGTTGAGCATGGGTTGTGTATCGTCCCTTTGAGTGATGTTGTTTCTGTTTCTACCCCCGGTGGTGTGAACCTGTTCTCGCAAGAGATTTTGTTGGATGGTGTGCTGCGGTTTGGTGAGCATGCCTTGTTAGCGAATTTGATCCGTTTGATGCTTTGGGATTTCGATTGTATAGTTGGGATGGATGTGCTATCCAACTACAGGGCCTCTATGGATTGCTTCCATGGGATTGTGCGCTTTAGGACTTTGTCTGGCGAGAAGTGGGACTTCTACGGCCAGGACTCGAGATCGAAGATTCCGTTTGTCTCCGCGATGGAGATGTTTAGCTTGTTGTCTTTTGGGAATGCTGGCTTTATGATTTACGCTTTGGATGCGTCTTCTTCTTCTGGTGTTCAGCTCAGTGACGTTCCCGTGGTGCGACACTTCCCCGACGTGTTTCCGGAGGAGATTCCTGGTTTTCCTCCGAGGCGGGAGATAGACTTCAGCATAGAGTTGGTGCCTGGCACAGCTCCGATTTCTCGTGCCCCGTATCGTCTAGCGCCTGCGGAGTTGAGAGAACTCAAGGTACAGTTAGATGATTTGCTGGAGAAGGGTTTCACCCCCCTAGTATGTCACCGTGGGGAGCGCCAATTTTGTTTGTGAAGAAGAAGGATGGCTCAATGCGGATGTGCATTGATTTCCGTCAGTTGAATAAAGCCACTGTGAAGAATAAGTACCCGTTGCCGAGAATTGATGATCTGTTTGATCAGTTGCAAGGTTCTGCGGTGTATTCCAAGATTGATCTTCGTTCCGGGTATCATCAGCTCAGAGTAAGGGACCAAGATGTCGCGAAGACTGCGTTTCGTACGAGGTACGGACATTTTGAGTTTTTGGTGATGCCGTTTGGGTTGACAAACGCGCCTGCAGTCTTCATGGATCTGATGAACCGTGTTTTTCGAGAGTTCATAGATCAGTTTGTGATTGTTTTTATTGACGACATCTTAGTTTACTCAAAGACCCCGAGGGAGCACAAGGAGCACTTGGAGATGGTTCTTCTGTGGTTGAGAGAGCAGCAGCTGTATGCGAAGTTTTCCAAGTGCGAGTTTTGGTTGCAACGCGTTGTATTTCTGGGCCATGTTATTTCAGCAGATGGCATTTCTGTGGATCCCAGTAAAGTGGATGCGGTGTTGAACTGGGAGCGACCGAGAAATGTGTCTGAGATTCGTAGTTTCTTAGGTCTGGCTGGCTATTATCATCGTTTCATTGAGGGGTGTCTTTGCGTTAAAGATCTGGCGTCACTACCTGTATGGCGAGCAGTTTGTGGTGTACTCTGACCATAAGAGTTTACAGTATCTGTTTTCGCAGCCTGACTTGAACATGATACAGCGTAGGTGGATGGAGTTGCTTAAGGATTTTGACTGTGAGATTAAATACCAGCCTGGGAAGTCGAACGTAGTAGCTGATGCTTTGAGTAGGAAGGTTAGTGAGATGCTTGCGTCGTTGTACATCTCTAAGGATCAAGAGCATCTTAACACTACGGGTTGGAGATTCTACCCGGCTGAGGATTGTGTGATGGTTTCATCTTTCCAAGTGGAACCGCAGATTGTTTCTAGCATTCGAGCGGCTCAGAGGACCGATCCGTCAATCCAAGAGTTGAAGATGAAAGTCAGGGCTGGCGAACTTGAGGACTATTATGTCTCGTCCGATGGTTGTTTGCGTTTCCGGGGCAGGTTGGTCGTGCCCAATTTGATTGATTTGAGGGAAGAGATCCTTCGAGAAGCGCACTGTAGCAGACATAGTGTTCATCCTGGTGCACGGAAGATGTACCATGCGTTGAAGCCGCACTTTTGGTGGGCTGGCCTGAAGAGCGATGTTGCTGGTTTTGTCGCTCGTTGTTTGAATTGCCAGATGGTAAAGGCCGAAAGGATGAGACCTGGTGGTCTGTTGCAGAGTTTAGAGGTGCCCCAATGGAATTGGGAGCACATTGCGATGGATTTCGTAACGCATTTGCCTCGTTCCAGTCGGGGGTGCGATGCTGTCTGGGTAGTTGTAGACCGTTTGTCTAAGTCTGCACATTTCATCCCCTATGGGATGACCTTCTCGTTGAAGAATATGGCGAAGCTGCACGTTGATTTTGTTGTTAGATTGCATGGTGTGCCTGTTTCAATCGTGTCTGACCGAGATCCGAGGTTTACTTCCAGGTTTTGGAAGAGTTTGCAGACAGCTTTGGGCACTAGATTGGCTATGAGTACCGCGTATCATCCCCAAACAGATGGCCAATCTGAGCGGACTATCCAGACGTTAGAGGATATGTTGCGCGCTGTTGTGTTGTATTTCGGAGGTAGTTGGCAAGACGCGTTGTCTTTGGTTGAGTTTTCGTATAATAACAGCTACCAAGTGACGATTGTCATGGCACCTTTCGAGGCTTTGTATGGCCGCAAGTGCAGATCGCCAGTGTGTTGGGAAGAAGTGGGGGAGAAGCAGCTATCTGCCCCTGACTTTGTGCAGCAGATGAAAGATCACGTGGATCTTATTAGACAGTGGATGAAAGCTGCCCAGGATCGCCAAGCCAGTTATGCGAATAAGAGGCGTCGACCTCTTGAGTTTTAGGTTGGTGATCGTGTATTTCTCAAGGTTTCTCCGTTTCATAGTGTGATGCGTTTGGACGCAAGGGAAAGTTAGCCCCTCGTTACGTTGGTCCGTATGAGATAGTCGAGAGGATTGGCCCTTTAGCGTATCGGTTGTTGTTGCCAACAGAGTTGTCCTCTCTTCACGATGTGTTTCATGTGTCGATATGGTGCAGTGGAGCAAGCATGGTAGGGAAGAAGCTACTTGGGAGCTGGAAGAGAAGATGCAGCGCGAGTGGCCGCATCTGTTTGAGTAGCTGTTGAGCTATATTTTCCGGTAGCTAGTAGTTTTTCTGTTTGCCTTCCTTAGTTGTTGTGATTTGGTTTGCTCAGTTATCTTGAACTCTTGGCCTTGTGTTGGGCGAGTTTCTGTTTAGTTTCTTGTTGTTGCTTCGAGTTGCTGTGTTGTGCTTTCAGAATTGTTGTTTGATTTCGAGGACGAAATCCTTTTTAGTGGGGGAGAAATGTGAGACCTGGATTTGTAATTGAGATTTTTCGTTGGAATGTACCGATAATAGAGGTTCTGCTGGGTTAAGATCTCTATTTGAGTGTTTGAGTTGCATTTTTCGGGTTCCATTTCGTGTGTTGAACAATTCTGGAGATTTCGTATTTTCGCATATTTGAGGTACCTGCTGGATGACGTGTCAGCTGGTTTGGAGAGCTAGCGACTGGTCGGTGGCAAAACCAGTCGAAGCGTGTTTTAGCTCGAGATTCTTGAAACGCCGTCGTTTGCGTGAAGTCTGGTTGCGTTTGTTGTGATCAGCCGATGCTTTAGCGTAGTTGCGTTGAGGGTTAAAACGACTGCGTTTAGATTAGTTGGCGCGACGTCGTTTGGATGTTGCGTCTGGTACCAGCTGGTAGATTTCGTTTGAGTTCCTGCTGGTTGATCAGCAGATGTAGAGGTCAACGTGGGTCAACATTCCTGTAGCTCGAAGAGGATGCGTCGTCGTTTCGTTGTTGCGACTGGGAGTCCAGCTGCGAGCGAGTTTGGACGCTATTGCTTGCTGCTGGTATTTCGCGAGAGTTTGCGACTGGATGACGTCAGTGGAGCGACGTCGTTCGAATTAGTTGCAACGCTGCGTTTTGAGGTTGCGACTGGATCCAGCAGAGAGAAACGTTGCGTTGTTTTGTCTTGCGACTGGATACCCAGCTGCTGGTTTAGGATGCGACGTCGTTGGAGTAAGTTGGTGCGACGCCGTTTTGGAGAACCAGCCGTTAGTCTTTTTAGCGATTGTTGAATAGATCAGCTGTTGGTTCTTGCGTCTGCTGGTTTGGGAAATTTGTTAGTGTCGACTGGTTTTGTCGGTGGACAATATTTGTTATTGATTTCCAGTCGTAGCAGGTGCTATTTATAGGAAGACTTGGTCTTCGAATTGTGGTATCAATTCCATACTTAGCAAATATTTCCAACCTTTCGTTCCTTATCTTTCGAACCCTAGAGCACTGTTCAGCCGTGAGCTTTCCGGTGATTTCCCGTCGTTTCGGTGGTTGTTTTGGCTCGTGCGAGGTAGCTTTGGACTCCTCTTGAGAAGCTCTTCCAATTCATACCAGATTTAGAAGCTGTAATTGGCTAGTCGAGGAACGCTAAGTTGCTGCCGTTCGAGTGTTGTGTCGATTTGGTAGATCTACGTTCTGGTTTTCGGTGAGACCTTGTTTCTAGCCTTAGTTCTTAAGCTTTTTATGTAATTGTTGACGTATTTGGAGCAGCTGGTCGAGTGAGACTCCCAGCCGTGAGCTTGATTAGCAACCTGTTAGATTTACGTTGTGTATGCCGTGTGTTTAACAGGCTTTTACCAGAGTCTTCGGGATTTCTCGCAGGGTTAGTTGTTGCTCAGTATAAGGTACGGATTTGAGCTTGTTTTACAGCGAAGTTATGGCTTGGGTAAATTGTGGTCGCTGGTATGTGGAATTGCCGTGCCTGCTGGTTATGTTCTGTTGAGAATTGTGTATGCTACTTGTGTATTTGCCGCGCCGCATATGTTTATATGCTTGCATTCCCGCATGTTGCATACACGCATGGTATTCCTTTCCAGTTTTGGTAGTCTTTGTACCATTGTTTCATCGTTATTGTTTTCTTACCAGGATGTGAGGGCGAGCGGCTATACCGCACTCTCATCTCCCTGCTGGGATCGTAGCCACCATGAGCCGAGTGGTTAACTACCACAGTTCATGGGCGAGGCAACAGCAGGTTGAGTTGTTTGATGCATCCATTAAGTGGGTGTAGAATCATGGCGAGTGGCTCACTACCACACTGTGAACACACCCCGTGGCCACTGTACGTTTTCGATGATTCTTGGAGCTATGTTTGAGTTCCTTAGCTCCCTTGTGGGTCGAGCTTTCCATTGTTCCTTGGCGTATCATGCATAGAACCTGCATTTTATTCCTTGCTGTTATTTCTGTTGTATTATTGCTCTCCGTACTGGGGTTTGACCCCATGTCCCTCCGGGGCTTGGTTTGTTTCTTTGTTGCGTTGTTTTCAGGAAACCCAGGTTCTACAGCTGTTCGTGGTTTCAACCCAGCTGGTGGTGCCCCAGGAGGTGGCTAGTGTGTCCCAGTAGCATATAGCATATATATATGTATCAGTTAGCCAGGGGGATGCCCTGCGCTTTGTTGTTGTAACCGTAGGGGAAATATGATACATGTTGGACTTATGTATGCTTTGTTGTTAAACGTTTATGATTTGGAAACTTATTTTAAGTATTGTTGTATTTTAAATTATACGTTTAAAACCGTCGGGCCTAAAAGCGAAAATTTTACCCACTTTTTGATAGCTTCCGCATGTGTTTATCTGTTGTGAGCACGAGGCCTGACATCCTCTGTAAATTTTACTATTTCCCAGAATAGTACAAATCTTGTTCCCTTGATTTAAGGCATTTTGCACGACTCAATCTCAGCCATTGATTCTTTCCATCTTGAGCGTTGATTGCATTCCAATGGCTGAATGTACTCCAACAATTTTTTCAACAGCTGTTCGCTCAGCTGTTGTCTTTTCTTTGTCACAACACTTCGCGCAACATCTGTTTCATTTTTGAGTCTAATTAACTCCTTTAGCTTCTTTGCATCTGGATTCTTGTCGACTGGATATGCAACACACTGTAGCTTGCGACTGGTACATCAGCTGGTGATGATCACTGTAGCTTTCTGCTGGTTTCTCTTAGAAGAAGTACCTGCTGGTTTTATCATCGCAAAACCATCGACTGAATCTTAGCGCAAAGGCAAAACGCTGTCGTATTCATTTATCCAAACGACATCGTTTTCCAATCGCCAACTTCAAGTATCATCAACTGGTTGCACTGTAGCTCTCTGCTGATTGTGATGACATCATTGTTGTCGCCATCATCGCTGATCCAGCTCTTGCGATTCTTGTCAACTGCTGATTCATCTTCGTGTCTGCTGATATTACTGATGTTAGGATAAAATTTATTAGTTTTGGTGATAACAAAATAAGACAAGAATTTAACAGGAGATCATTTTCAGTCGACAGAGTGTATTTCAGCAGTTGGACTATTCGTTGGAATTCAGCAGATGGTTTGCAATCAGTCGATGGTTTGATTTCAGCAGGTGTATTAGTTTCAAACACAAGCATTTGAGAATTAGCGTGTTTTGTTAAGGATTGCAAAACGACAGCGTTCGAAGTAGTCAAAACGACAACGTTCGAGTAAGTTGGAACGAAGTCGTTGGAGTACACGTTTGTATCTCAGCAGTTGAACCAGTCAGGGTAATCAGCAGAAAGAATCCTTGAGAGTAATCAACAGTTGCATTCCGTTGAAGAATGCAAAACGACAGCGCTTAGATAAAGTTGAAACGACGGCGTTTTGGACTACCACTAGGATTCAGCCGATGGAGTTTGCGCATAGCCAATCGCTGGTATTTCAGCAGATGCATTCTTTAAATTAAATCAACAGACAGTTGGTCACTTCAATAGTTAATATATTTCAGCAGATGGCTATAGTGAATATTAACCAGCCGGTGATACTTGATGAGAGCAAAACGATGTCGCTTTAATAAGTTGATACGACAACGTTTTTCCCTCGCACCAGAAAATCATTCGTTTGGTTTTACAAAGGACCAGTCGATGGAAAAACACACATGTGTCAGCAGTTGAATTCTTTCAAGTGCTTTTCCAGTCGTAGTATCATTAACAACGATGATGGAGTTAGAGCTGGTTTACAAAAGAAATTCCAGGCGCAAGAATAAAGGAGATTCAAATACGATCGAATACTCAAAATGGAAAAGATAATCAGGATCGTACTATTGCCTGGAATTGAGGAAACATCATAGGTACTATTTTGGGTAAATAGTACGATGTACAGAGGCCGCTCTCAAATGTTTGCACAGAAATGGTAAATCGACAAATTAGCTCTGGCACTGTGCAAACTTACCTTTTGGTGGAGCAGGAATTACGGCGTACTATTTTGACAGAGATTAAATGGGATTCTATCTTCCTTTGAATAATTTATGACCGTTGCAATCGAAGGATATAAATACCAGAAGCTGGATTGAAGATAGTATCCTTCACTCTTATTATCATCGCGGTCACGCTGTTAAAATATTTCTAGAGCTATCTATCTGTTGAACATATTCAAAAATCTCAAGACTCGAAGAACACTACTGTTGTTGTTCATAGACAAACCTTCGAGTCCATTCTCTGTTTCATCTTGTTGAATCGAGTTTCTTTGTTTTAGAAACCAGAGAATTTTACAGCACTCAGAAACTGTATTCATTGTCATATTTATTGAGTCTGTAACGAACTGGCTTTGTGAAGTAGTTCGAAAATATCATTTCGATACTTGTAACCAGCAGCAACGTCTGCGTGTGAAGTTAGTGAGTCTAGGAGTTCATACAAGTGAGGCTTGTGTGATTGGGTGTTTGTAGAAAGGCTACTTGCATCAAATCTTCTAGTGATACCTTCCGAGGAGGAATAAGGGGAGACGTAGGACATTGAAGTCCGAACTTCCAGAAACAAATCCCTGACTCTTATCTTTTACATTCAGCAATCTATTTACTGTTTGTCTGTTCACAAATCGATTGGCCTCTTTCCGCACTATTTTTGTTGGCCAAGATATTTGCATAAAACTGAGATCCTTAAGTTTGGTAACTTAAACTTAAGTTAAGCAGTGCTTGTAAAAAAGTTTAAAAGAGTTTCGAAAATCTAAAATCGAAAGGAGTTCATTCAACCCCCCCCCCCCCTCACCCCTTCTGAACTCCTATACGCATATTGATCCTATTTCTGGGACCATCAATTGGTATCAGAGCCTGCAATCTCAGTTATTGAACAGTTACCTTTCGTACTTTATTATATCTTAATATTTCGATATCTCACAATAAGATTCCTTTGTTTTCGAGTGAAGAGTATGATAACTGGAAGATTAGGATGCAAGTGCACCTAGCAGCTATGGAACCCCTTCTGAACTCCTATACGCATATTGATCCTATTTCTGGGACCATCAATTGGTATCAGAGCCTGCAATCTCAGTTATTGAACAGTTACCTTTCGTACTTTATTATATCTTAATATTTCGATATCTCACAATAAGATTCCTTTGTTTTCGAGTGAAGAGTATGATAACTGGAAGATTAGGATGCAAGTGCACCTAGCAGCTATGGATGATGACACGTGGTATGTCATCACAGAAGGACCGTTGAAAATAATGAAGCCCAATCTGGCATTTACTGTATCAAATGGCGAACCTCATTTTCATGAAAAAGCCAGACATGAGTATACCCATGATGACAAGAAAAAGGCGACCTAGACAACGTAGCAAAGGACATACTATTCAAGACGCTGGACAAAGACAAGAACATGTTCAGCAAGATCAAGAACTTTCCTACTGCTAAAGATATATGGGAGAAGCTGACCCAGATATGTGAGGGAAGCGATGAAACGAAGGAGAACAAACTAACAGTCGCTCAACAAAAGTACGAGTCCATAAAGATGAAGGATGGAGAGACCATGACTAAGTTCGACGAAAGTTTCAGTGCAATTGTCATAGAGTTAACCAGCCTTGGGAAAGAATATTGCAACAAAGAGTTGGCGTTGAAAGTGATGAGAGCACTGCCCAAAGAGTGGGACGTGAAGACAATGGCTATGAGGGAATCAAAAGACCTGAACAAGCTGGAGTTGCACGATCTATTTGCCAACTTGAAAGCCTATGAGTTTGAGTTGGAGACAAGAGCAGAAGCTGGTCCCTCCACATCTCAACCAGCGAAAGCTTTTGCAGCAAATACAACTACTGAACAGTGCTCTCCCAGCACTAGCAAGTCTGTCGATCAACTCAGTGACGACGTCATGTCCCTCTTCGTCAAGAAGTTTGGGAAATATTTGAGAAGATCCTTTAACCCTTCTACTCCTTATAATAACTATAATAAATCTGATAAATCTGTATCTGAAGTGATATGTTTCAATTGTGAACGACCAGGGCATTTTGCAGCTGAGTGCAACAGGCCCAAGAAAGATTACAGATACAGAAGAGATGATAAGAAGGAGGGTAGATACAAGAAGGATGATCTGCAAGACCTGGACATGGTATTAAGGATTAATTGGGAAATTAATCGGGGTTTAGTGATTTATGGTGATTCAGATTTCATTTTGAATGTTTGGGTTGCATTTTCGGGTCGGAAATCGCATTTGGAACATTTCTGGAAATTTTGAAATTTTCGAAAATTTGGTGAAATCTGGTAGCAGATTTGATGACGTTAGCATCGTGTGTTATAGTTGTGTGGATGACGTAAGCGTTGCTGGTTCGAGAGATCTGTTTGAAGTTGTGAAATCTGGGCGTTTAATGTTGCCGCGTGTTTTGTAGCGAGAGGCTTTTATGCGTCGTCGTTTTTGTGAGATCTGGACATCTCGCATAGGAGAGATCTGTGCGCTCTTTTGGGTAAGGTCTGCTCCGTGTGTTTTGTATGATGTGAAACACTGCCGTTTAAATAAGTTAATACGGTGTCGTTTTTTATTAGCGCGAGTTGTAGAGATCTGGTATAGCGTTTGCATGAGATCTGTTTGTTTATTGTGGGTTATGAAAACCAGATTTCAACGTGGGTCAGCGTTCCTGTAGCGCGAGGTGGAAGCGTTGTCGTTTAGGAGAGATCTGGTTTTGTGTTTAGCGCTAAGATCTGTTTGTGAAATCTGCTTCGCGTGTTTTGTATGGTGCGACGCCGTTTAGTGAGCACTAGAGGAGAGATCTGTTTTGTTAGTTGGCGCTCAAATGTTCCAGATTTCACCGTGGTTTTGATTGTTGGTTTAGCGCGCCAGTGTTGTGAGATCTGTTTTGTATATTGTGTGTTCGCTTGACCAGATTTCACCGAAGTGTTGCCCAAGATTAGCGACCAGCTTTTAGCGTGTTTTGTTTCCAGACTTCACCATGGTTTTTATGCAAAGTAGCGCATGTTTTGGTTGGTGGAGAAAGCTGTTTCTGTCGGTGGAATAATTGAGCAGATCCCTCGCGCCTTTAAATACGAAGCGTTGGCTTCGTTGTATTCTCACCAGATTTCATACTTAGCAAAATTTCTCTTGACTTCGTTCTCTGTTCTTCAAACCCTTGGCACTGTTCATCGTGAGCTTTCCGGTGACTTTCCCGTCGATTTTCGGCCACCGTTTTTCATGTTCGAGGTAGCGTTGGACTCCTCTTGAAAATATCTTTCATCTCATACCCATTTAGGAGGCTGTCGTTGGCTGGAACTCGAGCACGAAGCTTCTGTGCCTGCGCGCATTTCGTACGGGTGCAGGTAGCCTTTTGGTTTAGTTGTTGAAATCTTGCTCCTAGCCTTGTTTTAAGCTTCCTAGTTAGTTGTTTGGGTAGGATTGAAGGCTGGTTTGTGTTTATGAATTTCCAGCCGTGAGCTTTTAAGTTGTCCTTGAGTTCTTGGGAGATGGCCGTGAGATTTATAGACTTTTCCTGAAATCTGTGCATCGTGTGTTTGGCAGATTTTGTGCAGGCCGTGTCTTGCTTCCACCTTCGAGGAATCTGTATTATTGGTAATTGTTGCTCGTAAGGTACGGATTCGAGCTTGTTAGAGCGTGAGGTTTGGCATGGATAAATGCAGTTATGAATAAACCCCTTATCGAGTAACTCCTGAATCTGCTCCTTCAACTCCTTCACTCGGTAGGAGACAATCGATATGGTGTTAGAGTAGATGCCCAACTAGCCAACTTGTGGCGTGTGGTTTTATTGACTCTTGTATATGACAATCTTTATATATGTTATTCGCATTTCTTTATGGCATTCTTTATTTTCATTATGTTATATGATGTTAACAATTGTGTTGGATAAAGACCTAGAATGCACCATAGTGTATGTTAGATGTGATAGTGGATATGATGCCTCTCATGAAACACATCTAATAGTAACTGTGTATTCTGAATTTGTTCCTAGTCGATTGGGCCGTCAAAATGAGGATAAGGCCGCCCGAGCTTGAGACTAGCATTTGCGATCTGAAGTACCATGTTTCATTGGTAGGGAACATTGTGATGTTCTGAGCATGCAGATGGGTAGTGACCTGGTGATCTATCGAACTACCCTCGTTCGGACTTTCCAAGTGGTTACCATTTGTCTAGTGGATAAGTCCGAGGTCTTGGTTGTACTGATTAGTCCTCACTACTCGAAGCGTCATTGAGACTCTACATGATAGGCGCCTCACTTTGACCCGTTTGCCGACTCACTTGGGGTCATTAGGCGGCGGGATTGGGTGAGGTCCCGATGCATGTAGGAATCGATGCTTCGTTGTCGAGGATTCACCGCTCGCTTTCATGCGTGGATATCCTATGCTATCTGAGGGGATAATAGTGTATAAATCTCTGGCCAGAGTACTGGATGTGTTTTAGGTAAATGGGTTTATCTAGTTACACTCGCGATGTCACTATTTGATCTCCAAGATGTATGCATAGCTATCGGATCTCTAGCGACTCTCGATTTACCAATGATCGTTGATCTGATCGGGATATATGTGTAGAAAAGACCGTATTGTACGTTAACCACGACCAACTGGTTCTTGCAGACACTATCAGTGATACCTATGGGATCATGGGGCGATGTTGCTAGGCGCTTTACCATGATCCGATGGGTCAGTCCGAAATTGTGATTTCGGAGCCGCAATGGTTGTGGGCCCACGGCTAGCTGTATCTCTGAACCATTGAGGGTCACACAAGTACTGGATTCATGATTCCCGCAAGGAAACTGAGCTCAATTTATTGAGCATAGGAAGAGGAATTTAGGGAGTGCGACTTCCTAAAAGTCAACGGGGGTCAAATTGCGATTTCCCACTGTTGAGGGGCAAAACTGTCATTTTTGACTAGGTAATCTGGAAAATTGTTTTTCACATCATAACGTTCAGTTTTGGAAACTGAGTCGATCGGTCCGATCTGATCGTCGATCGGAGTTATGATGAAAGCGCAGTGATTTAAATGAACCGAATGTTCATATGGACCTGGGTATGACCCAAGTCCATTGGGCCGGTTCAAGCCCATCTACCATCTTTATTAAGTTAAGTTGGTTTAGGGCTTAATCATTAGACACATTACACAAACCCTAGCCTCCAAAGCATAGAATCGGCCGCCCCTCCTCTCCTCCACCTCACGGCCGCCGCTCCTCCGTCATAGCACCGCCGCATCGCCGCCGTCCATAGGGTGGTCGGACTTGTTCCGATCAGATTTTCGAGGTGATTCCGTCCGTGGAAAAATCCGTCAGATCTTCTAGTGCAGATTGACGGAGGAAGATTGTTTCCTTCGTGGACCTGATTGACGATCTACCGCCGCCTACAGTTTGAAGTGCCGGTTTCCTCGTGAAACTGGTTTGAGCCAGGCGCCTAGACGCCAGTAAGGTAACGATTCTATGAAAACCCTATGAATGTCTATAGAATTGTATTTATGTATTGAACGTATCCCGGGGCAAAATTTTAACTTTCGCTGCGCCCCCTGTTAGAGTAGATGCCGAACTAGCCAACTTGTGGCGTGTGGGTTTATAGACTCTTGTATGAAACGATCTTTATATATGATATTCGCATTTGTTTATGGCGTTCTTTATTTTCATTATGACTATAATATTAACAATAGTGTTGGATAAAGACCTAGAATGCGCCATAGTGTATGTTAGATGTGATAGTGGGTATGACGGCTATCATGAAACATATCTAATAGTCACTGTGTATTCTGAACTCGTTCCTAGTCGATTGGGCCGTAAAAATGAGGATAAGGCCGCCCGATATTGAGACTAGTATCTGCGATGCGAAGTACCGTGTTTCATTGGTAGGGAACATTGTGATGTTCTGAGCATGCAGATAGATAGTAACCTGGTGATCTATCGAACTACCCTCGTTCGGACTTTCCAAGTGGTTACCATTTGTCGAGTGGATAAGTCCGAGGTCTTGGTTGTACTGATTAGTCCTCATGACTCGAAACTTCATTGATACTCTACATGATAGGCGTCTCACTTTGACTCGTTTGCCGACTCACTTGGGGTCATTAGGCGGCGGGATTGGGTGAGACCCCGATGCATGTAGGAGTCAATGCTTCGTTGTCGAGGATTCACCGCTCGCTCTCATGCGTTGATATCCTATGCTATATGAGGGGATAATAGTGTATAAATTTCTATCCAGAGTACTAGAAGTGTTTTAGGTAAATGGGTTTACCTAGTTACACTCGCGATGTCACTATTCGATCTCCAAGATGTATGCCTAGCTATCGGATCTCTAGCGACTCTCGATTTACCAATGGTCGTTGATCTGATTGGGATATATGTGTTGAAAGGACCGTACTATACGCTAACCACGACCATCTGGTTCTTGCAGGCACTATCAGTGATACCTAGGGGATCATGGGGCGATGTTGCTAGGCGCTTTACCATGATCCGTTGGGCAAGTCCGAAATTGTGATTTCGGAGCCACAATGGTTGTGGGCCCACGGCTAGCTGTATCCCTGAACCATTGAGGGTCACACAAGTACTGGATTCATGATTCCCGCTCGGAAACTGAGCTCAATGTGTTGAGCATACGAAGAGGATTTTAGGGAGTGCGACTTCCTAAAAGTCAACTGGGGTCAAATTGCGATTTCCCGCTGTTGAGGGGCAAAACTGTCATTTTGGACTAGGTATCTGAAAAATTGTTTTTCATGTCATAACATTCAGTTTTGTAAACTGATTCGATCGGTCTGATCTGATCGTCGATCGTAGTTATGATGAAACCGCAGTGATTTAAATGAACCGAATGTTCATATGAACCGGGGTATGACCCAAGTCCATTGGGCCGGTTCAAGCCCATCTATCACCTATATTAAGTTAAGATGATTAGGTCTTGATCACACAAGACTCATAACCTAACCCTAGCTCCCAATTCGGCCGCCCCCTCCTCTAAGCCTCACGCACGCCGCCGGCCGCCGCCTTGCGCCGCCGTGTGCCGTCGTCGTCCGCCGCCCGCTTCGTGATCCGATTTGTTTCGATCACCACGACGAGGTGTTTCCGATCGTGCCAAAATCCATCAGCTTTCTAGTGCAGGCTGATTGTAGGAAGATTGTTTTCGGTCGTGGACCTGATTGACGATCTACCGCCGCCTACAGTTTGAAGTGCCGGTTTCCTCGAGAAACTGGTCGGAGCCAGGAGCCTAGACGCCAGCAAGGTAACTATCTACAAACACCCTATGCATGTTTGTAGATTTTATTGAAGTATTGAACACTTTCCGGGCAAATTTTGTTTTTCCGCTGCGCCCCGGGAAGTGGGATCCGGATCCGCCACCGCTTTCCCAACAGTGGTCAGAGCCAAGGCTCGGATCCATCAATACATTGTTGCCTGAATTGCATGTAGATCTCGAAATTTCAGAATTGTAAAACAAAAAAAATATATATTTTCTTGATGGCCGCCGGTTGTCGCCGTGGGCGGCCAACAGTGGTCAGAGCCAAGGCTCGGATCCATCAATACATTGTTGCCTGAATTGCATGTAGATCTCGAAATTTCAGAATTGTAAAACAAAAAATTTGTTTTGGCCTGCCGGACGCCGCCGCATGCGGCGGCGCTAACCACCGCCCGCGATCGCGCAGGCCGCGCGATGCCACGC
>KV010303.1:92090-105822 GCA_001598015.1 Dorcoceras hygrometricum | reverse complement strand
ATCTACGGTCTCAAACAAGCATCGCGAAGTTGGAACCTGAGATTCGATGAAACAATTAAGGAATTTGGTTTCTCTATCTTTTACATTACGCACTATTTTATTACTTGTGTTTATTTACTGTTCACAAATCTATCGGTCATTTTCCGCACATATATTGTTGGCCGAGAAATTTGAATATAACTGAGATATTCTTAAGTCTGGTAACTCGGACTTAAGTTAAGCAAAAAGCTTGCAAAACCTTTTAAAAGAACTTTCGAAAATCGAAGGAGTTCATTCAACCCCCCCCTTCTGAACTCCTATTTACTTAGTGATCCTATTTCTGGGACCATCAATTGTGATGTTCTGAGCATGCAGATGGATAGTGACTTGGTGATCTATCGAACAACCCTCGTTCGGACTTTCCAAGTGGTTACCATTTGTCGAGTGGATAAGTCCGAGGTATTGGTTGCACTGATTAGTTCTCACTACTCGAAACGTCATTGAGACTCTACATGATAGGCACCTCACTTTGACCCATTTGCCGACTCACTTGGGGTCATTAGGCGGCGGGATTGGGTGAGGTCCCGATGCATGTAGGAGTCGATGCTTCGTTGTCGAGGATTCACCGCTCGCTTTCATGCGTGGATATCCTATGCTATCTGAGGGATAATAGTGTATAAATATCTGGCCAGAGTACTGAATGTGTTGTAGGTAAATGGGTTTACCTAGTTACACTCGCGATGTCACTATTTGATCTCCAAGATGTATGCATAGCTATCGGATCTCTAGTGACTCTCGATTTACCAATGGTCGTTGATCTGATCGGGATATATGTGTAGAAAGGACCGTACTGTACGCTAACCACGACCAACTGGTTCTTGCAGGCACTATCAGTGATACCTAGGGAATCATGGGGCGATGTTGCTAGGCGCTTTACCATGATCCGATGGGTCAGTCCGAAATTGTGATTTCGGAGCCGCAATGGTTATGGGCCCACGGCTAGATGTATCCCTGAACCATTGAGGGTCACACAAGTACTGGATTCATGATTCCCGCACGGAAACTGAGCTCAATGTGTTGAGCATAGGAAGAGGAATTTAGGGAGTGCAACTTCCTAAAAGTCAACGGGGGTCAAATTGCGATTTCCCACTGTTGAGGGGCAAAACTGTCATTTTGGACTAGGTAATCTGGAAAATTGTTTTTCACATCATAACGTTCAGTTTTGGTAAGCTGAGTCGATCGGTCCGATCTGATCGTTGATCGGAGTTATCTTCCTAAAAGTCAACGGGGGTCAAATTGCGATTTCCCACTGTTGAGGGGCAAAACTGTCATTTTGGACTAGGTAATCTGGAAAATTGTTTTTCACATCATAACGTTCAGTTTTGGAAGCTGAGTCGATCGGTCCGATCTGATCGTTGATCGGAGTTATGATGAAACCACAGTGATTTAAATGAACCGAATGTTCATATGGACCTGGGTATGACCCAAGTCCATTGGGCCGGTTCAAGCCCATCTACCATCTTTATTAAGTTATGTTGGTTTAGGGCTTAATCATTAGACACATTACACAAACCCTAGCCTCCAAAGCATAGAATCGGCCGCCCCTCCTCTCCTCCACCTCACGGCCGCCGCTCCTCCGCCGTAGCGCCACCGCCATCCATTGGGTGGTCGGACTTGTTCCGATCAGCTTTTCGAGGTGATTCCGTCCATGGCAAAATCCATCAGATCTTCTAGTGCAGATTGACGGAGGAAGATTGTTTTCGATCGTGGACCTGATTGACGATCTACCGCCGTCTACCGTTTGAAGTGCCGGTTTCCTCGTGAAACTGGTCGGAGCCAGGCGCCTAGACGCCAGCAAGGTAACGATTCTATGAACACCCTATGAATTTCTATAGAATTGTATTGATGTATTGAACGTATCCCGGGGCAAAATTTTAACTTCCGCTGCGCCCACGGGGAACGGGATTCGGATCCGCCATTGTACGCCAACAGGATGTGTTAGCTCCTATGCGCCGAGTGGCTAACTACCATAGTTCATAGGTTGGGCAACAGCAGGTGGAGTGATTGATGCACCTGGTATTCGTGAGCGAGTAGGGGTGAGTGGGTAACTCCCACGTGTCCTACACTCACAGTGGCCACCTATCCGTTGCAGATTTGATTGAGCTATGTCTTCAGTTCCTTGGCTCCCTTGTTGGTGGAAGCCTCCTGTTGTTATCCGGTGTCTCATGCATAGCATCTGCATTTTATTTATGCTGTTTATTTGCTCTCCGTACTGGGGTTTGACCCCATGTCCATCTGGGGCTTGGTTTGTTTGTTGCCTGTTGTGTTGTCCAGGTCATACAGCTGGTAGAGGAGGTAACCCAGCTGGCGGTGCCCCAGGAGGTGGTTGAGTGTCCCAATAGCGTATAGCATATATGTATGTATCAGTCTAGTAGCCGGAGAGATGCCCTATGCTTTGTTGTTGTATTCTGATATGGAGTCGGATACTTTTATTTGTATTGATGCTATACTTGCTTTTGTTGGTTTGTAAACTGAGAACTTATTTTGAATATCGTTCTATTTTAAATTATAAGTTTTAAACCGTCGGGCCTAAAAGCGAAAATTTTACCCACTTTTTGATAAGCTTCCGTATGTGTTTGGGTTTTTACTCGGTTATGAGCACGAGGCCTGACATGATCGGTACAACTGTGATGACAAGAATGATGATAGAAATTTCGAAAGATCCAAGGAGCGATCCAAGGATAGGCCGATGAGGATGAGAAGTGACAAGAAACCCAGCCACAATCATGATAGGAAAGTAATGGTTGCTGAGGAAAGCACCAAGAGCTGGGCAGATAGTGATTCAGAATCTTCATGCAGCAGTTCATCTTCAAGCGACAGTGAACATGAGGAAGTTCATTTTCTCATGGCTAACCAGAAGGATGATGACGAGGTATTGGATTTTTCCAACATTGAATTTACACGAGAAGACCTTGTCACAACACTAAATGACATGGTCAAAGAGTACAGGAAGCTTTCTCACTCATTCGAGGAAGCTAAAGCTGAAAACATGAGTCTAAAAAGTAGTTCGATTGAATCAAGTTCTGAAGAGCTTGAGGATATTGACAGCCTGAAGACTGAGTTGAGTAAGCTAACAGCTGAGAATGATGAGTTGAAATATGAGACCAGTGAGCTCAAAGCTGAAATTGAAGTATTGAAGCAAGTAGTGAGAGCCTGGAATCGGTCTTCTAGATCTCTTCACAAACTGAACGAGAGTCAAAAACTAGCCAATGATAAGTCTGGTTTGAGATTCAAAAGTAGTGAATTCAGTGAAGGAGAGACCAGTACTCAATCACAGCAGGCCAATGACAAGTTCAAAACAAGGAACTTTGTCAAAGCCAGCGTGATATATGACTGCTTTGAGTCGGTAAAATATGATGATCAGAACTCTCCAAAGTTGAGTGATAATGGAAAAGCTGGTATTGGCTTTTCAAAACCTGAGAGCTTCAAGCCTAACTGGCTAAAGAACAAACTGGACAAAGACAAAGCGAAAGCTGGTCAAAAACCGTTTGTTCCTAACCAGCCGTGGCGTAGCTCAAAGAAGGTAAAAACTGGTTGGAAAAATACTCAGCCTAGGAGAGATTCATATGGTCAACATGTCAAATCTAAACTCAAAAGATCTCACGGTAATTTTGCACAGACTTTTGTGGATCCACGCACTGGAAAGACCGTAAGGATAATTCAAGTCTGGGTCCCGAAAGGGATAATCCAATCTGGACCCAAGTAAAATTGGGTACCAAAAGCTGCTTGTTTGATTGCAGGATAACAGGTACAAAGCAGCAGCTGAAACAACATTGTGGTACCTGGATAGCGGCTGTGCAAGACACATGACAGGAAATAAAAAGCTGCTAACAGACGTCACACCACACAAAGGAGCTAAAATTGTGTTTGGTGACAATGCATACGGTAATACTGTGGGTAAGGGTAAGCTTATCCACGGTAACATCTCTATTTCTGATGTCCTTGTTGTTGATAATCTTAAATATAATTTGATTAGTATTAGTCAACTATGTGAAAAAGGTTACATAGTCAAGTTTCAACAACACACATGCACGGTTCAGAGTCCAAGTGGTCTGACTGTGTTGGTAGGAAAACGTTCGGGGAATACCTACATCATCGACTGGTCAGATCAGCAGGAACCTGAACAATTGTGCCTCGCTGCTGGTTCTTCCAAAAGCTGGCTGTGGCACCAAAGAATGAATCACTTAAACTTCAAAACACTTGCCAAGTTGAGTGAACATGATATGGTTTCTGGTTTGCCAAAAATTAGTTTTTCTAAGGATAAGATTTGTGCAGCCTGTCAGTTGGGAAAACAAATAAAATCAACTTTCAAAAATAAAGACGGAAAACGTTCTACCCGCTGCCTTGAGCTCTTTCATATGGATCTCTTTGGTCCTATTTCAATCACGAGCTTATGGGGAACGTCTTACACCCTACAAGTAGTTGATGATTTTTCAAAATATACATGGGTGTTGTTTTTAAAAGCAAAATCTGAAACCGCCGACCAGCTGATAAGACTTTTAAAACGTTTGCAAAATGACAAATCTTGTTCAGTCAACCGGATAAGAAGTGATCGCGGTACTGAATTTCTAAATTTTAAATTAACTTCTTATTTGGAATATTTGGGAATAAAGCATGAGCTATCAGCAGCTAGAACTCCTCAGCAGAACGGGTTAGCTGAGAGGAGAAACCGTACTTTAAATGAAGCTGCTAGATCTATGATTGCATATTCCGGTATTTCTCAAAAATTTTGGGCAGAAGCAGTTAACACAGCGTGTTACACTCAGAACAGATCGATGATAAATAGAATGCATGATAAGACCCCATATGAGATCTGGAATGGCAAGAAACCTGATATTTCATATTTCAGGGTGTTTGGATGCAAGTGTTTCATTCATAACAATGGCAAGAAGCATCTAACAGCCTTTGAACCTAAATCTGATGCAGGTATCTTTTTAGGCTATTCTACTGTGAGCAAAGCATATCGAGTATTCAACAATCGAAGCTTAACGGTTGAGGGCAAGAAACCTGATATTTCATATTTCAGGGTGTTTGGATGCAAGTGTTTCATTCATAACAATGGCAAGAAGCATCTAACAGCCTTTGAACCTAAATCTGATGCAGGTATCTTTTTAGGCTATTCTACTGTGAGCAAAGCATATCGAGTATTCAACAATCGAAGCTTAACGGTTGAGGAATCAGCACACATAGTGTTTGATGAAACCAGCTTCAAGTCAAATTCAGCTGCAAGCTTACATGATTTGTGTTCACGTCTGGAGTCAACAAGTCTTGAAGAATCAGATGACGACGTGCCACAAAGACGATCAGCTGAGGGGGAACAACCAGCAGTGGTTATCACGCACAACAATGTTCAACACTACGTGACAGGTAATCCAGCTGTTATTGATTTAAATTACATGGATCAGCCGCAGGATCAGTGTCCTACAAGTGCACCAGCTGCTGGAAATGAAGCGACAAAGAATCAAAATGCTGCTCAACCAGAAGTTGCACCAGCTGGGAGTACATATCAATCAATATCAACATCACCAGCTGGACAACCAGCCGCAAGGAATAATCAGTCGGCATTTGAACCAACTACTGGACAACCAGTCATGAGTCCACTTCAATTGATATAGAGTCCACCAGCTGGTAAACCAGTCGGAAGCACATCTAGACCACCAGATGGTCAATCAGCAGCAAGCACTTCTTACCAGCAGGAAGCAGACGCAGACACTAACAATGTTCAACATCAAATGGAGTCTGCTGATCCAGTCACTGCAAACCATCCAGCAACACAGGGGGAACAACAAAGATCAAATCCCATTGGACTCGATCTTTGGTGGAATAGAAATCATCCACCTGAGCAAGTCATAGGTAATTTCGAATCCCCTGTTCGCACAAGAGGCCAGCTATCTCATGATCATTTCGATGCTGCATTTCTATCACATATAGTACCTAAATAGATAGATGAGGCCTTAGCAGACCCAAGATGGATAGATGCAATGCAGATGGTCAATCAGCAGCAAGCACTTCTTACCAGCAGGAAGCAGACGCAGACACTAACAATGTTCAACATCAAATGGAGTCTGCTGATCCAGTCACTGCAAACCATCCAGCAACACAGGGGGAACAACAAAGATCAAATCCCATTGGACTCGATCTTTGGTGGAATAGAAATCATCCACCTGAGCAAGTCATAGGTAATTTCGAATCCCCTGTTCGCACAAGAGGCCAGCTATCTCATGATCATTTCGATGCTGCATTTCTATCACATATAGTACCTAAATAGATAGATGAGGCCTTAGCAGACCCAAGATGGATAGATGCAATGCAGGAGGAACTAAATCAATTTAAGCGTAGTAAAGTATGGAAACTTGTACCTAGACCTAAGAATCATTCAGTTATAGAAACTCGATGGGTCTTTAGGAATAAACTGAATGAATATGGCGTAGTAACTAGAAACAAAGCTAGGTTGGTAGCACAAGGTTTTAGAAAAATGGAAGGTATAGACTTTGATGAGACCTTTGCACCAGTAGCAAGATTAGAGTCCATACGCATGTTCCTTGCATATGCTGCATATAAAGACTTCAAAGTTTTTCAGATGGATGTCAAGAGTGCCTTTCTAAATGGCGTCTTGACAGAGGAAGTTTATGTTGCACAACCTCCTGGCTTCATAGATCATACACATCAAGATTTTGTTTACAAACTGGATAAAGCTCTATATGGGTTGAAGCAAGCACCTAGAGCTTGGTATGATACACTCACGAAATTTCTACTTGAGCATCAATTCACGATAGGCACAGTAGATAAGACACTGTTTAAGTTTGTTAAAGATGACCATATTCTGTTAGTTCAGATTTATGTTGATGATATTATCTTTGGGTCAACTAACCCCAAGCTGTGCAAAAAGTTTTCTAAGTTGATGCAGGATAAGTTCGAGATGAGTATGATTGGGGAGCTGACGTTCTTTTTGGGCTTACAAGTTCGCCAGTGGAGAATGGTATATTCATCAACCAGGCGAAATATACAAAAGAACTGCTGAAGAAATTTGGAATGGAAAATAGTTCAGCAGCAGCGACTCCCATGAGCTCAACAATCAAACTCGACAAAGATGAAGCTGGAACTGACATCGAGGTATCATTGTATCGTGGTATTATAGGCTCTTTGCTATATTTGACTGCTAGCAGACCAGACATCATGTTTGCTGTCTGTATGTGTGCTAGATTCCAAGCAGAGCCAAAGCAATCACATTACATAGCTGTAAAGCGAATATTGAAATATTTTAAGGGTACTTCCAACGTGGGTCTTTGGTATCCCAAAGACTCAGGCTTTCAACTAATTGGTTATAGTGATGCAGATTACGCAGGTTGTAGGATTGATTGAAGAATCACAAGTGGGACTTGTCAATTTTTAGGGGATCGACTAATCTCCTGGTTCAGTAAGAAGCAAACATCAATTGCCACATCAACAGTTGAAGCAGAGTATCTAGCAGCTGGTAGTTGCTGTGCTCAAATACTATGGATTCAATATCAGCTGAAGGACTATGGAGTTGATTCTTCTGAAGCGCCTATTCTCTGTGACAATACCAGTGCCATCGCGATCACCCAAAATCCTATGCTGCATTCAAGAACCAAGCACATTGACATCAGGCATCATTTTATAAGAGACCATGTGCTAAAGAAGGACGTCCGGCTGGAGCATGTGTCGACTGACCAGCAAGTTGCTGATATCTTCACAAAGCCTCTACCAGACGCTAAGTTTTCTTATTTTAGAAACATCTTAGGTCGTCTTGAATTGCCCTGATTGCTTGTGCACTAACGCATTTTACAGGTTGTTAGCTATTGCTTAAATCAGCTGTAAGTCCTTTGTTCAGGGGGAACGAAAAGACTATCAGCAGAAATACGCCTCTTGCGTTGGAAATTATCAGCCGTAGGGGGAACCAAGAGCTGGATTGTTAAGCGTGAAGTCAACTGAATATGTAATGACTGGACACACTAAGTTGTTACATATATACAGCTGATGCTTATTTGTGACCAGCTCTTGCCACCCTCAACGAAATATTAAACCAGCAGTAATGTTCTTACGTTTACTGTACCAGTTGTGACTTTATAACATTGGCACGAATCTATCTATTTTTTGCACTTCGTTTGATTAAAATTTTGGAAAATATTTTACACCGTACTATCAAAATAGTTTGAAAATTTTTCAAATCATTTCCAACAGTGTACGCGCTAACGGATGGTTGACACGTGTTGTTGCCATGCGAAATGTCACATCGATATTTTCTCTCTCCAAGTAACTTTTCGTATTCCCTAATATAACTACAACGTTTCCTATTCATCTTCCCTTACCTTGCATATCTTATTCTCGAAGTATATTCGTATTTTCTGCGTATACTCTTGCCAGACTTTTTCAGGCGCACTTTCCGACCATCTACTACTCGAAATGGCCTCCTCATTCTACTCCAACACTCAGCATATCGACTTTGCATCTGTTCTCGCCATGAACGATCCAGGTATGGTTTCAATGTTTCAAGCTCTAATAGACTCTGGTCTTGAGGGATTCCTGGGTTGTACGGCAGTCGTCTATGAAACTTCCTTGGTTGATTTCTTTGAGAACGCGTCAGTTCGCGATGGGGTGATAATCAGTACGGTGGCTGGACAGTTGGTAGAAATTTCTGAGGAATGGTTTGCGGAGACGTTTGAGCTGCCCGTGGATGGTTTGGCAGATGTGTCAGAAATGCCCAAGGAAAAAATTTTTGATGCTAGGAGCATCGTTTCTATGTCGGGAGAGCCAGTGATTTTGTCAGGCTTGAAGAGCCAAATGAAGATCCACTATCGTCTTCTGTGCGATATCATGGCGAAGTCCATTTCTGTGAAGGCAGGGTCCTTCAATGCGATCACTGTTGAAAAGTTTTCTTTGATGACCGCAGTTGTCTGTAGCGTGAAAATGAATTGGGGCCGTGTTCTGTTCGGTATTTTGAAGAAGATGGTTACTTCAGGAACGAAGCAAGCCAAGGGCTTTGCTATTCAGATCAGTCTTCTACTGGAAAATGTTCCTAACTTGGAACTGGGAGAATCGTCGGAGTTTCCCTCCTCCAAGATTCTAACAGAAAAGACAGTTCATCGGTACATTGCTGTTATTGACAAAAGTGGTGCACAGGATGCTGATGTTACACCTAAGGCGACGAAAGCGTCTAATAAACGCACAGCGGCTGTTCCTGCTGATATACCGGTGGTAAAACGGAAGAGGAAAACGAAGAAGAAAGATAGTTCTTCAAAAGATAATTTAGGGATGGTGGCCGTGGCACAGGAAGCCGTGCCTTTACAAATGATTGAAGGTTCTACCGCTCCTGCTTCTGATGATACTGCTGACCAACCAGCAGCAGTGGATGCATTTCCTGCTGATCGACCAGCAGAAGAGATTGAAAGTGTTGAACGGGTTGATGAGCAGTTAACAGTAGAACCAGCAGTTCATGTTCTGGCAGAAGAACCAGCAGTTGAGGTCTCAAGGGTAGATGACCCAGAGATTATAATTCAACAAGTACTTGATCAGTTGGACTCTGTCACCGAGGATCTAGTCGTTGCAAAGGAAGATAGGGTGGAGACCTGGTTTGATAAGGCCTTTGCTGAAGAACTTGCTACTGCTGGTCACGAGAACCAGGACGAGGATACGGCTGCTGGTGGTGATCCCCCAGCAGATAAAGCTGATGAGGAAGTCCCGTGGTTTGTTCATCCTTTTGTCCTTGCTAATCGCGATACTGAGAGATTATTTGAGATAGCAAGTGACTCGGAGGATGCCATGGACTTTGAGGTCGCAAGTCAGGATCTACCAGTGGTTAGAGACAGCGATGTTAGTACAGTGGGTGAGCAGGAGATAACAGTTTTTGGGGAAAAGTTGATGGGTACAAATGATGAATCTTCAGAGGACATTGAGGTAGAGGCAGTGGAGAAGTCAGTCTATGAGGCAAGGTCTTTGGAGGATATTATGTTATCTATTCCGCTCGACATTTCATTGCCCTCTGCTGGCATGGAAATCACCAAGATCAAAATGGGTAAAGAGATAAAGATTCCAGAAGTTAATGAGAGGACTTGGTTTCTAAACAGCCTTCCTAAAATTCCTGCTGAGAATAAAGGAAAGGCCATTCTGGTGGAAAAAGACCCAATGAAGGGCAACCCAGCTCAGGAGCATTATTTCTTGATTTGTGCAGATATTGACAAGCTCGTAAATTTGCGTGCCAAGGTAATTGATGAAGTAGCTCAATTCTTTAATTCTTTCAGTTTGAAGAAAATGGAAACCATAAATATCGAGGAAATGTACAAGAAAGAGGAGCAAGTTTTGTCTTGGGGAGAAACAGAGTCACCCCAAGTAGCTATTCAATAGAAGTTGTACATTTTGCTCAAATATAGAGAGGTGTTGGTGCAGAAGTTCTTGGAATCATGGAGGTCCAATTTTGTGCCTGGCCAAGGATCCTCAGCGGTGATCTCAGAGTGATAGATTTGCTTTCAGATCTTCACCTATTTATTTTGGAGGAATTGACGAAGGAAGCACGGGCACATGGTCTCTCATGGACTAGGACATGTTTTTCCAAAATTTTTGAAGTGAGCCCACGTGATCGAGGTGCCGTTATCGCACGTTCAAACACAAACACTCGGTCGTCCTGCTGGATATGAACAATGTTAAGGGTTAATGGGACTTGGGTCATTGAACCATGTGCTGACAAGTGGGTGAAAATTCCCAGGCCAATTTTTTCGTGTGAAGTCCATCGCCAGCGCCAATATGATGACACTCTCCCTTCGGTGAGTGAATTTTTCAGAATGATAAAGAAAAGATGGGCGGATATTTGTTTGGAGATTGTCGAATTTTGTGCTTCCAGTAGACTTATGCCAGTTGGTTCACTACATTTTTGCAGATCTTTGTCAGGGTGAACCAGTTTTTCGAGTTTCTCCTCGCCAGTCTCCAGTGTTTGTTTTCAGAGTTTCTCAATTTTGTTCAGTATTTATTGATTTCAGTGTGTTCAGTTGGCTACCTACTGCAGATATTACAGATTTTTTATCGTCTATTGCGTTGGATAGAACAGTTTTTAGAAGTGAACAGATTGCTCAAAATACAGTCTCCGTTGCTCCAAGTGTACAGATGTTAGATGAGCCTTCTTCCTCTGAATCTTCCTCACATGATATTTCAATGGACTTTGCGGATACTGCTGCTGTTGCTCCTACTCCGGATATTACAGATGCCTTGAATCAGTTGCGTGCTTCAATTGATCAAATCTGTGAACGAGATGAAGGTGCCAAGCTCAGGGATCATTGCACCTCTCCAACTTTGAGAATAAAGTTATCGCACGCCTTGATGCACAAGATAAGGTACTTGGGGTGTTGCACAGAGATTCCATTGATCATCGCAATCTCTCATCGTTGGAGTTAAGATCATCTCACAAGCAACTTAGCACTGGAATTGTGACTACTGGTCTCGATGTTGTTGAGATTCGGCGAGTAGTTAAGGAGACTCACCAAGAGCTTATTGCTAAAATCAACTCTCTGGATGAGCAGGTGGCTGCTACTAGGAATGATCTTTTAGAGTTCAGCGCTCAAGACCAGCATTCACTGAATGTCATTACCACCCAACTAAGCGAACTCGTGGCATATATCAATCGGGGTGGTGATAACAAAAAGTGGGAAAGCAGCAGCCGAGGCCCTCAATCTCAATCCCAACCTCCTCCTTCTGTTGTTCAAATTCGAGATAGTGGACATGTTGCAAGTTTGGAAGAGTTGGAAGAAACCGTGGAAAGAATTCGTGAGGCAGATAGACGTCAAGCAGAAATGGAAAGAGAAAGAGAAAGACAAAGAAGGATCAGAAGGCTGAGTGGATCGAGCAAAATAAGGAGATACTAGGACAGACTTAGGGTTAATTTTTTGTACAAATCTTATGTACAATTTTCTTATTTATGAAAGTTTGCAATCCAGCAGTCAGTGTGCAATTCATCTTTGCTTATCTTTTTATCTCAGCTGCTAGGTTTTGTCATCACCAAAAAGGGGAAAATTGTTAGGATAAATTTTATTAGTTTTGGTGATAACAAAATAAGACAATAATTTAACAGGAGATCATTTTCAGTCGACGGAGTGTATTTCAGCAGTTGGACTATTCATTGGAATCAGCAAATGGTTTTCAATAAGTCGATGGTTTGATTTCAGCAGGTGTATTAGGTTCAAACACAAGCATTTGAGAATTAGCGTGTTTTGTTAATGATTGCAAAACGACAGCGTTCGAAGTAGTCAAAACGACAGCGTTCGAGTAAGTTGGAACGACGTCGTTGGAGTACACATTTGTATCTCAGCAGTTGAACCAGTCAGGGTAATCAGCAGAAAGAGTCCTTGAGAGTAATCAGCAGTTGCATTAGAATATTTCGTTGAAGAATGCAAAACGACAGCGCTTAGATAAAGTTGAAACGACGGCGTTTTGGACTACCACTAGGATTCAGCCGATGGAGTTTGCGCATAGCCAATCGCTGGTATTTCAGCAGATGCATTCTTTAAAGTAAATCAGCAGACAGTTGGTCACTTCAATAGTTAATATATTTCAGCAGATGGCTATAGTGAATATTAACCAGCCGGTGATACTTGATGAGAGAAAAACAATGTCGCTTTAATAAGTTGATACGACAACGTTTTTCCCTCGCACCAGAAAATCAGTCGTTTGGTTTTACAAAGGACCATTCGATGGAAAAACACACATGTGTCAGCAGTTGAATTCTTTCAAGTGCTTTTCCAGTCGCAGTATCATTAACAACGATGATGGAGTTAGAGCTGGTTAACAAAAGAAATTCCAGGCGCAAGCATAAAGGAGATTCAAATACGATCGAATACTCAAAATGGAAAAGATCATCAGGATCGTACTATTGCCTGGAATTGAGGAAACAACGTAGGTACTATTTTGGGTAAATAGTACGATGTACAGAGGCCGCTCTCAAATGTTTGCACAGAAATGGTAAATCGACAAATTAGCTCTGGAACTGTGCAAACTTACCTTTTGGTGGAGCAGGAATTACGGCGTACTATTTTGACAAAGATTCAAACGGGATTCTATCTTCCTTTGAATCATTTATGACTGTTGCAATCGAAGACTATAAATACCAGAAGCTGGATTGAAGAAAGTATCCTTCACTCTTATTATCATCGCGGTCACGTTGTTAAAATATTTCTAGAGCTATCTATCTGTTGAACATATTCAAAAAGCTCAAGACTCGAAGAACACTACTGTTGTTGTTCATAGACAAACCTTCAAGTCCATTCTCTGGTTCATCTTGTTGAATCGAGTTTCTTTGTTTTAGAAACCAGAGAATTTTACAGCACTCAGAAACTGTATTCATTGTCATATTTATTGAGTCTGTAACGAACTGGCTTTGTGAAGCAGTTCGAAAATATCATTTCGATACTTGTAACCAGCAGCAACGTCTGCGTGTGAAGTTAGTGAGTCTAGGAGTTCATACGAGTGAGGCTTGTGTGATTGGGTGTTTGTAGAAAGGCTACTTGCATCAAATCTTCTAGTGATACCTTCCGAGGAGGAAGAAGGGGAGACATAGGATATTGAAGTCCGAACTTCCAGAAACAAATCCCTGACTCTTATCTTTTACATTCAGCAATCTATTTACTGTTTGTCTGTTCACAAATCGATTGGCCTCTTTCCGCACTATTTTTGTTGGCCAAGAGATTTGCGT
>KV010303.1:17356-30320 GCA_001598015.1 Dorcoceras hygrometricum | reverse complement strand
CGGAGCCACAATGGTTGTGGGCCCACGGCTAGCTGTATCCCTGAACCATTGAGGGTCACACAAGTACTGGATTCGAGATTACCGCACGGATACTCAGCACAATGTGTTGAGCATACGAATAGGATTTTGGGGAGTGAGACTTCCTAAAAGTCAACAGAGGTCAAATCGTGATTTGCCGATGTTGAGGGGCAAGTCCGGAATTGTGATTCCGGAGCCACAATGGTTGTGGGCCCACGGCTAGCTGTATCCCTGAACCATTGAGGGTCACACAAGTACTGGATTCGAGATTTCCGCATGGATACTCAGCTCAATGTGTTGAGCATACGAAGAGGATTTTGGGAGTGCGACTTTCTAAAAGGTCAACAGAGGTCAAATCGTGATTTGCCGATGTTGAGGGGCAAAACGGTCATTTTGCACTGGGGTTCTGAAAAATGGTTTTTCAGATCATAGCATTCAGTTTTGAAAACTGATTCGATATGTCCGATATTATCGGTGATCGGAGTTATAATGAAGTCTCGGTGATGGGGATGAACTGAATGTTCATCCGTGAACCCGGGCCCGTTGGGCCGGTCCAAGTCCATCTTTAATTCTATTTAATATAGACTTAAGCCTAGACTTCATAACTTGAAACACAACATTAAACCCTAACCCTAGACTTGAATCGCCGCCCCCTCTCTTCTCCAACCTCACGCCACGCCGCCGCCGCCTCTCTTCGCCGTAAAATTTTTTCCGGCCAATCTTGACGAGGAGAATCCGTCCACGCCGATCTCGTCAGGCCTTATAGTGCAGGCTGAAGAAGGAACCCCGTCTCTGGTCGTGGACCTGATTGACGTAGTCTACCGCAATCTACCGTGAAGTGCCGGTTTCCTCGAGAAACCGGTCGGAGCCAGGCACGAGTTGCCAGCAAGGTAGCAATCTAAACGCCCTATGAATGTCATAGATTTGTGTTCGTTTTAACTGTATTGATCGTCTCCCGGTATGATTTTTGTTCTTCCGCTGCCTCGCCGGGAGGCGTGATCCGGATCCGCCGCGGCCACCCAACATTGATTTGGAAATTATCGTATGAATTTTGAGGGTTTTGCGAGTGATATCTGATTCCCTTTTGAATTTCAGTCGTTGCGCTTTTGTTTGAGACCAATCGTAGCAATAATTCTTATAGTCAACGCGAGTCAACAGTACTGTAGCTTGCAGCTGGTGAGATAGTTACTGTAGCGCACGAGGATACGTCGTCGTTCGATTTTAGAGGTCTGCTGGCAGACGTTGCTTTTAGCACGAGAGTGAACGAGAGAGCGACACGTGTTAGTCAATGTTTTGAGTGTTGACTACTGGATCAGCAGATGCGCGAGAAGAGGAGCGATCAGCTGATGGTTTGAGGAATCAGTCGCTGATGAGATGCGACGTCGTTTTGATAAGTTGAAACGCTGCGTTTTGAATATTGCGTCTGGTACCAGCCGCGAGAGAATTTTTGTGCAGAATGCGTTGCGACTGGATGACCAGCTGGTGATAGCGATGCTGACGTAACCTTTGCGACGTCGTTTGGATTAGTTGACGCGTCGTCGTTTTGATTGATTTCACGTAACCAGTCACTGGTGTTTGTTTGAAGAGATCTGTTACCAGCTGTTGGTCTATTTGCAAGCGATAGATGTTACCAGATGGTGAAGCTCTGCGACGTCATTTGAGTAAGTTAGAATGGTGTCATTTTGGGATGTTTTCTCGCAAATGCCTCGTCTGGTTGTTGCTGCTGGTTTTAACGAAATAAAAAGGTGGTATCTGCTGGGAGATTTCTACTGTTCACGTCGCCTGGTTTGAGTGATCAGCAGACGTGGGATTTGAGAGATATTTATAGAAGTGTTGATCGACACTTAGAATTATTGAGAGCCCGATATTTCTTATCTCCATATCCAAACCCTCGAATAGCTACTGTTCACCCGAACATATCTTTCTTAGATTTCCGCCGTTCTCCGCCGATGAATTGAGTGATTTTGGTGGCGCTGGATTCTTTGTGAGTTGATCTTTTGATTGCTACCCATTTGAAGCCCTGGATTAGCGTTTGAGTGGAATCGTGAAGCTACTGGTGTTCGGAGCTTTTTGGAGAAGTCTTTTTCGTGTGTTCTCCTGATGGTTTAAGCTTCGGGGTGAGCATTTCTCGTTGAATTGAGTTTTGTTTAGTAGCTAATACCTGCGTATAATTGTTTAGAACTTGAGTATAGTTATGGCCGTAGGTATTAGAGTGTTTCGGTTTTGGTTTATGCTTGAGTTAAGCTGATTTTCGAGGCTTTGAAACAGATTTCAGCTTCCAGGAAGTTCTGCCGTGCCTTTGGGATTATGTTGAGGTAGAATTCATAAGATTGAGGTACGATTGAGCGTGAATTTAACAGCTTCGAGCATAACCTGCGAGTATCTGAGTCTTGAGTTTGGCTTCTGTGAATTATGTGAACTGCCTGGATTACTGATTTGTATGGTTGTTTACATATTATATGCATGTAGTAATTCTGACATGAATTTATTGGCATTCATGCATACATATTGAGCCTTGTGATTGATTTGATGACCCGAGATTAGAGCCACGTCGTGACTGACCAACTGATGTGTTGTGCCGGAAAAGTCCAACGCTATCATCGGAGTGGTGATTGCCGGATTCGAGCATCTACTACCGAGTTGTGATGGGATGACGGGCCCGGAATATCACAGACCGATGATTCCACCGGTTGAATTACTGTGTGGGTTTAGAGGCTCGACCGATTTTGATTTTTCCAGTTGACATACTGGTCTTGATACCCGATTTCCTTGATAGCCTCATGCATCTCATGACTTTTGATACTGCATGTTTATGAGTTGCTGTTTATTTTGATAGCTCTTCGTACTGAGGCTTCACCTCGTATTTCCTTTTCCTGCCTCGTGTTGTTTGGGTCTGTGTTACCCATTTGCAGGATCTTCAGGTAACCAAGTTGGACAGAGCGGAGGTTCAGCTGGTCGATCCCCGTTTCCCTGAGTCCCAGTTATCTATATTTATGTATTGAACGGGGGATGCCCCGTGTTTCTATGTATTGGGGATATGTGTTTGAATTGAGATTATTTGTTGTTACCTGATCTGTATGAGTTAGAGTCAACTCATATTTTGATTAAGAATATTTTGAATGTATGATTTTAAGTTCAGGCCTATTTTATTCGAAAAATTTTTAAGCCCTGATTTTAAGCTTCCGTGTTTATGCGTATATTATGTGTTAATTTTGAGTAATTAGCACGGGGCCTGAAATTTTTGGTATCAGAGTTTAAACTGGGATAAGCTCGATTTCCTTTGATCACACTCGAGTCTAGGCACAGAGTTTTAATTTGATTTTTGATTGATTCTGTGACTTATGTGATTAGTATCTGCCTTGATGTATATCTGCTTTGAGATCTTACCTCTAGATTTGATTAGATGCCGCCAAGGAGAGGTAGATCTAGGCGTTCCTAGGGGTCTAGGGCTCCAGACAGGGACGAGGATGTTCATCAGGTAGATGATGTGACCCAACGGATAGGCGGGATGGAACTAGTATTAGCTCGATTTCAGCGTACGAACCCTCCGACTTTTGCTGCTACTGAGGGTGGTGCTTCGGCCGAGGCCTGGCTAGTCCAGATGGAAGAGCTGTTTGATACTTTGGAGTACGCTCCGGAAAAGAGATTGAAGTTGGAAGTGTTGCAACTGAGGGAGAACGCACAGCGCTGGTGGAGGGGTACTTCTCGTATCCTTCGTGATAGTGGGGCAGTGATCACTTGGGAGGGCTTCTGCGAGGCATTTCGGCAGGAGTATACTCCGGAGTCCTACTTCACCAGCAGAGAGCGTGAGTTTGATAACCTGAAGCAGGGCAACATGCGAGTGGCTGAGTATGCGAGGCAGTTTTCGGCGCTTCTGATGTACATGCCGCATGTAGCGAACCAAGATAGAACAAAGACGAACAAGTTTTTGAAGGGTTTGAGACCTGACCTTTACCAGATGGTGTTATCTGGGTCCCCAGCGACCTATATGGAAGCTGTGAACAATGCGATTGATATTGAGGAGAGTTTGATGGATCCCGAGGCTCCGGTGCATCAGACGATTGGGCGAGCTTATCAGCCGGCGCAGGAGGTGTCACAGTCGTATCAGTCTCCTCAAGGGTCACAGCAGTCTAGTCGCCAGCAGTTCCGACCCCGTGGGAAGCAATTCAAGAAGAAGGGCAACTCGAGTTCCTCTGGTTCTGTGAGCTCTGGTTCTGGCAGTGGATCAGGCAGTGGTTCTGGCGGTGGATTTTGCGGACAGTATGGAGGGAGGCATCCGACTTCGCAGTGTCGAGGAGTCCAGGGAACTTGCAACAACTGTGGACAGCCGGGACATTTTCGGAGAGCCTGTCCTATGTTGAGGGGACAGACTTCGGTTCCTTCACAACAGGGTTCGGCTGGTGGTTCTTCTCAGAGACCGCAGTTTCCTGCTCCTACTCAGCGTTCTGGATTTCATCCTAGTGGACCGTCTAGGTTTGGAGGACCGCAGAGACCTCAGTTCCAAGTTCCCCAGCAGGCTCAGGCGCACGTCTTGACTAGAGAGCAGGCTGAGGAGACGCCTGGCATGGTGATTGGAGGTACATGCTTTATTTTCGATTTTCTTGTGAGAGTTTTATTTGACACTGGTACATCACACTCTTTCATATCTGAGTTGTTTGTGTTTGAGCATGGGTTGAGTTCTTCCCCATCGTGTGATGTTGTTTCCGTGTCTACCCCTGCTGGTGTGAGTTTGTGGTCTCGAGAGGTGGTGATTGATTGCCTAATTAGGTTTTATGAGCATGTTTTGGTTTCCAATCTGATTGTTTTGGGAATCAGATATTTTTATTGCATCATGGGGATGGATGTGTTATCTAGCCATAATGCTACGGTTGATTGTTTTCATGGTGTGGTGAGGTTCCGCCCTGACTCGGTTGAGAAGTGGGACTTCTACGGTGCTGATTCGCGCTCAAATATTCCCCTAGTTTCTGCCATGGAGATGTTTAGCCTGCTATTGCTAGGTAATGCGGGATTCATGATCTACGCGCTTGACAGTTCCCAAGAGTCGCGATTGGAGTTGAGTGATATTCCTGTCGTTCGAGAGTTTCCCGACGTGTTTCCAGATGAGATTCCTGGATTCCCTCCAAGGCGTGAGATCGAATTCAGCAATGAGTTGGTGCCCGGTACCGCCCCGATTTCTAGAGACCCTTACCGGTTGGCGCCCGCAGAGTTGAAGGGGCTGAAGGATCAGTTGAGGGATCTTTTGGAGAAAGGCTTCATCCGACCGAGCATGTCGCCTTGGGGAGCTCCGATTCTTTTTGTGAGAAGAAGGATGGATCTATGAGGATGTGTGTGGAGTTTTGGTAGTTAAATAAAGCGACGGTGAAGAACAAGTATCCTTTGCCGAGGATTGATGACTTGTTTGATCAGTTTCAGGGATCGGTCGTTTACTCGAAGATTGATTTGCGCTCTGGTTAACACCAGTTGCGGATTAGAGATGCTGACGTTGCGAAGACAGCTTTTCGGACTCGATATGGGCATTATGAGTTTCTTGTCATGCCGTTTGGATTGACTAATGCCTCAGCTGTGTTCATGGATTTGATGAATCGCGTCTTCAGTGAGTATATCGATCGGTTTGTGATCGTCTTCATAGATGATATCCTATTGTATTAGAAGAGCATGAGAGAGCATAAGGAGCATTTTCGATTAGTGTTGTAGAGATTAAGAGACTCACAATTGTATGCCAAGTTCAGCAAGTGTGAATTCTGGCTTGATTGGATTATCTTTTTGGGTCACGTAATTTCGGCGCAAGAGATTTCGGTAGATCCGAGTAAGGTCGAAGCAGTTTTGAACTGGGAGAGACCTAGAAATGTTTCCGAGATCCGCAGTTTCTTGGGATTGGCTTACTAATACAGGCGTTTTATCGAGAATTTTTCTTCGATAGCCAGGCCTCTGACGCAGTTGACTCAGAAGGATAAGAGATTTGTTTGGACTGATGAGTGCGAGTACAGCTTTCAGACGTTGAAGTAGAAGTTGACTACTGCTCTTGTTTTGGCTCTACCGTCTGGATCCGGAGGATTTGTACTGTGCTCTGATGCTTCTCTCAATGGTTTAGGGTGTGTTCTGATGCAGAACGGGTACGTGATAGCCTACGCGTCTCGATAGTTGAAGCCTCACGAGACAAGGTACCCTGTTCACGATTTGGAGTTAGCTGCGATAGTGTTTGCCTTGAAGATTTGGCGGCATTATCTTTATGGTGAAAAATTTGTGGTGTACACCGACCACAAGAGCCTGAAATATATTTTCACGCAGTCCGATTTGAATATGAGGCAACGACGGTGGATGGAATTTCTCAAGGACTTTGACTGTGAGATTCAGTATCAGCCTGGGCGGATGAACTCAGTTGCCGACGCATTGAGTAGGAAGACCCAGCCTGCGATGCTTTCTTCTTTGAGTGTCTCTAAAGTCTATGAGCAATTGAGTATTTCTGGTTGGAGATTTCAACCGGGTGATCAGTACTTTACGGTCTCTTCGATTCAGGTAGAACCACAGATTGTGAGTGCCATCAGGGAGGCACAGAGGACTGATCCATATGTTCATGAGTTGAAGATTAAGGCCTGAAGCTGTCAGTCTAATGATTTCTCTGTTTATTCCGATGGATGTTTGAGATTTAGAGGAAGACTAGTGGTTCCCAACTTGATCGATTTGAAGGAGACCCTTATGAGTGATGCCCATTGTAGCCGGTATAGTGTGCACCCGGGCGAGAGAAAGATGTACCATGCCTTGAAGTCTCACTATTGGTGGACAGGTATGAAGAGCGACATTTCGGCTTTTGTCGCTAGATGTCTGAATTGTCAACAGGTCAAGGCCGAGAGAATGAGACCTGGAGGATTGCTGCAAAGTTTGGAGGTGCCCTAGTGGAATTGGGAGCACATCGCCATGGATTTTGTGACTCATCTACCTCGATCGAGTAGGGGATGTGATGCGATTTGGGTTGTGATTAATAGGCTTTCGAAGTCTGCCCATTTCATTCCATATGATGTGAGGTGTTCTATGAAGAAAATGGCGAAGCTGTATATCGACCATGTGGTTAGATTGCATGGAGTTCCGGTTTCGATAGTGTCCGATAGAGATCCGAGGTTCACTTCTCGATTTTGGAAGAGACTGCAAGCAGCGATGGGTTTGAGATTGGCTATGAGTACAGCCTATCACCCACAGACCGACGGACAGTCGGAGCGGACTATCCAGACTTTAGAGGATATGTTGCGTGCAGTAGTGATGGATTTCAGCGGTGGCTGGCAGGATTCTTTGTCGTTGGTTGAGTTTTCGTACAACAACAGCTACCAGGTGCCTATCGGAATGGCTCCGTTTGAGACGTTGTATGGTCGAAAATGCAGATCTCCAATCTTTTGGGAAGAAGTCGGTGAGAGACAGCTTTCTACCCCTGAGTTTTTGCAGCACATGAAGGATCAGATTGATTTGATTCGGAGTAGAATGAAAGCTGCTCAAGACCGTTTCTCTAGCTATGCTAACCAAAGACGTCGACCATTGGAATTTGAGGTTGGCGATAGAGTATTTCTAAAAGTTTCTCCTTTCAAAAGCGTGATGCGCTTCAGATTTAAAGGCAAATTAGCTACTAGATTCGTTGGTACCTTTGAGATTCTTGAGAGTATTGGATAGTTGGCTTATCGATTGAGGCTGCCTGCTGAATTAGCGGCGATGCATGATGTTTTTCATGTGTCAATGTTGAGGAAATATGAGCCAGATCCATCCCATGTGTTGAGAACCGATGAAGTGGAGCTGGATTCTGCCTTGATTATGTTGAATATCCAGTGCAGATTTTGGATAGAAAGGAGAAGCAGCTGAGAAACAAAGTAGTTCCGTTGGTGATGGTCCAATGGAGCAAGCATGGCAGAGAAGAAGCAACTTGGGAATCGGAAGAGAAGATGCAGCGAGAATGGTCGCATCTGTTTGGGTAGATAGATGTATTAGTTTTTGGTTTCTGGTTGTGTTTTCCCTAGATGATTGTCTGTTATTGTCCAGTTATCTTGAACTCTTGGGTTTGAATTAGATGAATTTCTGTTTTGTGTTTTGATTGTTTGATTGATTTTCCCTGAGCATGCCATGATTTCGAGGACAAAATCTCTTAAGGTGGGGAGAATGTGAGGAATCAGAATTTGGTTTATGATTAATCGTATTGATTTGGAAATTATCGTATGAATTTTGAGGGTTTTGCGAGTGAAATCTGATTCCCTTTTGAATTTCAGTCGTTGCGCTTTTGTTTGAGACCAGTCGTAGCAATAATTCTTAGAGTCAACGCGAGTCAACGGTACTGTAGCTTGCAGCTGGTGAGATTTGGTTTAGATAGTTACTGTAGCGCGCGAGGATACGTCGTCGTTCGATTTTAGAGGTTGCTGCTGGCAGATGTTGCTTTTAGCGCGAGAGTGAACGAGAGAGCGACACGTGTTAGTCAACGTTTTGAGTGTTGACTACTGGATCAACAGATGCGCGAGAAGAGGAGCGATCAACTGATGGTTTGAGGAATCAGTCGCTGATGAGATGCGACGTCGTTTTGATAAGTTGAAACGCTGCGCTTTGAATATTGCGTCTGGTACCAGCCGCGAGAGAATTGTTGTGTGTTAGGACCGGTTTTAAAGAGATAGCAGGCGCTGTTGTCAAGATTTAAAAAATTTTGCGCGCTGCTATATCAAAAGATGAGGTGCAATACCTCTGGTTCTTGAACATAAAAACAGAGCACCGGAGACAGATCTGGTATGTTAATAAAACATACGGAAAACACCAGAACTGAATCCTATATTTTAAAACATCACAAACAGATTTATGTGCAACATAAATCTGTTCGAGACTTACTGTGTGTGTGCTAACTGTGTATGCGTGAATGCTGAATATAAATGAAAGTGCTGAAGGCTTAAAGAATACAATACTCCATCGATTTGTTTCTGGAAGTTCGGACCTCAATGTCCTACGTCTCCCCTTCTTCCACCTCGGAAGGTTCCACTAGAAGATTTGATCTATACAACGTGTACAGACCCAATCCCGCAACCAGCAGCTGCGAGAACTCTTAGAAACTACCAGCCATCGGCTGTTCACTCAGAACTTGTTTAACGTATCTGCTCAAAGACTACATACACAGAGTTTTACGTCATCGTGCTTGGACGGGAACTGATTTGCATTTGGGTTTTGATTCACTCGCTCTTCAATTTAGCTCAACTCACTAAATGTGCGAGTGAATCTGTGTGTGAGATTGTTACAATGAAACGCTCAACTCTCTGTTTCTCACACTCTAGGGAAATGCTCTACACAAGCTAATACTAGCTCAGCTGTCAACTGCAATTAAGCTTTCTCTAGTATGATAGTTGACAGCTTCGCTTCAGGTTCATCTTCCCTCTTTTGGTGCACTGTGCAACCAACATCCACTTCAACAGCACTCTAACTCAGTCATCACTTCTTCAATGGCGTTCTTCTCGTATATAAGCCTCTGTTTGAATTAAATCCGTTGGACACAAGTTCTTCCCGGTTTGAAATTTGCTCTAAAAGTACCGACAGGAAGTTGTCCTTTGTGTCCTTTCTTTTGCAGGCTTTTTGTCGTCTTCAACATTTGAAATAAGCTCAGCAGTTGACATCCAGCTTTAGTAATTCTTCATAATGAATCGTCAACTGCTTCGCTACTGGTTGTGTCTTCTACTGCTGCGACTGGATTTCCTGCGACTGGATATGCAAAACACTGTATCCTGCGACTGGGTGCACTGTAGCTTCCAACTGGGTGCACTGTAGCTTGCAACTGGTTCATCATATTGCGACTGGTATACTGCGACTGGAATACTGCGACTGATATACTCTACTACTGGATGAACTGTAGCTACCTGCTGGTTATTACCATCGCAAATAGCATCTACTGAATCTTAGCGTGAAGTCAAAACGATGTCGTATCAACTTATTCAAGCGACATCGTTTTGTCATCGCTCTTCTTAAAATACCAACTGCTGGTTGCACTGTAGCTCTCTGCTGATTGCTGATGTCACTGCTGACTTCATCATCGCTGATCCAGCTCTTGCGCTTCTTGACAACTGCTGATTGAACTGCAGCTTGCTGCTGATGTCATCTTTGCTGTTTATAGCTTCCTCCAGTAGATAAGCTGACGTTATCAACGCTGCTACTCAATTTCTTCCAATCAGCAATGCTGACGTCATCGTTGCTGTTTATAGCTTCCTCCAGTAGATAAGCTGACGTTATCAACGCTGCTACTCAATTTATTCCAATCAGCAATGATGACGTCATCGTTGCTGCTCGTAGCTTCTTCCAGTAGACATGCTGACGTCATCATCGCTGAATCCAGATTTCTCTTCGCTTCAATCCAACAGCTGATTTCTTCTTTCTTTGTGTTACTGATTCCAGACTTCTACTGTTCATATTCTTTGCGCAATATACTTTTTCCTGTTGATATCTGCACACTTCGTAGATTTTTTAGAAACACAGTAATTAGTTTTGTTTAATTCAAAATTCAATCTGGATCTGTTGACACAGATCCATCATTGTGCGGAATGCGTTGCGACTGGATGACCAGCTGGTGGTAGCGATGCTGACGTAACCTTTGCGACGTTGTTTGGATTAGTTGACGCATCGTCGTTTTGATTGATTTCGTGTAACCAGTCGCTGGTGTTTGTTTGAAGAGATCTGTTACCAGCTGTTGGTCGATTTTCAAGCGATAGATGTTACCAGCTGGTGAAGCTCTACGACGTCATTTGAGTTAGTTAGAACGGTGTCGTTTTGGGATGTTTTCTCGCAAATGCCTCGTCTGGTTGTTGCTTCTGGTTTTAACGAAATAAAAAGGTGGTATCTGCTGGGAGATTTCTACTGTTCACGTCGACTGGTTTGAGTGATCAACAGACGTGGGATTTGAGAGATATTTATAGAAGTGTTGATCGACCCTTAGAATTATTGATAGCCCGATATTTTATCTCCATATCCAAACCCTCGAATAGCTACTGTTAACCCGAACATATCTTTCTTAGATTTACGTCGTTCTCCGTCGATGATTTGAGTGATTTTGGTGGCGCTGGATTCGTTGTGAGTTGATCTTTCTATTGCTACCCGTTTGAAGCCCTGGATTAGCGTTTGAGTGGAAGCGTGAAGCTACTGGTGTTCGGAGCTTTTTGGAGAAGTCTTTTTCGTGTGTTCTCCTGATGGTTTAAGCTTCGGGGTGAGCATTTCTCGTTGAATTGAGTTTTGTTTAGTAGCTAATACCTGCGTAGAATTGTTTAGAACTTGAGTATAGTTATGGCCGTAGGTATTAGAGTGTTCCGGTTTTGGTTTATGCTTGAGTTAAGCTGATTTTCGAGGCTTTGAAACAGATTTCAGCTTCCAGGAAGTTCTAACGTGCCTTTGGGATTCTGTTGAGGTAGAATTCAGAAGATTGAGGTACGATTGAGCGTGAATTTAACATCTTCGAGCATAACATGCGAGTATCTGAGTCTTGAGTTTGGCTTCTGTGAATTATGTGAACTGCCTGGATTACTGATTTGTATGGCTGTTTACATATTATATGCATGTATTAATTCTGACTTGAATTTATTCGTATTCATGCATACATATTGAGCCTTGTGATTGATTTTATGACCCAAGATTAGAGCCACGTCGTGACTGGCCAACTGATGTGTTGTGTCGGAAAAGTCCAACGCTATCATCGGAGTGGTGATTGCCGGATTCGAGCATCTACTACCAAGCTGTGATGGGCTGACGGGCCCGAAATATCACGGACCGATAATTCCACCGATTGACTTGCTGTGTGGGTTTAGAGGCTCGACTGATTTTGATTTTCCAGTTGACTTACTGGTCTTGATACCCGATTTCCTTGATAGCCTCATGCATCTCATGACTTTTGATACTGCATGTTTATGAGTTGCTGTTTATTTTGATAGCTCTTCGTACTGAGGCTTGACCTCGTATTTCCTTTTCCTGCCTCGTGTTGTTTGGGTCTGTGTTACCCATTTGCAGGATCTTCAGGTAACCAAGCTGGACAGAGCGGAGGTTCAGCTGGTCGATCCCCGTTTCCCTGAGTCCTAGTTATCTATATTTATGTATTGAACCGGGGGATGCCCCGTGTTGCTATGTATTGGGGATCTGTGTTTGAATTGAGATTATTTGTTGTTACCTGATCTGTATGAGTTAAGAGTCAACTCATATTTTGATTAAGAATATTTTGAATGTATGATTTTAAGTTCAGGCCTATTTTATTCGAAAAAATTTTAAGCCCTGATTTTAAGCTTCCGTGTTTATGCGTTTATTATGTGTTAATTGTGAGTAATTGTTGGTTGATCCGGATCCGCCACCCGGCGAGGCAGCGGAAGAACAATAGAATGACCGGGAGACGATCAATACGAAAAATCAGACAATTCAATAATCGTCATACATAGGGTGTTCAAAGATGAATACCTTGCTGGCACTTGTGCCTGGCTCCAACCGTTATTACAAGAACCCGGCTCTTCTCGGTAGATTGCGGTAGTTTACGCCAATCCGGTCCACGACCAGAACCGAGACTCCTTCGTCAGGCTGCACTAGAAGCGCTGACGAGATCAGCACGAACGAATACTCCTCGAAAAACTAGGCCGGAACAATTTCCGGTGAAGATCGTCGGCGGCGGCGGCGGCGCTTGGAGAGGAGGGAGGGGCGGCTAGCACTAGGGTTTTTGTGAGTTGTATGTTGTGTTATGATGTGTTAAGTCTTGCTTAAGTCTAATTAAATAGACTTAAGTGTTGGACTTGGACCGGCCCAACGGGCCCGGGTCCAACGATGAACATTCAGTTCATCTCCAACACCGAGACTTCACCGTAACTCCGATCGCCGATCAGATCGGACCGATCGACTCAGTTTCCGAAACTGAATACAATGATCTGAAAAACCATTTTTCAGAACCCCAGTGCAAAATGACCGTTTTGCCCCTCAACAGCGG
>KV010302.1:35789-57090 GCA_001598015.1 Dorcoceras hygrometricum | reverse complement strand
GTGCAAGTCTGTAGCATGTCTTCTAGGGTCTGGATGGTTCTCTCAGTTTGTTCATCTGTCTGCGGATGATAAGCCGTACTGAGGGTAACCTTACTTCCCATTGCTTCTTGTAAGCTCGTACAGAAACGAGAAACGAACCTTGGGTCCGTATCCTATAGAATGCTGGTTCGAACTTCATGTAGTCTGACAATGTTGTCCATGTACAAGACAGCGATCTTATCCAAGCCGTAGTTTATACGGACAGGTAGAAAGTGCGGGGATTTCGTTAACCTACCCACGATTACCCATATTCCATCATGGACTAATCTCGTTTTCGGTAGACCCACTACAAAGTCCATGGATATGTTTTCCCACTTCCATTCTGGAATTTCCAGTGGTTGCAATAATCCTCCAGGTCATTGATGTTCTGCCTTGACTTGTTGACATACATGACATCTAGCAACAAAATCAGCAACATCTCTTTTTATCTCATTCCACCAGAAGTGTTCTTTCAAATCTCTATACATCTTTGTACTCCCTGGATGGTTTGAGAACTTGGATTTATGGGCTTCAGACATCACTTCCTGACGGAGGTTATCGACATCGGGCACACATAATCTTCCGTTCATCCGAATGCTTCCCTTTTGGTCTAATCGAAACTCCGACACCTTCCCTTGCTTGATCTGTTCCTTAAGTTTGGTCAGAGAAGGGTCCCGATCCTGATTGATTTTGACCAATTCTTTGAGGCATGGTTGAGCTGATAGTGAGGATAGTATCACATTATTCATGTTCTTCCGACTTAACGCATCGGCTATCTTATTTGCTTTTCCTGGGTGGTAGTTTATTGTCAAGTCGTAGTCTTTTAAAAATTCGAGTCATCGTCTCTATCTCAGGTTCAACTCTTTCTGAGTGAATATATACTTGAGGCTCTGATGGTCGATGAATACTTCACATTTTGCCCCGTAAAGGTAGTGTCGCCAAATCTTTAGAGCAAAAATTACCGCAGCTAGCTCTAGATCATGGGTCGGATAGTTGTGTTCATGCGTCTTTAGTTGTCTTGAGACATAAGCTATCACCCCGTCATCTTGCATGAGTACACACCCTAATCCTCCTTTAGATGCATCGCTGTAAATAGTAAAGCTTTTGTCCCCCACGGGTAATGTTAGAACAGAGTTAGAGTTTCGAAACTTGTCTCACATTCTTCGTTCCAGTTGAACTTGGAGTTCTTCTGGGTGAGTCTAGTGAGTGGTATGGCTATTGAAGAGAACCTTCTACGAACATATGATAATAGCCAGCCAATCCCAAGAAGCTTCAACTTCTGTCACTGTCTGAGGTATAGACCAATCCATGATAGCTTCTACCTTCTTCAGATCCACTGATACTCCTGCTTCGAAATTATATGACCTAAGAATGCCACACTTTTCAGCCAGAATTCGCACTTCTTGAACTTGACGTACATTTGTTTCTCTCTCAGGGTTTGTAGGGTAATCCGAAGATGTTCCTTGCTTCTTCACTTGGTGAATACACGAGTATATCGTCTATGAACACCACCACAAATTTGTCGAGGAACAGTTCGAATACACGGTTCATGAAACCCATGAAGGCCGTTGGTGCATTGGTTAGACCAAATGGCATCACCGTGAATTCGTAATGATCATATCTTGTTCTAAATGCAGTTTTAGGGATGTCTTCAGCCTTGATCTTGAGTTGGTGGTAACACGACCTCAAATCTAGTTTGGAGTGTTAGAGTAGGTGCCAACTAGCCAACTTGTGGCGTGTGGACTTTTGATGACTCTTTGTGTAAAACAATCTTTGTTTATGAAATTCACATTTTATATATGGCATTCTTTATCATCATTATTTTATAATGTTAACAATTGTGTTGGATAAAGACCTAAAATGCACCATAGTGTGTTAGATGTGATAGTGGATATGATGGCTATCATGAAACACATCTAATAGTCACCGTGTGTTCTAAACTTGTTTCTAGTCGATTGGGCCGTCATAGTGTGTTAGATGTGATAGTGGATATGATGGCTATCATGAAACACATCTAATAGTCACCGTGTGTTCTAAACTTGTTTCTAGTCGATTGGGCCGTCAAAATGAGGATAAGATCGCCCGAGTTTGAGACTAGCATCTACGATGTGAAGTATCGCGTTTCATTGGTAGGAAACATTGTGATGTTCTGAGCATGCAGATGGATGGTTTGCCTGGCGAACTATCGAGCTACCCTCGTTCGAATTCTCCAAGTGGTTACCATTTGTCGAGTGGAGAGTCCGGGGTCTTGATTGTATGGATTAGTCCATACTACTCGAAATATCATTGAGACTCTACATGATTAGTCGCCTCACTTTGACTCGTTTACCGACTCCGTGAGGGTCATCAGGTGTCGAGATTGGGTGAAGTCACGAAGCATGTGGGATTCGATGCCTTGTTGTCGAGGATTCACAGCTCGCCCTAGTGCGTGAATATCCTATGCTATCTGAGGAGATAATAGTGTGACAAATCTCTGACCATAGTACTCTTGTGCTTCAGTGTAAATGAGTTTACCTGATAGCACTCGCGATGTCTCTATTCTGATCTCCAAGATGTATGTATGGCTATCGAATCTCTAACGACTCTCGATTTATCAATGGTCGTTGATTCGATCGAGATATATGAGTTGAAAGGATCGTACTATACGCTAACCATGACCGACAGGTTCTTGCATGCACTATCAGTGATACCTAGGGGATCATGGGACTCTTTACCATGGTCCGATGGGTAGATCAGAAAAATGTGTTTTCTTATTCACAATGAGTTGTGAGCCCACGGCTAGCTGTATCCCTGAACCATTGAGGGTCACACAGTGTACTGGTTTACCAATTCTCGTGCAGACAAGGATATGGTACTCAAATAGTTGAGTATAGTAGGAGGAAGGTTGAGAGTATGACTTCCCAAAAGTAGCTAAGGGAGTATGACTTCTATATTTAGCTAATGAGAGTAAAACCTGTCATATATAGATTTAGTGGTCCGAAAATTTGATTTTGCATCATAATGATAAGTTTTGTAAACTGAGCACATCGGTGATATCTGATCATCGATCGGGATTATGATGAGACCACAATCGAGGGAGTCGAACCGAATGTTCACAGTTCGAGTTGAACAGAATGTTCACAGTTCGAGTTGAAACGAATGTTCACAGTTTTGTTTACATCAAACCCTTTCCCTCAATCTATAAATATGACATGAAGGGAGAAAGAAAAACAGACAACAAAAAGCTATTCAGCAAATTCTCCCCCTCTCCTCCTCTCTTTCCTCCCGTCGTCGCCGCCGCCGTCGCACTTCGCTGCGATCGTCCTGACGAGGAGGTTCTGATCACGAAATATTCGTTGGGGTTCTAGTGCATTTCAACGAAGGAATTGGAAATCGGTCGTGGAACTGATTAGGAGCAACCAAAGAAGTGCTATTTCCATTTGAGAAATAGTCGGATCCAGGCGCCTAGTCGCCAGACAGGTATATTCTAAACATCCAATGAATGTTTTAATTATTATATAGGTGTATTGACCGTTCCCGGGCTCCTAAATTTTTAATTCTTCCGCTGCGCCCCGGGAGCGGGATCCGGAACCCCCGCTGCGCCAACATGAAGAACACTGTAGGTCCCTGAGCTGGTCTAAAGATGTCGTCAATTCTTGGAAGATGATACTTATTCTTGATTGTGATCTGTTCAACTCTCTGCAGTCGATACACAATCTCATAGTTCCATCCTTCTTCTTGACGAATACACTGGAGCTCCGCAAGGTGCACACTGGGTCTTATCTGCTTTTTGTCTAGCAGTTCTTGTAGTTGGTCCTTGAGCTCCTTGAGTTCTGCGGGTGCCATTCGATAGGGTGCCTTGGAGATTGGGGTCGTCCCTGGCACTAGGTTGATTTCGAACTCAATTTCTCTGTCATGCACTTTTTCAGGTAAGTCATCTGAAAACACATCTGCGAACTCTTGTACCACTGGGATGTCTTCTATTTTGAGTTCGTCTCCTTCTTTTACTTCGTGGATCATTGCCAAGAAAACTTTTGCTCCTGACTTCATGGCTGTTCATGCTTGGAAAGCAGAAAGTATGGACTTTCGCTCCTTGATCTTACCATAATATACCAGCTCTTCTTTATCCGGGGCTTGGAGTTTCACACTCTTAACTCGACAATCTACCAGTGCATGGTTCTTGGATAGCCAATCCATCCCTAAAATGACATCGAACTCGACCATGTTGAATTGTACCAGGTTTGCAGAGAATGATTGGTCGTTTACGGATATCTTGCAGTTCCGATAGATCTTATGTGTTTCAATGATAGTGTTGGTAGGAGTTGCTACTCTATACGGTTCACATAAAATTTCAGGCTCTAGCCCTAACTTTTTAGCAAATCTCCTAGATATGAAAGAATGAGTATCACCACAATCAAACAACACATAAGCAGACATCTTGTTGATAAAAATGATACCTGTCACCACGTCGCTGGCGTTTTCAGCTTCTTCCTGTGTCATAGCAAACACACGAGCATTGGGTTTATCCTCCCTGAGCCTTGGCTTGTTCTGAGGCGCATTGCTCGACCCAGCCTTTGGACCTTGGTGTTCCGGACAGTCCGCAATTCGATGGCCCAACTTTCCACACTTAAAGCATGCACCGCTCTGTTTGCAACAATCTCCACTATGACGATGACCGCAAGAGGTGCAAAGTACTAAGTTTGGTGTAGTGGCTGGTCCTTGGTTGCTGAGGTTTGGCCGCTTAGTCTTAGGCCCACCGTATGAAGTCTGAACATTGAGAGGGCGTTTATTTTTGTTGTCAGCTTCTCGTTTCTTTATGTCAGTCTCTGCTCGGATTGCAGCTCCGATTAAATCCTCAAGGCTTGTGGCTTGGTAGATTGCAAGGGGTGACTGGATACGGCTATTCAGACCCTTCTTGAATTGGTGCATCTTTAGAGTATTATCTGCCATGATCGTTGGGACATAGGTGCCCAATGGTTGAATTTGGTTGTATACTCTATTACCGACATGTCTGCAGTTTGGGTGAAAGTTTCAAACTCGCTGAGCCGTTGAATTTTGACTTCCTTTGGGAAGTACTGTCTCAAGAATGCTTCCCGAAATCTTTGCCACGTGATTTGTCCAGTTGCAGTCATGGTTGGCGAGACTACTTCCCACCATTTTCCAGCTTTGTCGTCTAGAAGTGGTGTTACAACATTTACTTTGAAAGTGTCAGGGACTTCCAATAGTCGAAGCTGCGTTTCAATATATTTCAACCAAGTCTGGGCGACTTCGGGGTCATGGTTCCCATCGAAAGTGGGGGCTCTGTTCTTGCGAAGGGACTCATAATATTACTTAGTCCCATGAGGTGGAGGGGGAGGAACTTGGTTATTGTTGGTATTGACCAACCCTTGGAGAGTCGTGACAACTATGGTAGCATCGTCATCAGGTCTTCTCTGCTAAGACCACCTCCTGAATTGGAGGATCCTTCACCTCCAATGTTACTGTCGTTTCTCCGGTTGCCTGTCATTGGAAAGCTTTTATTAAGAATGGCTACATATAATTGCGAAATAATCGAGAATACTTTAACACGAAGGGATAATCAAATTTTGGATAGAAGAATGAATTGAGTATAATGTTTATTCAAAAGGAAAAACATATTTCTATTCATTAACAATCTCTCCCTTGCCTACATGAATTTCCTCAAGCCCTTCTTCGTCCGGATCTTCTTCCTCCCATTCATCATCGAATGGTACACTGTTTTCGTCTTGCAGATCCGAATCGTTTGGAGTACGCTAGCTTTTTCCTCTACTAGGGCCTCAATGATTAGGTGTTGCTCTTAGATCGTATCTTCGGCCTCTTGGATGTGAGCCTGCAACTTATGGTGGCACTCCAGATGGCTCTCCCTAGCCTGTTGTTTCTTTGCCTTCATCCTTTCAATTTTCTTTGACATGCAGATACCTATTTCAGTGAGTTCGACAATGGTTGTGTGTTAGGCCTCTAATGCTACTTGAGTACTCTTATGTTCCTTCTTAGCTTCAACCAGCTGAGAGATACGACGATCGATGTCAGGGTCACCATATTTTGTAGACTACGGTTATCACATCTCTGAATTTGTAATTCTATTTGCAGGCTGGATAACTTATTTTCCAATCCTTCCTTGATAGCAGCTGACTCCCGTCTCTCGGTAGACAGTCTGGAAAGAGAATTACAACTCCAGAGATGTGATAACCATAGTCTACGAAATATGGTGACCCTGACATCGATCGCCGTATTTCTCGGCTGGTTGAAGCTAAGAAGGAACATAAGAGTACCCAAGTAGCATTAGAGGCCGCACACACAACCATTGCCGGACTCACTGAAATAGGTCTCTGCATGTCAAAGAAAATTGAAAGATGAAGGCAAAGAAACAACAGGCTAGGGAGAGCCATCTGGAGTGCCACCATATGTTGCAGGCTCACATCCAAAAGGCCGAAGATACGATCCAAGAGCAACACCTAATCATCGAGGCCCTAGTAGAGGAAAAAACTAACCTACTCCAAACGATTCGGGTCTGCAAGACGAAAACGATGTACCGTTCGATGATGAATGGGAGGAAGAACCGAAAGAAGATCCGAACGAAGAAGGGCTTGAGGAAATTCCTATAGGCGAGGGATAGATTGTTAATGAATAGACATATGTTTTTCCTTTTGAATAAACATTGTACTCAATTCATTCTTTTATCCAAAATTTGATTATCCCTTCGTGTTAAAGTATTCTCGGTTATCTCGCAATTATACGCAGCCATTCTTAGTAAAAGCTTTCCAATGGCAGAATATGACAGACAATCGGAGAAGCGACAGTAACAATGGAGGTCAAGGATCCTCCAATTCAGGAGGTGGTCTTAACAGAGAAGACCTGATGACGATTGCTACCATAGTTGCCACGACTCTCCAATGGTTGGTCAATACCAACAATAAACAAGCTCCTCCTCCTCCCCCTCCACCTCATGGACTAAGTACTACTACGAGTCATTTCGCAAGACCTGATGTCAATTGCTACCATAGTTATCACGACTCTCCAAGGATTGGTCAATACCAACAATAACTGTCGTAGCCTTCAAACAAACAAATGGAAAAACAGAACCTCAGCATTATTGCTCTCTGAAACTATAGGACGGTAGTATATAGAGTGGAAGAAGGTGATCTGCATGTAGACAAGAAAATAATGAATATAGCATCACAACATGAATACTTTATAGATCATGTTACCACCCAATTCATCATTCCTACACACAAAATCTCAATATTTTCAGACGTGGAGAAAATACTACACCAAACATAAACTACAAAAAATAGTTTCATTCCAATCAATTATTCTACAGAAGGTCAAGTTTCACCGGTAAGACTAAAATATCACATCTGAAACAAGGGTTCTAATGACCGATATCCTAGATAGAACCGTTTCAATGGATTTCCAGGGAATCATAGGATCCAACAAACTTCATATAATGAGGCCAACAATGAAAATCATTCAATTGCACATGGATAAAAGGATAGTATTGTTTATTAAGGATAAAACTCCAAGATAAGAAATATCATCATTCAATATCCAGTTTCACTTGTTCTTAAATTCTAAAAGGACGTAGAAAGAAACTGAATCATGTGTACAAACCCAGTAAAACTTTATCAGCATTAAAACTCAGTATAAAGTAAAAAAACGGTGCAAGATGAATAGCCCATATACTGCTCTCGTTTCCAAATAGAAGCTCAAATACAGAAATCAGAAAAGAATAATGAAAAGAGAGAGAAAGAGTGTGGAGGTCGTAGTAACTTCTTCAGGCAGGTAGCGGCGGCTGAGGAGAAGTCAGCGGCAAGGAACTTGGGGAAATAAAAACGAAAGGATTAGGTTATGTACATCTTAATTTAAATAATCTCAAAAACGCGTGAGATACATGTCACGAGTTAATTTTGTAAGATAGATCATTAAATTGATCTGACTCATAAAAACTATTATTTCTTTATAGCAAAGGTATTATTTTCCATGTCAAAAGTATTATTTTTAACAAATATAGACTTGGTCGAAATCCTCCAAATTGACTTGACCCGTGAAAATATATTACTTTAAATATTACTTTAACCACAAATATGAACTTGACCGAATTTTTCTCCAAATGGCCTGACCTAGAAAGGTATTACTTTTAATGATGAAAGTATAATTTGAAATTACATTCATTTCTGTTTGAGGTTTAAGAAACTCAAATGGTTACCTCCTGCAATAGATGTATAACTCAGTACAGAAATGGATCAGATTTCAAAAATCAAGTTTTAGTAAAATTGAAAAAAAATATATTGACATAACAACACATACCAAATAATAAAAATGGATCATGTAATGACATAAATTTGTTGCAACGAACGACTAATGCATTGCCACAAACGAAGTAATTAGCAAATAACAAATAAACACATTGCAACTTAATACTAGTTGCACCAAGGGAGGAGTGGAGTACAACACTATCATTAACAAGCTGTCATAACAAATGTAAGAACCCTAAAACCTAGCACAATAGAAGTATCAGCATCAACAGATTCCTAAAATAGAAACAGTCAAAAACAGAGATTCCTCTAAATAAAATCTTCAAGAAACAAAATGGAGTCTAGGAATCAAAACTATAGTTAGACAAGAACTAGTCCCATTGTCAATCCTTTGCGAATAATAACAGAACCCAATCCTCCAATCAACAAAGACACAAGAAGAAGTAACTAGTTCATTAGTATCAGTGTCATTTCAACAAAAACAGATCACCAAATAAAGATTACCCCGATATCGCAATCCCATTAAAGGAATTGAATAAAAAGCACCCAACACAGCATAAATCTAAAAAGACTCAAGCTTCCATCATAAAACTGCACCTTAGTTTAATCCAAGATGAATCATCCAAAATCCCTACAACTATAATACACGATCCACTTAACCAAACTCCAAACCAAACTCTCAATCCCGGTAACCAAAAATGGAAGTAACATCTCTTTTCCATGCTTCAATCAAATATCGAAAACCATATTAAAACCCACATCAAAACTCGGCCAAAAAAACTAGATCAATCCAATAAAATCTGCAAATTCAAGAGTTAAACAACCAAACCTGAAGGCAATGATGGAATTGTATAGTGGATTACATCTGCAATCAATGGGTGTTTGTTGGAGAGATGAGATTGGCAGGGACAGGGAAATGACGATTACAAAGACCGGAATGAGCAGAGAGAAGGTAAAAACGAAAGGATTAGGGCAACTACATCTTTATTTAAATAATCACAAAAAAACATGTGGCCGCCTGTGCCAATGTTCCATTTTAATACCCATCAAAACTGCTTATTTCTTTATATCTACTTATTATTTTTCATAATAAAATCTTACTTTTAATAATAAATATATATTTAATCAAACATTAGTCCAAATTTATATGCCCATAAAAATATATTATTTTTTATAAATTATTAATGTGATCACAATATTTTGTAAAAATATAATCAAACATTAATCCAAATTTATATACCCATAAAAATATATTATTTTGATAAATTATTACCTGTGATCACAATATTTTCTAAAATATATTACGGTAGAAAACATACTATTTTAATGATAAAAATATTGATTTTATATTAAAAATATTAAATTTAATTATAGACATAAATTCAACTTCTAACGGATAAAAATTTGTCAACTATATCATAAGAACATACTATTAATAATTTAACCAATTAACAACCCGATAAAAAAAATTTCATTTTCTAACATGTAGTACTGACACAATATTATTATAATATTACTATTTAATTTTTTAAAAAATCCCTACTTTTGATTGTAAAAACAAGAAACCCGAATGACATAATATTTTTTATATTCCAAACAACAGGATATTAATAGATTCTGGAGTGGAGTCCACTGCTGAGGTTCAGTCTTCCTCTTCCATCGATCACTTCGACCAATAAATCTCCACGCAACTGTCTCCGTTCGCAAGAATATTATAGCTCCCATGGAGGAAATATGCCGAGTATTTTGCAAGCAAAGAGGGAGAGGATGATTCTTTGGGGGAAAATTAGGAAATCAGGATCCACGGGAAGTGACTGTTATTTTGCATTATTATCCTTATAGTAAATATAGATTTAATTGTTAATAAATTTAATTATCACTTATTAGTATTATAAAAACTCAACTATTAAAAGTTAAAAATCAAAATATGTGAAACCCACACACATTTTATACCAAAAGGTCACCAAAGCCCACCATCGATCTCTCTAACCTTCTCTTCAATTCAGCGTTTCAGAAACCCAAGAAAACCCACACAAAATCAAAATCATGGTCATATTGAAACTATTCGAGATTGCAATAATGGTGAAAGACAAAGGAACCTAAGTTGTGTATATTGAACTACAAGAGAGTACAGTCAGAAATAACCCCATGATATATACAACAACCTAATACCTTTAAAATTTATATTATTGCTTTCGAATTTCCATGGGTCGAGTTGTGTTATTGATTGATTTTAAATGTTTGGGTTGAGCATGTTATTGGTCGAGCATGCTATGGGTCGAGTATTGCATGGTTTGTGTCTAGTGTGGGTCGAGTCTGGCATAGTGTTTTTCCTAAAAATAAACATAAACACTTGATTTTTTGGTCGAGCAAAGGTAATTATGGGCGAGTGTCTATAATGTGAGTCGAGTTTATATTATCTGGGCCGAGTTTAGTTGATGTGGTCGAGTTGTACCAAGACTCTACATAAAACTCGACCCAAATTGACAAACTCGACCCAGACTCCATCAGAACTAGACCGAGATTGAAACAATTCGACCCAGGTGTGTCACGTCCCGAGACCGAGACTCATGACATCGATAATGTAAACAATTATAAAATCGTAAAAACATTAAGCCTCATAGTATAACTAAAAATCAGTCTTTTACATAACTAGAAATAATCGTCTTTACAACTGAAAATCAAAGTTTTGCGGAAGCGAAATTACATTAACCTACTAAGTCTTCACCAGCCCCAGAACGTCTGTTGCTCGTCCTGTTTTAACCCGTTCTTCGTTTTTATCTGGGTGTGAGAAGTAAGGGTGAATGTTTGGGGAAACTCAGCAAGTGGGGGAACCATTCGAGCATAACAAAAATAAACATATATATACTAAATTTGATCATCAGAACAGAACAGAACATATACAGGTAGCACTGATAATTACTTCGTTTATATGGTTTACTGATCAGTCCCTAATTTTTACTCCTCCAAGGGGTCGATGCCATAGTTACACCTAGTAACTCAGAGTGCGCAATATTCCGTAGACCCATATCGCGATAGAAATATCAGTGCTAAAACAGAGCATAGATCATATCAGATAATTCAAGACAGAATTTAGCATGAATAATATTTCAAACGAATATATATAACAAAAGCCCACTTACAGTCTGCTGAAGTTCTTGTCTGGTATATGAAATCTGATACAGCTTTTGCAAGATTTCAAAACGCAATCTGATTTGTAACGCGTGTAGCAGTGAGCTGATCCGTATGCGTGATCTGTTATGGACTTCTTGAGCTGAGTTGACTATACCAAAGCTGAATTGACCATGCATGAGTTGAGTTGACTATTCCAAGCTGAGTTGACTTTACCAAAGCTGAGTTGACTTACTCAAAGCTGAGTTGACTTAGTCAAAGCTGAGTTGACTATCATAAATTAATTTTTTTTTTCAGCTGTATTTTCGAGAGTTAAATTTCTGGGTTTTCACATCCCTCCCTCCTTAAAAGAAGTTTCGTCCTCAAATTGGGCTCATGAGTTTCGAAGAGGTAGGGGTATTGTCTGCGCATCTTCTCCTCCATTTCCCACGTGGCTTCTCTCTCGGTGTGGTTGGACCATTGAACTTTGACGTATGGGATTGTTCTTCGTCTAAGCACTTGGTCCTTTGTGTCCACGATTCGAATAGGGACTTCTTCATAGCTCAGTCCTTGGGTCAAATTCCCTTCCACAATAAGTGGCCCTTCATCAAGAACGTGACTAAAATCCGCGATATATCTCATTAGTTGCGAGACATGGAAGACATTGTGGATTTTTGACATACAGTGTGGTAAGACCAGTCTGTAGGTAAGTGTGCCTATTCTTTTCAAGACTTCAAATGGCCCGACATACCGGGGATTCAGCTTTCCGACCTTATCAAATCAGACTATCCCTTTTATTGGAGAGACCTTGAGATATACTTTTTCACCTACCTCGAAGGCCAACGGTCTTCTTGATCAGATTGAAATTGTTCGAGATTGCAATAATGATGACAAAGGAACCCAAGTTGTGGATATTGAGCTACAAGATAGTACAGTCAGAAATAACCACGTGGTATGTACAACAACCTAAACCTTTTAAATTTATATTATTGCTTTCGAATTTTCATGGATCGAGTTGTGTTATTGATTGATTTTAAATGTGTGGTTCGAGCATGCTGTGGGTCGAGTATTGTGTGGTTCGTGTCTAGTGTGGGTCGAGTTTGGCATAGTGGTTTTCCTAAAAATTAACGTAAACCCTTGATTTTGGGTCGAGCAAAGGTAAATTATGGGCGAGTGTCTAATATGTGAGTCGAGTTTATATTATCTGGGTCGAGTTTAGGTGATGTGGGTCGAGTTGTACCAAGACTGTACATAAAACTCGACCCAAATTGAAAAATTGACCCAGACTCCATCAGAACTCGACCCAGATTGAAACAACTCGACCCAGATGAACATTACTCGACCCACTTTTTCTGCCCATTATTTGAATGTTTTCTATTATGTCTTGCAGATTTATTACAAACTTGAGAAGGATCAAGGTTTTGAGTGTAAATTAAGTCGCAATACGTAAGAGTCTGTGAAAGAATTTTGTCATTTTTTAATGAACATGAAATGCAACAAATGGTAGAAGACAGTCAGTTCGGCAATCTAATTAGATTTGCCAAGATTATCTAAACTCAAATCAGTTGTTATGGTTTTTGAAAAGCAGGCAGGTTGTTGAGTGGGATTAATGATTTTTGGATGGCCATTTGCAAGAGGCCGCTGCGTTTTTCATTGCTGGAGTATGGGCTAAGCATGATGCTTAATTATTCAAGGACTTATCCTATGATTCCTGAGGAAGTTGGATTTGGTAGCTCTGAGGACTAGAAATCTGTTAACCGGTGATTAGCGATATAATCAGATCTGGATTAGGATTTAGTGATTTTTGAACTTGCATGGATGTATTTTGAATGGTGTCTAGTATACTGTGCAGTGAGTATGTTATCATATCGTTGTGTAAGGGAGAGCGTTAGCTCTTTAGACAGATTTGGTGTATCGTAAATCGCTGAAACTCATATTTGGAGAATGTCGTGCGAGAGAATTAGAAGCGCGGTGAAAATTGGCTTGGTTCGTTGTTTTCAGGTTTGGGTGTCCAGATCTGGTACTCGCTGGTTTGTGTGAGTTACATCGAGCGGGAAGCGAGACGCTGTCGTTTTGGTGCCAGTCAGATCTGGTGTTGAGAGGGGAACAGATTTGGTTAGCGAGGAGAAGTCAAGCGTTGGTCAACAGTACTATTTGGACCGGTGGTTCATGAGTTAGGAGTAAACCGATGCGGTTTGAGGATCTCAGATTTGATAACAGCTGGATGGACATTAGCGGGTCTTAGTGCGCGAGATCTGTTTCAGATCTGGAGATAGCGCGACGTCGTTTAGCGTTAGTGAGCGAGACTCCTAGGGCGACGCCGTTTTGATTAGTAGCGCTTGTTTAGCGTAGCGAAGCCAGATTTGAGTTATTGCTGAGGCCAGATCTGAGGGACTTTTACCTTAGCGCTAAGATATGAGTTGTAGATGAGATCTGAATAAGTCGGTGCTGACTTTCACTGTAGCTTTGACCTGGGGGATTTTAATGTAAGTGACGATCAACACTTAGTCATTTTCAACCCGACATTCCTATCTCCTTTCTAGAGAAACTCTCGATTGGTACTGTTCATCCGAACCCTTCTTCGTTAGATTGCCGTCGATTTTTGCTGTTGTTTGGAGCGAGATTGGTGGCGCTGGGTTTGTTTTGGTTAGCTCTTTCGATTGATACCAGTTTGAAGTTGTAGATCGACTCGTGGAGAGGAGCAAAGTAGTTGCAGTTTCGAATATCTTCGCGACTTCCAGTCGATGGTTTTCCCCGTTCAGACTTGAACTTCTGGGTAAGTGATTCTTCCCATTCTAGCTTCGTTAGAGCTAGTAGAGCCTTGCTGAGTAGTTGTTGAGTATCCTAGAACCTTGATCGTAGGTACTAAGAAGATTTGGCTTAGTGTTGAGTTGAATGGTTAGTTGTTGTGGCAGATTTGAGCTTCCGACAGCTTCTGTTAAGCTTCGCTGTGTGTTATTGAGGAAGCTGATTTGAGCATGTCGTTGGTGCCGTGCCCTGGTGAGATATGATTGAGGTTTAAGAGGTTTGAGGTATTTATTGAGCCCCTGTAAACAGCTTTGGGCATGGACATATTTATATTTCTTGTTGTGAACCTGTATGCTGTGAATACGTGACTCTGTGAACAGATTTGATTGACTGTGCTCTGTTGTATGATCTGTTTCACGTATTGATTATAGTATGCATTGAAATCTGATTATTGAATGGCATTCATGCATACATATTGAGCCTGATATTCGATTTATGACCTGAGTCGAGCTATCATTTTGATCGGCCGGCTGAGTTGTCACACTTGAAGGGTCAAAAGCTATCATCGGGGTGGTGGCCGGCTGATTCGTCGCGCCTGAAGACCACTTAACTGTGATGGCTGACGGGCCTGAAGATCACGGACCGATGATTTCCACCGGCTGATTGGCTGTGCGTGGTGTAGAGGCTCACTTGAGATATTTTCCAGCTGAGTCGTTGGCCTTGATGACCGATTCCTTTGATAGCCATCATGCATTTCATAACTTGAAGTATAGCATGTTGCATGATTTGCTGTTTTTAGATGGCTCTTTGTACTGAGGTTTGACCTCGTTTATTCCTTGTTTCGGCTGCCTTGGTCTGTATTGGCTTTGGCAGGTTCTTCAGGTAATCAGGCTGGACAGAGTGAAGCTTCAGCTGGTCGATCCCCTTTCTGATTTGAGTCCCAGTGTTATGTATTTATATTGGACTAGGGGATGTCGAGTGGGATTAATGATTTTTGGATGGCCATTTGCAAGAGGCCGCTGCGTTTTTTATTGCTGGAGTATGGGCTAATCACTATGCTTAATTGTTCAAGGACTTATCCTATGATTCCTGAGGAGGTTGGATTTGGTAGCACCCATTTTTGTGGGATGAGTACCATTTCTCTGCGTGATTTAAAGGCCAGGATTGATGATTTAGAAGGAGAGATTGGAGGTGAGGAGGTGAACTTGGAGAAATAAAGCTGGCTAGCCTATATTTAATGTTCGCTGTATTGGGTTCTCGGAGGAAAATGAAGAAGGAAGAGGTTGACCACAGTGGATGAGGCTAGTGGATGATTTAGATAGTTTTAGTACCTACCCGCGGGATAGGTTAGCCTACGAGGAAGCTATATTTGGTCTTTGAAAAACCTTGGAGGTAAATTTGAAGATTTTAAAAAATGGTGGAAAAGCAAGAGGGATCCGATGTTCAGCGGATTCGGTAGCTTCCACATAAGTGGGTTTGTTCAGCCGTTTATCTGTTTCTATAGATTAATTATTCAAATTTTATATGTTTCATTCTAATATGTGGTTTATTCCTTTTTGCAAAATGAAGTATTCAATGGCGTTGGTGAGGTTTTTGCAACTCATAGAGAGGATGCAGACGTCTCACTACCTCGTATGTGTGATTTGGTTACGAGGAAGTGACATAAGAACCATTCCCTTCGCTCAATGATGTCACTACTGCATTTGGTAGTGCCCGGTGAGAGGTAAGTATGGAATTCAATTTATTTAGATTTGTGTTTGCATATGGTTTTGTGTTAGCTAATAGAAATTAATAAATGTAGGATATTTCCGGGGTGCTTACATCGACAACTGTGGAGTTGTTATCAGCGCACTTTCGGGAAATTTGGATGTTTCAAATGAATGCATAGTGACACGACGCATGTCGGAGTTAATGAGCTATGGACTAAAGGTCTTGTGCAGCTAACATTCATTGGCGGATGCACAGTTTCCTCTCAGTCCACCTCCTCGCAGTCCATATCCATGCAGTCCACCTCCCGGTAGTCCAACTCCTTCCAATCCATCCCATCTTCATAGGTTTAAAGAATATCTGACCAGAGTAGAGGTTCAACTGACCGTGATACAGAGCGAGCAAGCTGGTATCATGGATATACTGAGGAGTATCCAGTCAGACGTGTTGAGATTGAAAAAGAGTGTTGAAGATAAGAGAGTACGGACCCAGTCATTACCGCTGGTGATAAGTTTTATTGTGATCTTATATCAATATTTAACTAATGTTGAAACTGTGACACTATATTAATATTTAACCATGTTTGGTGGCAAGGATGACTGTGTCGCTAGAGATGGCAACCAGGTAGATGAGACTCCGTCGACTAAGTCATCTGATGGATTTGGTAAGCTCTGTTTGTGTTCATATTTAATTTGAGTTTAATTCATAACATACTTATATTTGGAGAGTTGTCTTTGGCTATTCTACCTCTGATATGTGAGGTGACATGGGCGGGGTCGTCAGAGGTGGCAACATGGTGAGAGGTGGCCCTGTTGGCTCAGTTTTCTCCGCGTGCAAGGAGGAGACTGAATCGACATAGTCTACACGTGAAGCTGGTAAGTCGTTTTTGTCATTATCTATTAACATTTGACCTCAGATGTCTTATAAAACATATAATGATGTGATTGATGTTTGGTAGCAGAGGGAGCTCAGGTTGAGGAGGACCAGCCCGAGGGAACAACGAGACTTGACCCAGACCTCGTGGAAATTGTTGCTCCTAATATAGAACAGAGGATGGAGATCGTCATTAAAAGTTCTTGGGCAATAACAGATATAGAGATTGGACATTTGGGTGCTGGCGAGAAAAAAACGCGATTCATCACAGCATACCAGTTCCTTGAGGTGGCCACTCCGGGGGCTTACACTGATGTTAGTGTATTATTTTGGTCAAATTTTTGGTCTATTACTTTTGTCTTACCTTAAACCTCAAATTTTCCTTGAAACCTCTTGTAGCATGTCTATTAATGCTTGTGGGGCCTCCTTGACTTGCAGAAGGTCTACCCCTACATCTTTAGTAAAGACGTTGCACTGATGGATTCTAGTTTCTACCAGCTGGTTACGAACTTACGCCTGCCTTCATTGAATGTGGAAAGACCAATGTAGAGGATTTGCTGATATGGATGAGGGAGAGTACTCAGATTGACCAACAACACCCTGAGATAAGACATAATTTATTTTGGTGATTTATTGCTTCAATGTTCACTGGGTGCTTGTGAAGATTGTATATTGGATTCAAACTGCAGTGTGGAAAATAAACTTCTGGAGCTCATCAAACCACTAGCTCTCATGCCGCATATTTTGATGGAAATGGGTGTTCAGACTGATGCAGTCACTCAGTGGAACATTGTTGGCCAACTGAGTCCCAAGCAATCTATTAATAAATTATTCAACTTTTTATCTGTGCTTGTTGTTTAATATTTTTCATAATGCGTCAAATTTTTGTAACAGTGTTGAGTGTGGAGTTTACGACATAGCAGTTGCAGCCTTTATATTAGCCGGACGGAATGCTTATACTCTGAACGATAAATCGGTTGCAGTTTTTAGGAAATTTGGTACTTGCGGTTTATGTTCCCAGACATGGATGTTGGATTGAGATGTCACATTTGAAGTATGTTTTGCACATTTATTTTTTCCTTATAATGAAAAGTGTGATTGTTTTTATACCTTATTGTCTTGTCTAGTGTTTCTGTAACGCCCCAAAATCCATAGGACCACATTTATGCATTTTATTAATCTCATGGGCCAAAATGGCAATTTTAAGTATTATGTATTTGCTGATTTATTGAATTCAGAACATAAGATGCGTTGCGGCTGGTTCCAGCAGATGACTCCCAAGAGTGATGCACGAGTTGGTTTTGAATCGATTGAAAAATATTTTTAAGGAGGACAAATGATTTCTTTTGAAAAAGGTTTGGTGTTTTACAAATTAAAATGATATGAAGGGAATTTTACTAAATTTTATAAGTGTGTCATGCTTGATTTCACAAGTAGCTTGCCACTAATCCCTTTCATATAAATACCCTGTTTTCAAAATAAGATCTTTATCATTTGCAAAGAAAAGTCTTGAGGTGTTCTTCAAATTATTTCCAGAAGAGTTCGTGCGTTGCTTAAAGAGAAGATTTCTGCAGGAATCGGTTGCTGTTGTAAAGCTTTGTTTAAGGCAAGTAAAAGCTGATTTTTGACTCACCATTTGAAGCATATATTGATGTTTCTGAGTCTTTTGCTTGTATGTGTTACAGTATGTTTAAAGTTCATGTTTGAAATGATTTAGACATGAAAAGGAAGAAAAGATTGGTTCAAAATTATGTTTTTGATGCTTCCAAATGTTTTCCAGAAAGTTTATGATGTTTTAAAGAACTGAAGATTCAAGTTTATTCCCAGAATGGTTATGAACGTCCTTATTTCAGTAGTTGTGATATTAGAATTTGATAACTGTGTAATCGGTAGTTGCTAGTTTAACCGGTATGAAGTCTGGTTTGATAGGCAACGACTGGTAGCATAGTTGATGTTTTGATATTACAATTATCAAGTCAAATTCCAGCAGTTGCGTTGTTTTCATAAAATCCAGTAGATGCACTGTTCACCAGCAGATGTATTTCGTTGTTAAAATCCAGTAGTGGTACTGTTCATTGCAGCTGGTACTGTTCATTACGGCTGGTATTAGTCTTGCGGCTGGTACTGTTCATTGCAGCTGGTATTAGTCTTGCGACTGGTACTGTTTATTGCAGCTGGTATTAGTCTTGCGACTGATACTGTTCATTGTGTCTGGTTTTAATTATGGTACCGCATTTTCTTACGACTGGTTGTTTAGCGTTTTTCTTGCAGCTGGTCGATACGCTAACGACACCGTTTTATTTATTCATAGTCATATCTAATAACAGATATTCTTACGTCATCATATCTGTTTTCTACTTCAACGACATCGTTTCATTTAATACGTTTGTTTTAGTAAAAGACCTTGCAGCTGGTTTCTATTCATTTCAGCTGGTTTCTTTTAGCGATATTTGCGAACAGTAGAAATCTATTTTGTTTCATAAGTACTGTTCCATTTTCTTACGACTGGTTCCTGTCTTGTGACTGGTTCCTATTCTTTGCGACTGGTTTCTCTTCCGACTGGTCTCATATCAATGTTACGTTTCCAAAGTCGAACTCGATACTCAGTAAAGTTTTGAAAATGGAAGCGATATTTATTCATAGTCATATCTAATAACAGATATTCTTACGTCATCATATCTGTTTTCTACTTCAACTACATCGTTTCATTTAATACGTTTGTTTTAGTAAAAGACCTTGCAGCTGGTTTCTATTCATTTCAGCTGGTTTCTTTTAGCGATATTTGCGAACAGTAGAAATATGTTTTGTTTCATAAGTACTGTTCCATTTTCTTACGACTGGTTCCTGTATTGCGACTGGTTCCTATTCTTTGCGATTGGTTTCTCTTCCGACTGGTCTCATATCAATGTTACGTTTCCAAAGTCGAACTCGATACTCAGTAAAGTTTTGAAAATGGAAGCGAGAGTTTTAAATGATGGAACTCGATGATGTTTAAGAAATTTCAAAGAAAGAAAGGATGTTAATGGAACTAAAGTTTATTTTAAGATTATGACATAGATAGTTGACGGTCACCAAGGAGAAGGGTGAGCAGTTGTCTAGATGTCGACTGTCCTTTCATATGAGCTATATGCTAAAACTGATATCGGAAGTCATTTTGATCAAAGTGCAACACGGACCATGAGGAGCTTATATGCCATAAATTTAAAGAAAAGATATTGATGATGAGATCTGGGCTATTATCCCCTGTCTCCACGTTCAAAGAAAGAAATGTTTATGAAATGTTTTGTATTGATCAGATGTCTACCTGCGTATTTAAACTTGTTATTATTCAGGTGTTACTTGCTGAGCCTTTAGGCTCACTAGCTTTTAAAATGGTGCAGGTGCGACGGCTGGAGAACGAACAGAAGGTGAAACTTGAAATCAGCTGCTGGGTGGTGTGTGTTTGTCAAAGGCCAGCGTTTTCCGTGTCTCAGTTGATGTATTTTGCTTAGAATGTAATGTATTAGATCAGTTGCAACGGTTGTATATTTACATAGGATGGCAGCTGTTGTAAATCGCAATTGCAATTATCAATGAAAACTGTTTTCCGCAAATATTTCAGTAGTTGGCGCGCAAATAAGTACCTGCTAGTCTTTGAGTTGTCTTGTGTTTCGATTTCTTTTAAGTTATAAGAAATACAGCTTATAAAAAATTATCTTTCAGCCTTCTTTTGTTTCGAAAATTTTTAATTACTCCCCAATTCGTGATTCCGGTGGGTTCGGGCGTCACAACATGGTATCAGAGCAACGTTCCTGAGATAAACACATGCATCATCAGCTGGATCAAAGTTCATTGTCTGTTATTCTAAGTTGTGAGTTTATTTTCAGAGCATTGTCTTTAAATTATTTAGCATGTTCTGATATATGTATGTGGTGGATTACGGGATATAGAATATAGAATGGCAGGAAGAGGAAGAACTAGATGAAGTATTCCTTTAGAAGAAACTGATAGTGATAATAATGTTAATATCACGCAAATGTTAAGGCTGCTAGTAGAACAAAATAACAGAGGAAATGGCCAATCTTCCAGCAGCAGGGGACCTAGTAATGACGATCCCCAAGAGAAGTTTAGACGACAGAAACCCAAGGAATTCAGTGGTACTACTGATCCACTAGTTGCAGAGAGTTGGATTAAATCCATTGAGGTTATCTTCGAGTATCTCCAAATGTCTGATTTGGATAGGCCAAGGTGCGCTATCTACATGTTGAGGGAAGATGCGATGATTTGGTGGGAAGGAGCCAAATTGTCTGTGGATCTACTGAACTTAACTTGGGCAGATTTTAAGCAAATGTTCTTTGAACAATACTTCCTAGCTGGTAAAAGGTCTGAGTTGAAAAGGGATTTCTTGACCCTTAAACAAGGAAGTTCAACTGTGCAAGAATATGCACGTATATTTGAACGAGGGTGCTACCTTGTGCCATTGATTGGAAGAGATCCAGAGGAGAAATTGAATCATTTCATTGAAGGATTGAAGCCTATGTTCAAAATGAATGTTAGGCTATCCGTGCCAAGGACTTACAGAGAAGCAGTGGATAGAGCCCTGCAAGTTGAAA
>KV010302.1:5328-19546 GCA_001598015.1 Dorcoceras hygrometricum | reverse complement strand
AGTGTAACTAGGTAAACACATTTACCTAAAACACTTCTAGTACTCTGGCCAGAGATTTATACACTATTAAGTATTACAATTGATTTCTCGGGTATTAGTGGTCCCATAGACTTAAAAATATGATTTGGTTCCAAATACTTTAAGATATAGTTATTTTCTAATTCATATACATATTGACACTGAGATAAATACATTGATTATGATTATGAATGAATTGAAACTACTTTGTAACTTCATGTAAACCACTATCCCAAGCATAGAAGTAAGTTTTTCAATTCATTCATAATCGTAATCCATTTATTTATCTCAATGTCTCGGGTGTCCGTTCGAACCGCCCCATTAAGCATCCCACATGGCCTCACCTTAAATTTGTTTGAAAAAAAAATTATAATAGGCTTAACATTATAAAATTAATAAGTCTCAAATATAAATGTAAAGTTAATATAAAATAAAAATTGTAAAAATTCGATATTAATCCCAAGTCATATTTGAATTAAGATAGGAAACATGACTAGTTTTCAATTAATTGTTTCAATTTGCGTATTGGTTTACTTAGCTTTAAAATTTGATTTTGATACACTTACTTTTCATGACTACTTTGATTGAATTAACTTACTGTGGTTTAGTTTAAGCACTGAAAAAACCCGATTTTTTTTATATGAAGGATGTTTGTTGGATTAGTAATGTATGACTGAAAATAGTACTGTAATGGGTGATATCCGGAGAATGTCTCGTATGTTAAACTGTTAATATTACACCACTTGATCTAGTTTGCTAAGTAGGCAGTAAAAGAGTGACGTCAAATCTCAGCATAATAGGTAATGCTATCTCTGTTGAAGATAGGACCGGTGGTAGAGGATTAGTAAGACTAATATCTATGAGACAACACCAGCAGTTAGTAACACACATCCCTAGACTAATAGGCATAACACCCAACCCTAACAAACATAATAGGTGGACTCTATATTGTCACATTATTAAGGAAATAAAGTTGTAAATCGCTAATAGTTATAACTTTTGGCTTAGTGGTAAGCGTTTGATCCTAACAATTGATATCAAAGTAATGTCATGGGTTTGAGTCTTCCAAGAAGAAAATTTCAATACTTCTGGGGTGGATTGTTGGTTAAGCATGCATGGCTGAGAGTAGTACTGGACGACTGACCTTCTTGGAAACTCTCATGCGTCAAGCTACTGAAGTTGTGCCGCTTGGTCTGGTTGACTAGGTGTACTGTAAAAGAGCAATACCATATCTTACGGGTAATATTATCTCTACTGAGAATAGAACCGATAATAGAGGAAGAGTAAGACCAATTTCTAAAGGATATGAGACAACACCAGCAATTAGACATGCACCTTCCCGGACACATGGGCCTGACATCTCAACCTTAACATATACAATAGTTGCACTCCACGCTGCCACATATATAAGAAAATAAAGTTACATCTTGGATTATAATTATAGTTTTAAGCCTAATAGGAATAACTTGATCGTAACAATGTCCACCCTAAATAAAATTTCTGCTTTACCCCTAACCCCTGTGATTAGACCTGGCCACGGGCCGGTTTGACCCGTGGCCCAAACCGCACCCGAACGTGGGTCAACGGGCCGGTTAACCGGGTCAACGGGTTTTGACCCGGAACCGTTGAGATACGGGCCGGTTAAGGGTCGCGGATATCGCAACCCGTCGACCCGCTGGGTTCGACCCGGAACCGGCCCGGCGGGTCGCACTTTTTGAAAAATGATATTTCCAGATACAAGGATTCGACCACAGCCAATGAATTGCAAAGCAAGAGTACCACCCACTAGACCAACTACTTGCTTCTACACAATTATTACCGGTTTTAAAATATAATTGTATCAATTATCATAAAATTGTGAAGATTTGATTAATTTGTACTAACAATATCTAAACATCTCAATTAACTATATTGATTATTTTAATTAATATTTACATTTACCATTTCACTATTTCAAATATTTAACAAGTAAAATTTTCAAATTATTTTCACGTAAAACGCAATAATATAATAACTTATTTAAAAACGTCTCATGTCATTGTTTCAAATATATTACTATCATAAACATGTACTAATTTTTTTTATATAAACTATAAAAGTTTCATTTTATCATTAAATTGAGAGCATTTGATTAATTTGTATTATCTTAAGATATCTAAAAACTTTAGCATAACTATGTTGATTATTTTAATTAATATTTATATTTACTCTTGTCATTCTTTCAAATATTTAACAATTAAAATTCAATAATATAATAACTTACTTATAACTTCCCATGTAGTTTTCGAATATCTTATTACATATCCATTATCTCAATATTTAAACATACAAAAATAAATTGTTATTAAATTTAAAATTAAATTTTAATAATATATAATGTTTATATTGATGCATATGTAGCATTATGTGCAAAAGTGTAAAATAAAGAAGTATACAATTTGATTTAGTTGTTAATATTAGTGTATTAATTCAAAATATTAAAAATTATAAAAATATCTATTTAAAAAAAATGGAATTCTTTTTTTTTAATTGACAAAATAAAAAATTCAAAATTCAAATTCTATTCAAAATTCAACTTCAAATTCTAGTTTGAAATTCGAAATTCGTAATTCAAAATTCAAGATTCAAGATATCGAAATTTAATTATAAAATTCCTTTTTTTAAAAAAACGAAATTAAATTTAAAATAAAAAATTCAAGTTAAAATTCTAAATTAATATTCAAATTAAAATTTAAATTTTAACATTCAAAATAAAATTCAAATTAATTTATAAATACAAAATTCAAATTCTATTCAAAATGTAACTTCAAATTCTAGTTTGAAATTCGAAATTCAAAATTCAAGATATTGAAATTTTATTATAAAATTACTTTTTTTTTTTAAAAAAAAGTCAATTTAAATTTTTTTTTAAAAAAACGAAAGTAAAAAAAAAATATTTAAAAAATAAAAAACCGGTTCAGGCCCTGAACCGTCCCGGAACCGCCGGTTCCCAGACCCGGAATGGAACCGGTTCTCACGGTTTCAGTCCCGGTTCCAGGTTTCTTCGACCCGGAACTGGCGGGTCGATCCCGGAATCGGCCCGTGGCCGGGTCTAGAACAGAGTCCATCAGATCAGATCAGAGGATCAACAAGAACGGACAAAGAAGAGAAGTGTAGTGTTGTAAGTAGATCAGACTGGAGATTTGCAACAGACTGGTTCACGTAAGAAGAAAAGAGCTTAAATGAAGAACATATCATAGCGGAGACCATATCAGATCAGCACGGGCTACTAGCTCAGACGGACAAAGTATTTAGAACAAGCATACTCAAAAAAATGGAATTGAATTGGTTCCAACTAATTTGCTCGATACGTCTACATCAGTTCAGAAGGAAGTACAGAGATAATAAATAGCCTCACCTAATCTTGTACGATGAAATGACGACAAGTACAAGAGTCAGAAACTTTATAAAGCTTTTCAACGGCTAGAAACTTGTGTCCAACGGTAACATCATTACAGAGTCTACATATATAACATCTCAACTGAAGACGAAGGATAGCATTGAAGAGAACTCTCGAGAACGCAATAGCGGGAGGCTGCGTGTGTACACAAAGTGCATGTTCAGACCAGAACAGAATATCATGTTGTGCACACACCAGTAGATGTCGTCGTGTTGAACTTGAAGATCATGAAAAAGCCGACAGTGTGTGTGGCAACAAATATGAAAGCTAAGCTGAAATAGATTATTCCTCAAACACACAAACACATTATGTAGTCCGGTGCTCATAAAATCCAAGATTAAGTACACAATAAGCGTTAATGCTGAAGCTTAAAGCCGGTTAAAATTTTCTTTAGGCCTGATACAAAACTAGCGAGTAGAAAAATTCAAAATAGGAATACTAGTTCATTTTGCAAACTGTTTACAACCACATGCAGAGCTAAATTGCTCAACAAGCATGCAGAAAGCCAAAGAGTAAACATCATCCAATCTCCCAGTTTATTAGCAATATGGAAATAAATCACAATAGGAACAGTATCAAGTTAAAACAGCTCAAAATCTACGCATGACATCCCCTGATATTGACTCGACATATATACATATATAACTGGGACACTCAATTAACACCTAAGGGGCTCCACTAGCTGATGCTCTATTGGGCACAGCTGATCCACCTGGATATCCTATAATGGCAATCACACAACCAAAACGGCCCCAAATGGAGAAGGGTTCAAACCCCAGTACGGAGAACACAGTAAAACCGCAAACTAGGTATGTATGATATATGCAACGTGCTATGCAATGTATGTCCGGTAAAAAAAAGTACATGTGGCAACATAATCAGGAGTTCAGGAGCTACCGGGGTGGCCCAATGGAAAATAGATGTGGCTTATCGTCGAGGGTGATGGGAGCTAACCGCTTGGCCGCTACGGTAAACAAAGGTATACTACGACCACCTGCCACCACCTATCTGGGCCACAGAAAACTGAGGATGCGGGAGCTACCCGGTCCATCCTCAGTGCTATCCCTCGTGAGTATGAACATCAGCAACCACTCCACGAGGAAGCAACTCAAATCAATATCAATGCATCAGCTAATAAGGGATCATCAAGGCCAATATGATATATTCGTGTGTTCGATGCCATGACATGCTCAAACATGCAACACAGGCAACAACACATATCTAATTACATAGCACGTATGTAGCACATAGCACATACTCATACTCTACGAAAGCTGTAAATACCACTTCCGATCCGTACCTCAACTCCTGACCACAATACCTCACAACAGCTCGAGGGAAGAACAGAACACCAACAAGGAAAAGATCACGCACGAACTAGCACTCTAACAAGAAGGGTGAATAAGTCACATCAAAAACCACAAGAGTCTCCGACAGCTCGGGAAGCTTACATCTCCACTACAGTCTGCCCAAACCTAAATGAAATCAGCTCGGAGAAAACAACCAGGACACGACCTACGGTAAATCAGCTCAGACTAGATCAAGCCTACTCCAACCTAAATCATACTTTTCTCAAAACAACACTAATGAGAAGAGTATCAACTTACAACTCACGGTGACCTGAACCGGAAAGCCAAAAAATCAGAAAATGTGAAGAAAAGCTCGTGAAACGAACTGAAACTCTAGAATTTTTTTTAAATAAAATGCGGAAGAAACATTCTTTAAAATTTTTATTCTAACTTTAAAATCTTTTCTCAACATCACTTTAAAACATAAATAAATAAAAATCTCCAAAATTTAAACACTCATGCTGGCTAGAAATCAGAGTAAGTAGAAGTTGCGGAAAACTGAACATGTCTGAAAAGAAATATCTGAAAATGGCCCATAACATAAAAGAAAGATATCTATTCACGGGGTAGCAGCTGCAGCGGACGCTTAGAGATCCTCACCGCCAGTAGGTATAAAATCATCTAAAGACTCATCAGTACCATTTAAATCTAGTGAGCCTAAAGATCCAGCATGCTCTATCTGATACTAACAAAGTACATATAATAAACCACATGCAAGCACAGACATAACGTAAAATAGCTTTAAGACATGCATGTGCGAATGATCGTAAAACATGGCATTGAAAACTCCTCGTAATAGTACATGGTCATATATATCATAACATAATGAGACATGAACATAACATAACATAACATAAAAGACGTGTGAGTCGTATCCATGAAGTGTGGGTCATTACATTAACGATTGATCAATTATAAGAAACCAACGTACGTGGCCATGCGGTTCATCCGACCTTACCTCGGGATCCCACACACCTCTATGCTGCCACTTCATCATGCCATGAACATATGGACCCATAAGCTCATTATAACATTAACAAAGGTTCATCGGGCCCGGTATCTAGATCCGCTCATCATTACTTGCCACAGATCCTTTCAATCCCTTAAAAATATTTTCTTTTCTTACATGCCTTTAACATTTCATAAAACTTTCATGATGCATGATCTTCATAAATATGCAATTTAAAAGGATTAGCTCATCAATATATATTTAATTTTCTTTAAACAAATGCATAATCATATACATAAAATACTACATATATAATTAAATATATATTTATGGGCTTCTACATTTTCTCCTCCGATCAAGGACTGGTTCAAGTGACTGGCCCACTAATTCTAAGCCCAAAATCCTAGACCTGATCTTAAACTGTACCTTAACCCAAAACTAGACTTTACATTTTTTGTCCCGACCAGATGCAGTTTGTGCGGCTAAACCGTAAAATTTATTAAAAATCTATTTCCTAACCAAATCGCTCCCCGTCTGGATCCACGTGACCCTAACTCGATGGGCTAGCTCTTGGAACCAACCAGGATTCCCGACACGATCAACCCGATGTCTTCAATCCCACTTCCCGCTCGTAGATTGCAACTAGGACACATGCTAGCCATAAAACTCATAACTAATTCGTTCCTCGACCAAATCGCTCCCCGTTTTGACCTGCATGACCCTAACACAATGATCTATATCCTAGAATCAACATTGACCACACAGACTACATAGAACGACTTACCTGACCCCAACAACTTTACTTTCACGCACAAAAGTCAGCACACGTGATGATCATAAAATTCGCAACTAATTCATTTCTTGACCAAATCGTTCCCCGTATGGACTTATGTGACCCTAACTCAATGAGATATCTTCTCCAATCAATATTGACCACACAGACCGCATAGAGTGACTTGCCTGACCCCAACAACTCTACTGTCTCGCACAGAAGACAATTTAGGACACGTGCTGATCATAAAATTCGTAACTAATTTATTCCTTGACCAAATCACTCCCTATTTGGACCTGCGTGATCCTAACTCGATGGAATAACTACGGTACCACCCTTGGACCGAACCCTAGCCCTATGAACTGTTGGACATGTGTTTACATATCAGAGTCGTAATTTGATTAACACAAACCTGATGTTATTTTACTAACAGTTTAAAAAATTAAGTTCGTAGCCGACGCAAGTTGGAAGAAGATAGCTGTACAGAGATAAGCTACATGTCGAAGAAGAAGAAAACTGTAGCAGCTTAGCAGCGAGTTGTAACAAAGCACTGTAATAGAAAGATGCGAGCTGATAGTAGAAAGATCGGAGCATATTAAGAAGATGTCTAAAACTGGAACAGCGAGGGGAAGCCTGAGATGGTACAATAGAAGACATCTATGCTGGTACAGTGAGGGGACGCCCGAGCTAGTCTAGCAAAGGACAACTAGTTCGCAGAGGACACCCAAGCTGGTTCACCAGCTTGGAGCAATAGTAGGTCAAGTGCAGATAAGATCAAGAGCAGCTTAGTTGAGAAGCGACCAGCTCAGTGACAAACCAGCTCAGACGAACAAAACAGTTTGAACATAAGTATTGTGGAGATTGCACTGTATTAGTTCAAAATGGTTTGCTTTGTCCTGTCCACATCAAGTACACAATTCTTGTACTCAAAGTCAGCAATGGCTGCAACATTAAATGTGGACAAAGCTCAAAGTCATAAAGCATGCGAACACATTAAATGTGAAAGGACACAAAGTACAACCGTGCCAGAACCTTTTCAAAATACTTATCAACGGCTGGAAATATGTGTCCAATGGGCAAAATCTGCACAGGGCTATTTATATGAAGAAGACGATGAGCAGTAACAAGAGAGTGCAAGAAAGATTAAAAACAAAGGGAAGAAAACAGAGAGACAGCTTTCACAGAAGCACTTCCCAGTGTGTGAGAAAACAACTGAGAGAGTGAGCTTACACTATAGACTTCTCACACAAAGATTCACTCAAATATGAGCGCTGAGAGCTTTATTGTTTAGTTGAGTGAATCACAAACACAAACTATCCATGTATCCTTTCTCACTGAGGCGTAAAGAACTAAAGTTAGACACACGTAGCCTGCGAGCTGGTGTGCGTTTGTTGAGGCTATGATTTCTCGCAGACGAGGGCTGTTGGATCGGGTCTGTACACGAGGTGTAAGATCAAGTCTTCTAGTGAATCCTTCAAGCAATGGAAGAAGGGGAGATGTAGGAGATTGATCTCCAAACTTCCATAAACAAATCACATCATATTTCTTTACTGCTTACTGCATTTACATTCACGCACTGCATGTTTATTTACTATGCCTAAAAATGTTATTGGATTTCGATTATAAGAGGTCAGTTTGAGTTGTTTCCGCATGATTTTAATTCATTACTCAATCTGTATCTTGGTGCACTAACATTCAAGAACACTGAGCTATTGCAGCTCAAGATCTAAGAAACCAGATCTTCTGTGTTAAACCAGCTCACAGAGACCTTGGTAATCCAGAACAGCTCGTAGAGCTGTTGGTCCAGCTTGACGTCGATCTGGTTTCACAATTGCGTGATGGTTTTCAACTTGTAAATTTTTAAAATGCATGTAACTTCCGAGGTTGGTGTTTGGGTTGTGTGAGAGCTTACGTGAGTTGTGGCAGAGCTCACGGACACCCCCCGAAATACGATCCTAACAATCGGTATCAGAACATTTTTACGATCTTGTACCTCATGTAACGGGACCAACAATTGGTATCAGAGCAGGTTGTTCTTGAATAGTGCATTTTTCTTCGAAAATTTTTAAGGTTTAAAATCGTTTTCAGCTCTGATAGTCTCTTTCTGCGAAAGCTTGTCTGTGTTACAAAACCATTTTAAGAGTTTTAAAAAACTCATTTTATAAAGATAGGGGGAGTAATGTCTATTGAATTGTAGAGCAGTTTCTCGAAAGGAAATTGCAGCAATATATGTTCCGACAAGCTGACAGATTGTGTGAGGTCTGTGGACGCCAAGATATCTAGGGCTAGCAAGGCTAAGTCTTAGGGAAAAATTAAAGAGATTCTGTAAATTGAATCCTCTATTACTCCTCTGGTCTGAGTAGATGAGAATCTTTCAGTAGCAGTGATTCTGTTCTTCAAAATTCATATCATACATGCTTTTCTGCAAACTGCCTCCCTAAAATATTTTTTTTTCAAAAACTAAAATCCCCAAGATGGTAAGGGGGAGCTTTGATTAAAATATTCAGGCGGAGACAAGATTTCAGAAACCTTTTTGATTCCCACAAAAAGGGGGAGAAATATTTCAAAATCATTATTTCGTGCATAAGTTTATTCAGGTTTTGTGTAAATCAAAAAGGGAAAGATTTTTGGATCTGTTTTTACAGATCAGAATTAATTTTGATAAGCACAAAACCTTTTGTTATGTTTCTAATGATTTAGTTGAGCGTGCAGGGTAAACTATAGCAGATTAGAAGCTAGCTGGTTCAGATCAGCTGCGAGCTGAAGAAGCGAACTGTAGCAGATCATAAGCGAGCTGGTACAGATCAGCTGCATGAGCTGAAGAAGCAAACTGTAGCAGATCAGAAGCGATATGGTACAGATGAGCTCAAGAAGCAATCTGATGCAGATCAGACACGAGTTGAAAGCGACGAACTGAGTGCAATTGAGAAGATGTCCACGCTGGAACCTTCGTTGTCGAGGATTCACCGCTCGCTTACATGCGTGGATATACTATGCTATCTGAGGGGATAATAGTGTATAAATCTCTGGCCAGAGTAATATAAGTGTTTTAGGTAAATGGGTTTACCTAGTTACACTCGCGATGTCACTATTCAATCTCCAAGATGTATGCATAGCTATCGGATCTCTAGCGACTCTCGATTTACCAATGGTCGTTGATCTGATCGAGATATATGGATTGAAGGACCGTACTGTACGCTAACCACGACCAACTGGTTCTTGCAGGTACTATCAGTGATCCTAGGGGATCATGGCGTGATGTTGCTAGGCACTTTACCATGATCCGTTGGGCAAGTCCGAAATTGTGATTTCGGAGCCACCATGGGCCCACGGCTAGTTGTATCTCTGAACCATTGAGGGTCACACAAGTACTGGATTCAAGATTCCCGCACGGAAACTGAGCTCAATGTGTTGATCATAGGAGGAGGATTTTTGTAAGTTCAACTTCCTAAAAGTCAACAGGGGTCAAATCATGATTTCCCGCTGTTGAGGGGCAAAACGGTCATTTTGCACTGGGATTTTGAAAAATGGTTTTTCAGATCATAATATTCAGTTTTGGAAACTGATTCGATCGGTCCGATCTGATCGGCGATCGGATTTGTAACGAAGTCGCAGTGATGGATATCGTCATTTGGACCCGGGCCCGTTGGGCCGGTCCAAGTTCATTACTAGTCTTATTAAAGGAGACTTAGGGCTTCATTATGACATAACTCAATCACATCATTACTAACCCTAGACATAAAGCTCTCGGTCGCCCCTCCTCTCCCAAAGTCGCCGCCGCCGCCGCCCCTCGCCGGAATTTGTTCCGGCCAACTTTTCGAGGAGTTTCCGTCCGTGCTGATCTCGTCAGGCCTTCTAGTGCAGGCTGACGAATGAATCTTGCTTCCGGTCGTGGACCTGATTAGACGTAATCTACCGCCGCCTACCGTGAAGTGCCGGTTTCCTCGTGAAACTGGTCGGACCCAGGCGCCTAGATTCCAACAAGGTAACAATCAAAGAACCCCCTATGAATGGTTTGTTGAATTGTTTCATTGTATTGAACGTTTCCCGGCGCTAATTTTAAACTTCCGCTGCGCCTCCGGGAGACGGGATCCGGATCCGCCACCGCTTTCCCAACAATTTAACTAACAATTTAAATTAAGTTCGCAGCAAACGCAAGCCGGAAGAAGATAACTGTATAGAGATAAGCTGCGTGTCGAAGAAGAAGAAAACTGTAGCAGCTTAGCAGCGAGCTGGAACAAAGCACTGTAATAGAAAGATGCGAGCTGATAGCAGAAAGATCAAAGTAGATTAAGAAGATGTCTAAAGCTGGAACAACGAGGGTACGCCTGAGCTGGTACAGTAGAAGACATCTATGCTGGAATAGTGAGGGGACGTCCGAGCTGGTCCAGCAAAGGACAACCAAATCACAGAGGACATCCAAGCTGGTTCACCAGCTTGGAGCAAGAGCAGGTCAAGTGCAGATAAGATCAAGAGCAGCTTAGTTGAGAAGCGACCAGCTCAGACGAACAAAGCAGTTTGAACATAAGTCTTGTGCAGATTGCATTGTATTAGTTCAAACTGGTTTGCTTTGTCCTGTCCACATCAAGTACACTATTCTCGTACTCAAAGTCAGCAATGGCTGCAACATTAAATGTGGACAAAGCTCAAAGTAATAAAGCCTGCAGACGCATTAAATGTGAAAGGACACAAAGTACAACTGTGCCAGAACCTTTTCAGAAGACTTATCAACGGCTGGAAAGATGTGTACAATGGGAAAAATAATGCACATGGCTATTATATGAAGAAGACGATGAGCAGTAACAAGAGAGTGCAAGAAAGATTAAAAACAGAGGGAAGAAAACAAAGAGAACAGCTTTCACAGAAGCACTTCCGAGTGTGTGAGAAAACAACTGAGAGAGTGAGCTTACACTATGGACTTCCCACACACAGATTCACTCACATATGAGAGCTGAGAGCTTTATTGTTTAGTTGAGTGAATCACAAACACAAACTATCCATGTAGCCTTTCTCACTGAGGCGTAACAGAAGTGAAGTTAGACACACGCAGCCTGCGAGCTGTTTTTGAGGCTAGGAGTTCTCGTAGCCAAGGGCTGTTGGATCAGGTCTGTATACTAGGTGTAAGATCAAATCTTCTAGTGAATCCTTCCAGCAATGCAATAAGGGGAGATATAGGAGATTGAGCTCCGAACTTCCATAAACAAATCACATCATATTTCTTTACTGCTTACTGCATTTACATTCTTGCACTGCATGTTTTTTTACTATGCCTAAAACTGTTTAATGGCTTTCGGTTATAAGAGTTCGGTTTGAGTTGTTTCCGTATGATTTTAATTCATTACTCAATTTGTATCTCGGTGCACTAACATTCAAGAACACTGAGCTATTGCAGCTCAAGATCTAAGAAACCAGATCGTCTGTGTTAAACCAGCACACAGAGACCTTGGATATCCGGAACAGCTCGTAGAGCTGTTGGTCCAGCTTGACGTCGATCTGGTTTCACAATTGCGTGATGGTTTTCAACTTGTAAATTTTTAAAATGCATGTAACTTCCGGGGTTGGTGTTTGGGCTGTGTGAGAGCTTACGTGAGTTGTGGCAGAGCTCACGGACACCCCCAAAAATACGATCCTAACAATTGGTATCAGAGCATTTTTACGATCTTGTACCCCGTGTAACGGGACCAACAATTGGTATCAGAGCAGGTTGTTCTTGAATAGTGCATTTTTATTCGAAAATTTTTAAGGTTTAAAAATCATTTTCAGCTCTGATAGTCTCTTTCTGCGAAAGCTTGTCTGTGTTACAAAACCGTTTTAAGAGTTTTCAAAAACTCATTTTATAAATATAGGGGGAGTAATGTCTATTGAATTGCAGAGCAGTTTCTCGAAAGGAAATTGCAGCAATATATGTTCCGACGAGCTGACAGATTGCGCGAGGTCTGTGGACGCCAAGATCTCTAGGGCTAGCAAGGCTAAGTCTTAGGTAAAAATGAAAGAGATTCTGTAAATTGAATCCTCTATTACTCCTCTGGTCTGAGTAGATGAGAATCTTTCAGTAGCACAGATTCTGTTCTGCAAAATTCATATCATACATGCTTTTCTGCAAACTGCCTCCCTAAAATATTTCATTTTCAAAAACTAAAATCCCCAAGATGGTAAGGGGGAGCTTTGATTAAAATATTCAGGCGGAGACAAGATTTCAGAAACCTTTTTTATTCCCACAAAAGGGGGAGAAATATTTCAAAATCATTATTTCGTGCATAAGTTTATTCAGGTTTTGTGTAAATCAAAAAGGGAAGATTTTTGGATCTGTTTTTACAGATCAGAATCTTAATTTTGATTAACACAAATTCTGATATTATTTTGCTAACAGTTTAAATTAAGTTCGCAGCAAACGCAAGCTGGAAGAAGATAGTTGTACAGATATAAGTTGCGTGTCGAAGAAGAAGAAGACTGTAGCAGCTTAGCAGCGAGCTGGAACAAAGCACTGTAATAAAAATATGCGAGCTGATAGCAGAAAGATCATAGCAGATTAAGAAGATGTCTAAAACTGGAACAACGAGGGTACGCCTGAGCTGGTACAATAGAAGACATCTACGCTGGTACAGTGAAGGGACGTCCGAGCTGGTCCAGCAAAGGACAACCATATCGTAGAGGACATCCAAGCTGGTTCACCAGCTTGGAGCAAGAGCAGGTCAAGTGCAGATCAGCTTAGTTGAGAAGCGACCAGCTCGGTGACAAACCAGCTAAGACGAACAAAGTAGTTTGAACATAAGTATTGTGGAGATTGCATTGTATTAGTTCAAACTGGTTTGCTTTGTCCTTTCCACATCAAGTACACCATTCTCGTACTCAAAGTTAGCAAAGGCTGCAACATTAAATGTGGACAAAGCTCAAAGTCATAAATCCTGCAGACGCATTAAATGTGACACAAAGTACAACTGTGCCAGAACCTTTTCAGAAGACTTATCAACGGCTGGAAATATGTGTTCAATGGGCAAAATCTGCACATGGCTATTATATGAAGAAGACGATGAGTAGTAACAAGATAGTGCAAGAAAGATTAAAAACAGAGGGAAGAAAACAGAGAGAACAGCTTTCACAGAAGCATTTCCCAGTGTGTGAGAAAACAGTTGAGAGAGTGAGCTTACACTGTAAACTTCTCACACACAGACTCACTCACATATGAGAGTTGTGAGCTTTAGTGTTTAGTTGAGTGAATCACAAACACAAACTATCCATGTAGCCTTTCCCACTGAGGCGTTAAATAAGTGAAGTTATACTCATGCAGTCAGGTCTCGTGCTAACAACCGAGTAAAAACCCAAACACATGCGGAAGCTTAACAAAAAGTGGGTAAAATTTTTGCTTTTAGGCCCGACGGATTAAAACATATAATTTAAAATAGGACGATACTCAAAATAAGTTCCCAGTTTACAAAACCAACAAAAGCAAGTATAGCATCAATACAAATAAACGTATCAGACTCCACATCAGAATACAACAACGAAGCACAGGGCATCTCCCCGGCTACTAGACTGATACATACATATATGTATGTTATACGCTACTGGGACACTCAACCACCTCCTGGGGCACCGCCAGCTGGGTTACCTCCTCGACCAGCTGTATGACCTGGACAACACAACAGGCAACAAACAACCAAATCCCAGAGGGACATGGGGTCAAACCCCAG
>KV010301.1:8225-23707 GCA_001598015.1 Dorcoceras hygrometricum | reverse complement strand
CATGCGAGTCATATCCATGAAGTGTGAGCCATAATCGATTGATCAATCTATAAACCAACGTACGCGGCGGTGTGATTCACCCGACCTTACCTCGGGATCCCTATATGTCACACCTCTGTGCTGCCACTTCACCATGATGTCACACATGGATCCATAAGCTCATACATTAAAACAGGGGATCCCCGGGCCCGGATACTCGGCTAACTCCCATCATTAAATTTTGCCCCACATCACTTCAATCCCTCAAAATATTTTTCCTTCATGCCTTAACATTTCACAAACTTTCATGATGCATGCATTTCCTAAAAATCATGAAAATTTAAAAAAAACTTAGCCCATCAATATATATTTAATTTTCTTTAAACATTTCATAGTCAAATACATAACATACTACGTATATAATTAAATATATATTCATGGGCCTATACATTTTCTCGGCCCGGTCAAGGACTGGTTCAAGCGACTGGCCCACTAACTCTAAGCCCAAAGCCTCAACTAAACTTAAAATAATATTAAGCCCAACTCAAACTTGGCCCAGCAACAAAGAATCACTCCTTTAAAATCAATTGAAAGACTCGGCCCAACACTGTCAAAACAGGCTTAAAACTCATTTAAAATAACGGCCCAAAATCTAACAATTTGACTTAAAATCCAAATTACTTAAAAAGTTAACAATTTAAAATAACTTTTGACTTAAAATCATTGCCCCAAAAATCATTTTGACCAAGAATAATTTTGGCTTAAAAATGTTTGACTTGACTCGATAAAATGACTTGGACTTTAAAATAAAATCACCCGGCCCATAAATAAAATAACTCGGACCGGACTTAAAATATTTGACTCAACACTTGACCAACTCGACCCGGCCCGATTGAAGCGGCCCATCGTCCCAACCGAACCGGCCCAAGCCCATCACCCAAACACCCTAGCCGTCGTCGCCCCCCTACACAAGACACTTGCTACACGCACCGTCCGACCTCCCTGCTCCGGCCACCCTGGCCAGAGCCCTACCGACTGGACCACCCCCAGGTCCAGCCCGGTGCCAACGGACCCAGCAACGGTCCCAACCAAGGTCCACGATGGGAGAACGGAGGCTGGAATCGCGCTGCATGCGCACGGCGCCAACATGGTGCGCCACCTTTGGTTGGCCCTTGTTTCCAACCGATGGCTCGCCATCAAGGGCCACCTACTGACTTGACAAGGGTCCTATGGACTTGCTAAACATTTGGTTGGCCCTTGTTTCCAACCGATGGATCGCCATCATTTTTTTGGGAAATGATGCATAAAATAATAAATTTTCTTTAAAATATGTCTAAGGGCTAAAACATTCAAAATATTTTCAATTTGGTCGTCTCTGGTCTCGTCCCCGCTTACCGGAACTCAAACAGTACCGTAAAATGACATGCACAAAGTAAGATATAAAATCATCATATAATCACATAAATGACATGAAATAATGGTAACATAAAGTTATCCCCTAGTCGTGCGCTCAATTTAACGTAATTAGGATTTCTGGGCGTTACAGAGTCTCTCAACGTCTGAAGAACAACTCTCAAATGCTCCTTATGCTCCAAAGGAGTCTTCGAATACACCAAGATATCATCGATGAACACGATCACAAACTGATCTATAAATTCGCGGAAGACCTGGTTCATCAAATCCATGAAGACTGCAGGAGCATTGGTCAACCTGAAAGGCATTACCAGAAACTCAAAATGCCCGTACCTAGTACGAAAAACAGTCTTCGCGACATCTTGATCTCTAATTCTCAACTGATGGTACCCTGAACGTAGATCGATCTTCGAATATACAGCAGAAGCTTGCAACTGGTCAAACAAGTCGTCGATCCTCGGCAAGGGGTACTTATTCTTCACGGTAACTTTGTTCAGCTGACGGAAGTCAATGCACATTCTCATTGTGCCATCCTTCTTCTTGACAAACAATATAGGCGCTCCCCACGGCGACATGCTAGGTCTGATAAAACCTTCTATAACAATTCATCCAGTTGCACCTTGAGCTCTCTCAACTCGGCAGGCGCTAAACGATATGGTGCACGCGAAATTGGAGTTGTGCCAGGCACCAACTCAATGCTAAAGTCAATCTCCCTCCTCGGAGGAAAACCAAGAATCTCCTCCGGAAACACATCAGAAAATGACGCACCACTGGAACGTCGCTGAGCTGCACATGCGAAGAAGAAGAAGATGCATCCAACGCGTAAATCATAAAACCAGCGTTCTCCACCGACAACAAGCTGAACATTTCCACCGTTGAGACTAGCGGAATCTTCGACTGAGAATCAGCACCGTAGAAATTCCATTTCTCACCGAACTGAGGCCTAAAACGCACGATCCCATGGAAACAATCCACGGAGGCCCTATAGCTGGACAACACGTCCATTCCCACTATGCAGTCAAAATCCCACAACATCAGACGAATCAAATTCGCCATCAACACATGCTCACCAAACCTCAGAACGCCATCCAACAAAACTTCTTGGGAGAACAGGCTAGCACCGCCAGGAGTAGAAACAGACACAATATCGCACAAAGCAAAGGTATGCAGATCATGCTCGATCACAAAAGAATCAGCAATAAACGAATTCGATGCGCCAGTGTCAAACAACACTCGTGCGGCAAAATAAAAAACAAAACAGTTACCTACAATCACTCCGCTCGGCGCGCCCTCCGCTTGCTCCCTCGTAATGGCATTCACTTGAGCATGTTGGGGTCGAGAGAAATGCTGCTGAGACGGCTGTCCGAAACGCGACGGACCAGGCAACTGAAACGTCCTAAACTGCGTCTCTCCAACCCTAGACTGCGGGAACTGAGGGGAACGACCCCTAGAAGATCCTCCTCGACCCTGAGGTGGGGCTGTGGCTTGCTGCGATCCAGCTGATGGACACACCCTCGCGAAATGCCCATAATGACCACAGATATTACAAGAGCCATGCACACCAACGCACTGAGTCGACGAATGATTGCCTCCACAGAAGCCACAAAACACTGCCCTAGAACCACTGCTACTTGAGCTGCCAGAACCAGAAGAACCAGAACCAGACTTCTTCTTAAACTGATGGCCACGAGGTCGGAACCTCTGACGTCCAGAATGTTGAGCCAACTTCTGCTGCTGCTGCTGTGGGGGTTGATGAGCTGACTGCGAAAACTTGGAAGACTACGCTCTTTGAACAGCGGGACGACCACCCTGAGCACCATGAGGCCTAGCACGCGACCTTCGGTTCCGCAGACCTTCCTCGATATCAACAGCGCTATCCACAGCCTCTGCATAGCTCTTTGGTTTACTCGACAAAACCAAAGTATACAACTCTTCATTCAAACCCTCAATAAACTTAGTCCTCTTGGCCCTCTCCCGGCCAGCTACATGCGGGACATACGCCAACAGAGAAGAAAACCTACGAGCATACTCACGCACCGACATCATACCTTGCTCCAAATGATCGAACTCTCTCTCACGAGCGTTCACGTACGACTCCGGAACGTACTCCTGCCGAAAGGCAACGCAAAAACTATCCCAAGTAATCTCCACACCTGTCTCCTCTAGCGTCACGCCACCAACGCTCCGCACTCTTCCTCAGCTGGAAGGTCGCCAAACTCAACCGAAGCACATCATCATACTGGACACGATCAAACAAACCAGTGATGTGCTGCAACCACGAATCCGCATCTTCGCTAGACTCGTCACCGTTAAATATCTGGGGACTCATCCGTTGGAACCTAGCCATCACAATCTCCATGCTTTCCACACGGTTTGCTAAGTTGTCGACTTCATCCTCTTCACGTCTACCACGACCACGGGAAGGGAAACTACGCTGATCCTTGTTATGATCTCCAGACTCATCCTGAAACTGTCCTATACCTCTAACCCTACGTCTAGGCGCATCTCTCTACGAAGGCACTAAACAGGATAAGGAACACAGAACAGAAACAGCACAGAAATCACATATCACACAAACAATATGCAGCACATAAGTCACGTAGTCAAGCACAAGCAACACACGACATTGTGCCTAGACTCAAGTGTGATCCAAGAAATTGAGCTTATTTCAGCTTAAGCTCTGATACCAAAAATGTCAGGCTCGTACACACATCAGAGTAAAACCACGCAAACACAAACGGAAGCTACTAAAAAGTGGCTAAAATTTTTTCTTTTGGCCTGACTGAAAGATAACATAATTTAAAATGCAAGATACTCAAAATAATCCCAATTTTTAAATCCACAACAACACAAATATTCAAATACAACAAATGCCCAACGGCTGAATACAACACAAATACAGATGGTCTACCAACTATATAAAACTAAGCATCATACGAAGTGATACCAGTGTATACAGATACTATATATAACTGGGACACTCTAACCACCTCCTGGGGCACCACCAGCTGTATCATAACCTCGAACAGCTGCGAAACCTGGAAAACCTGAACAACAGACAGGCAAACAAACACAACATCCCCAGAGGGACCTCGGGGTTAAACCCAAGTACTAGAGAGCAACTATAAAACAACAATGAATAGCAAAAAATATATGCTAATGCTATGCATGAAAGACAATGCAACAGCCGAAGGCTACAACCAAGAAAGGGAGCCAAGGACTTCAATAGCTGACAACAGATTATGCGAAGAATTTTTAGTGGCCACTGGTGTGTGTACAAGCACATGAGAATTACCCGCTCATCTTTACACCACACCTGAATACCAGATGCATCAATAACTCAACCTGCTGTTGCCCAACCCATGAACTGTGGTAGTTAACCACTCGGCGCATGAGGGCTAACAGACCAGCAGGGAGATGAGAGTGCGGTATTGCCGCTCGCCCTCGCATCCTGGTAAGAAAACAAGAGCAACAACAAAGCACGGCTACAACAGTTGAAATGAAATGATCATGCGTATGAAATGCAACAGCTGAACAGCATATAAAACAACAAGCAAAGAACACACAACAATCAAACATAATATCCATGCCAATTCCAGCCGTAATACAAGCTCAACATCCGTACCTCACCAGCTTCTGAGCTATAATTATCACACACAGCTGCTAAAACAAAGTCCGAGCAACACAGATCTGTCACCTGCTATATCAACACAAGCCACTGGTCAAAAGCCGAAAAGTAAAATAACAGCAGCTGGGAGCTACAACTCCACCAGCGCCTATCTACCTTCCTAACTCAATGGAAAGCTCTAACAAAGCTTAAAGGTAGCATCTTTACTTACCCCAACAAAATTACTTACACGGCAGGGAACGCTTACGCTAGCAAAATACACAAGGTAGGTGTCTTAGCGATCCTGCGATCCTCTTCCAGCTCTTCCAAGGCCTTCTAAAGAGGTATAGAATGAAGCGCCTTAGTGAGAGGAGTCCAACGCTACCACTCTCACTCTCGTCGGAGTTGTCTACCACCAGGAATTAGGATGGATAAGGTTACTGTGAACAGTAACTAGGGTTCACGACAAGATTTGCTATCGGGAAATATTTCTAATTATGGGATCTGTTAAACAATCGAAGACCAAGTCTTCTCTTAAATACACTACTCAAACAGCAGATAGAAACAGGAACAGATCCACCGACAAAATCAGTTGTCACAACTAATATTCCCAATCAGCAGCTGAGATCTCGCATCAGATTTTTCCCTTCGCTATTATATTAACCAGCAGTTGAATCTTTCAAACAGCGCTGAAGCTAAACGGCGTCGCACCAACTTAACCAAACGAAGTCACAGAGGGACACGTCACCTTGCTACCAACAGCTGATTCACAAACCAGCAGTCACAATGCATGAGATCTCTCAACAGCTGATGTCTATCATAACCAACAGCTGGCACAAAGCACTTCACTCAAAACGCTGTCGTGCTAACTAATCCAAACGACGTAGTTTCGATATCCGCTATGAAACACGCTAACAAAACCAACAACTGGTTCCTGCTCACAAAATGTCGTCGCTTCAGTCCCTTAGCGCTCTCTGCTGATCATCGCAACCAACATACCAACAGCTGATCACTCGCAACAGCTGGATACACGCTAATACACTAACGACTGAAATCCTCGTCAGCATTGCTGCTGCTTATCAAAACGAAATGACCAAAATATCAACAACTGACGCGATCACTCGACGGCTTATCCCACTACTACTGCTGCTGATTCTAACACTTAGACAAAATTGATGTCTATGCCAAACACATCGACCAACAGCTGGTCCAAACCCGACCAACACCTGATTGCAAAAACACAGGTCTCACAAACAATCTCGTCAATAACTTTTTCTCACAACTGAACAAGAAACTCAATGTCAACACAGATCAAAGAAAACATTTCTCGGGCCAGATGCCCTTTTATTTCATCCTTCGCGACAAGGGACGCCTTCCCCTTATCGGTAATAGCAATCTGAGGAAGACTAGCCTTGTACCAGTCTCCTTCCTTGACTCCTGGGATCTCAATACCCAGTCCGAATTTAATTTTGGTAGGCTCCTATGCTGCCACAGATGGCAACATCATATCCGCAGGGATCATCGCCAAAAGATCATCGATTGGTATTTATTCCTCATCAGACGTAGATTTTACAGTAAGCGCCAGAACGTTGCTCAAGGGCTCTGTGTCTTCAGAGTCTGTAATCTGCTCCAAGATCAGTTCCTCAGCAACCACTGGCTCTATCTCTTTCTCCTTATCAGTCTCCTTCTCCTCTTCTGTCTCAACAGCCACAGTCTCAGTAACCTCCACCACCACTGGTTCTACCATATCTGGTTCCTCTGTCTCATTTATCTTACTTGGTTGCTTAAACCCAGACATGTCGTTATCCTTCCCAGATCTCAAAGGCTCTTTAAGAAACTGTTCGGGTGTAGTAAAATATGCCATTTTCCTAGAAATTTCATTTTCAGCTCCATCAATATTATCATCCTCATCATTGACAGCAATCGACTGCTCCATTTCTATCTCTGCTCTATCTCTTTCTCCTTATCAGTCTCCTTCTCCTCTTCTGTCTCAACAGCCACAGTCTCAGTAACCTCCACCACCACTGGTTCTACCATATCTGGTTCCTCTGTCTCATTTATCTTACTTGGTTGCTTAAACCCAGACATGTCGTTATCCTCCCCAGATCTCAAAGGCTCTTTAAGAAACTGTTCGGGTGTAGTAAAAGATGCCATTTTCCTACAAATTTCATTTTCAGCTCCATCAATATTATCATCCTCATCATTGACACCAATCGACTGCTCCATTTCTATCTCTGCAGATCTCGTTATCCCTGGTTCCTCAAAATCTGTTTCAATCTGCTCTGTTTCGGCTATAATCTATTCAATAATATTATCCACTTCATCAACAATAGTGGTTTCCCGCTCTTTCTCAATAGCATCCCACACATCTGGTTCTTTCTCATCATCAGATCCCCTTGGCAGAACCAATTTATGGGGTCACGGAGTTTTGGAGCAGGAGGGGTCACAGATGGTATCATAGATATCCGCTATGGATTTTGCACCACTTGTACAATAGACAAATCCTGTTTAGCAGGAGCAGCTCTCCCCATAGTAGTGCTTTTCTTCTTTGCAACAGGCTCCACAGTAGTGGGATCTGTTTTCTTCTTAGTAAACGGTTTCTTCTTCACTAGTGCTGCTTTAGCCATCACTGACTCATCTCCCTCATTACCATCATCAATACTCTTTTTTTTGGATACGTACGTGCCAACAATTTTGAAATTGAGCACCTTCAAAGTTGGGAATGACTTGGGTTCACACAGAACCAAGTCAGGTATTTCCTCTAGCAAAACACAAATCTGAACGGCAAACCCTCTGGCTTGCTTAGAGGAGGGTGTGACCATCTCCTTCAAGATATTGAACAACAGCTTACTCTAGTTGATTTTCAGAATGCAGTGAATAGCAGTCATCAACAGAAACCACTCACGAGTCATTGAGTCGAAAGACCCGGCCTTGACGGTCACAGATTTCGCCAAAATATCGTTCAGCAAACGAAATTCATATTTCATCTTCCTATTCTTGCAAGAGGTCTGAATATGTTCACCAGACTTGGAAAAGATCCTCCAAGCATCGAAAATCAAATCCTTTGGCACTACAGACAAATCAGATAGCCCTTCTGTAGGCAACTAAAAACACCAGAAAACTGCTCTTCAGTAACCTCAACCTATTTTCCCTGAATGGTGCTGACCACTGAGTTTTCTCTCACCAGAGCGTTCTGAAAGAAAGCTACCAAATCCGCTTCATAGATATCAGATGAACACCCCAGAAAACCCCGGAGACCAGAAGACGCCAGAGGTTTGAACATGGCAGCCATTCCTTCTTCCAGAAACCTCAGAACTTATTCGAAATCGATTTGAAGAGTGTTTGCGATCAATGAAGATGACATTTCAGTAGTTAGATGAAGTAAAATACTCCAGAATTGAAGATTATCTGCAAAGACAAGAACACTAGAAAGCAAGAGCACAAGAATTCTTGAGAGTAATATTTGCAAGTTAAATGTTAGTGAAAATGAAACGTCGTAATATAAGTAAAGAATGTGAAACGGAAAGACAGAGAAAATGCGTATGTGACGTTTCACATGATGACAACCACGTGTCAATCATCCGATGGCGCGTCAAGACTTTGAAATATTTTTAAAAATTTTACCCGTACAGTGCAAAAGTTAAAAACGAGCGCCATTTTTCTTAACACGTCACAACCTTAGATCTGTTTTTATATGTCAGCTGGGGTACTACCAGATCTGTTCTCTTATAAGCATCAGCTGTATATACACGAAGTCTGAGTAGGTTCAGATCTCACGCATTCAGCTGATTCAGCACTTATTAACCCAGATCTGTTGTTCCCCCTAAACCTGAGGTTCTCCCAAGTCTGAAATTTTACCAAATCTAAAAATCCACGTTGTTCCCCCTGTACAGTAGACTCAGATCTGAAGTAAATGAAAGAAGTCAACCTGCAATTTTCTTAGCACAAGGAAAAATCAAGGCAGTTCTAAGAGACCAAGAATATTTCAAAAATACGAAAACTTAGCGTCCGTTAGAGGTTTCGTGAAGATATCAACAACTTGCTGATCCGTAGGTACATATTCCAGTCGGAAATCCTTCTTCAGCACGTGATCTCTTATGTAAATGATTCCTGATGTCGATGTGCTTTGTTCTTGAATGCAGCACAGGATTCTGGGTGATTTCGATGGCACTGGTGTTGTCATAGAGAATAGGCACTTCAGAAGGATCAATGCCGTAGTCCTTGAGATGGTGTTGAATCCATAAGATCTGAGCACAGCAGCTTCCAGCCGCTAGATACTCTGCTTCATCTGTGGACGTTGCAATTGAAGTCTGCTTCTTACTGAACCAGGAAATCGACCGATCTCCTAATAATTGACAAGTACCACTTGTGCTCCGTTGATCAATTCTGCATCCTGCGTAATCTGCATCAGTATAACCGATTAGTTGAAAGCTGAAGTCTTTGGGATACAAAAGACCCACATTGGAAGTTCATTTTAAATATTTTAAAATCCGTTTAACAACATGTAATGTGATTGTTTAGTCTCTTCTTGAAATCTAGCACACATACAGACATCGAACATGATGTCTGGTCTACTAGCAGTTAAGTATAGCAAAGAGCCAATTATACCGCGATACAAAGATACCTCTATGGCGTTCTACCTTCGTCTTTGTCTAACTTTATTGGGGCACTCATTGGGGTCGCAACTGCTGAACAGTTGTCCATGACAAATTTCTTCAGCAGTTATTTCGTGTACTTTGCTTGATTGATAAAGATCCCATTGTCAAGTTGTCTCACTTCAAATCCCAGAAATAACGTCAGCTCACCCATCATGCTCATCTCAAACTTGTCCTGCATCAACTTAGAAAATTTCTGGCATAGCTTGGGGTTAGTTGACCCAAATATAATATCATCTACATAAATTTGTACTACACTTCCTCTGTTAAAATGCCATTTAGAAAGGCACTCTTCACATCCATTTGAAAGACTTTGAAGTCTTTATATACAGCATATGCAAGAAACATGCGAATGGCTTCTAATCTAGCTACTGGTGCAAAAGTCTCGTCAAAGTATATGCCTTCCATTTGTCTAAATCCTTGAGCTACCAGTCTAGCTTTGTTTCTAATTACTACGCCATCTTCATTCAGCTTGTTCCTAAAGACCCATTTAGTTCCTATTACAGAATGATAGAAGGTCTATGGACTAATTGCCATACATTATTTCTTTTAATTGACTAAGTTCTTCTTGCATTGCATCTATCCAGCTCGGGTCATCTAAGGCTTATTCTATTAGCTTGGGTTCTATTTGTGATATGAATGCTGAATCAAAGTGATCATGCATGAGCTGGCTTCGTGTGTGAATAGGATAGTGAATGTTACCTATGATATGCTCGGGTGTATGATTTCTATTCCACCGAAGATCAGATTCGATTGGATTTTCTCCTTGTTCAGCTTGGATGTTCGATTGGTTGGTTTGATCTGGATTATCTGATACCAGTTGATAAGGGCTTTGTTGTTCCAGATTTTGATCAGATACCAATTGATAATTTGCATTGATGGCTTGGGCATCTGGAGCTGGTCTGGATACCAATTGATGTGAATTATCTTGCGCATTTGTTGCTCCATCACCAGCAGCTGGCAGATCTGCTGGTGCGTTATCTTGTGGTCTGCCCAGATCTGGTTGGGGATCAGCTGAATGTCTTTGTTATGGCACGTCATCATCTGATTCATCAAATCTGTTTGATTCCAGACGTGAACACAACTCATGTAAGCTCGCAGCTGAGTTGGAGAGGAAACTGGTTTTGTCGAACACCACGTGAGCTGATTCTTCAACTGTCAAGCTCCTGTTGTTGAACACTCTATAGGCCTTGCTCACTGCCGAGTATCTGAGGAATAAACCTGCATCAGATTTGGCATCGAAGGCTGTTAGGTGCTTTTTACCGTTATTATGAATGAAACACATGCACACAAAAACCCTGAAATAAGATATATCAGGTTTCTTGCCACTACAGATCTCATATGGGGTAACTCCATGAGTTTTGTTAATCATAGATCTGTTCTGAGTGTAGCAAGCTGTGTTAACTGCTTCTGCCCAGAATTTTTGTGAAATACCGGAATAAGAAATCATGGATCGAGCATCTTCTTTTAAAGTTCAATTTCTCATCTCGGCTAGCCCGTTGTGCTGAGGAGTTCTTGCTGCTGAAATCTCATGCTTTATTCCAATGTCTTCCCTTTTCTTTTTAAAAGTAGATCTAATCTGTTTTCCCAACTGACATGCTGCACAAATCTTGTCCTTAGAAAAATTTAGTTTGGGCATACCAGAAACCAATTCAAGCTTACTCAATTTAGCAAGTTTTTAAAGTTCAGATGATTCATCCTTTGATGCCACAGCCAGCTCTTAGAGGAGTCAGCTGCTAGGAAAATCTGTTCAGATCTCATCTGCTCTGACCAATTGATAATGTAGGTGTTCCCCGATCTTTTGCCTACCAATATAGTCAGATCATCCAGACTCTGAATTGTGCATGTGTGCTTTTCAAAGTTAACTGTATAACCATTGTCACACAGCTGACTTATACTAACTAATTTATAGCACAAATTTTCAACAACAAGATCATCAGATATGGAAATGTTACCATAGGTAAGCTTACCCTTACCCACAGTGTTATCGTGAGAGTTATCACCAAAAACAATTTTGGCTCCTTTGTGTTGTACCACATCTGACAGCAGCTTTGGATTATCCATCATGTGCCTCACACATCTGCTGTCCAGATACCAAATGATAGACTCATAAGCAGCTTTGTACCTGTTGACCTACAATCACGAAAACAAATTTTGGTACCCAATTTTACTTGGGTCCAGATCGGATTACCCCTTTCGGGACCCATAATTGAATTACTTTAATAGTCTTCCTAGTATGTGCATCCATAAGGGTACGTGCAAAAATGTTGTCAGATCTGTTGAGCTTTGGCTTAGTATGTGGACCATTCAGATTTCGTTGGGGCTGAACCTTTACTCACACAGATTTGACCTTCTTAGAACACGCCTGGACTGGTTGGGAACAGACGACTTAGAACCAGCTTTCGCCTTATCTTTCTCAACTCTGTTCTTTAGCCATCTTGGCTTGGAGTTCTCAGGTCTGATATATCCGATACCGGCTTTGCCTTTTTGGTTAAGTTGCCCAGAGGTCTGGTCATCATACTTTACCAACTCATAAGCATTGTGTATCACATTGGCTTTGAAAAAATTCATCTTTCTGAACTTTTCATATGCCAGATCTGATTGAGTACTCGTTCCCTCAGAGCTGCTTTCTCCAACGTTGAATCCTAAGCAAGATTTGTCGTTCAGTGGCTTTTGAGTCTCATGCATCTTGCTCAAAGAAACAGAAGACTTGGTACAGGTGCTCATCACTTCATTTAACCTTTCGTTTTCATATTTGAGCTCACAAGGCCTATTTCTCAAGAGATCATTCTCAATCATCATCTTACTCAACTCAATCTTTAAAATGTCAGCATCCTCAAGCTGAGCACTGCTTGATTTAACTGAACTATTTTTCAGATTTCGACTTTGATTTCCTCAAATGTCTGAGATAGCTTACGGTACTCATGGACCATTTCACTTAGTGCGTTTATCAGGTCCTCTCGTCAATCTTTAAAATGTCAGCATCCTCAAGCTGAGCACTGCTTGATTTAACTGAACTATTTTTCAGATTTCGACTTTGATTTCCTCAAATGTCTGAGATAGCTTACGGTACTCATGGACCATTTCACTTAGTGCGTTTATCAGGTCCTCTCGTGTAAATTCAGTATTGGAAAAATCAAATACCTCATCTTCAGTAGTGGTCAGGTTTGCCATCAAGCAGTTTACTTCTTCTGGCTCACTGTCACTGGATGAGGAGATGCTTGATGTAGATCTTCTCAGATCTGGTCCTCATCCTTCTCTCTTTGGATCTTTCTTTGGATCTATCATCTTTCTTCTCATCTCTCTTAGATCTGTCCTCCTTCTTGGGCATGTTACAATCTGCTGCGAAATGCCCTGGACGACCACAATTCTAACAGTTCATATTAGTAGTATCTTTTCAAATTTGTTATTATTAAAAGAAGGGTTATAGGATTTTCTCATGAATTTCCCAAACTTCTTGACGAAGAGGGACATGGCTTCGTTGCTCAGTTGTTCTGCAGACTTGCTAGTGCTAGGTGAGCACTGTTCAGATGTCATTGCTGCTAGAGCTTTGGTTGGTCGTGATGTAGACGATCCAGCCTCAGATTTTGTCTTCAGGTCGAACTCGTAGGCTTTCAGATTAGCAAACAGATCATGCAGTTCAAGATTGTTCTGATCTTTGGACTATCGCATCGCCATGGTCTTGACATCCCATTCTCTCGGTAGCGCTCTCATCACCTTGAGAGCCAGTTACCTGTTACTGTTCTCCTTCCCAAGGCTGGTCAGCTCTATCACCACGCACTAAATCTCTCATCAAACTCAGCCATGGTTTCACATCTCGCATCTTAATGGACTCATACTTCTGTGTGCAACAGTTATGACTTGTTCTCCTTGGTCTCGTCATTGCCTTCCCAGATCTGTGTCAACTTTTCCCATATCTCCTTTGCTGTAGCATATGTTTTGATTTAGCTAAACATATTCTTGTCCAGCGTCTTGTATATAATATCCCTGGCTACATTGTCAGAGATAGCTTTATTCTTGTCCTCAGTTGTATACTCAAATCTGTTCCTTTCAATCCACTGAGGTGCGCCATCAGTTATCGCTATAGCTATATTGGCTTTCATTATTTTCATGGGACCATCTGTAATAACGAACAACATATTGTGAGACCTAGAATTGTATTAAGATTAATTTGGTTGGAATTATTCGGTTTTTAGAGATTTCTGGTGGTTCAGATTTCTGTTTGTGAGTTTGGGTTGCATTTTCGGGTCAGATTTCACTCTTAGAGCAATTCTCGGAATTTTGGATTTTTTTTTGAGTTTGAATATGTTGGAAGATTGGCTGACGTCATGTTTTCTGTTGCGCGTTGGAGTAGCAATTGATGACGTAAGGTTATCTGTTAGCGCTTGTGTTATTTTGGATGTTGACAGCAAGTTCCTGTAGCGTGAAGGAAACGGTGCCGTTTTGGTGAACACTTGCGGGAGACATCTGTTGCCAGCGATCAATTTTTAAGCGTTTAGCGTGCTGTCTTCAGATTTGCTGACGTGTGTGAAGCTACATCGTTTTATTTAATTGAAACATTGTCGTTAGGATAAGTTGGTGCGACGTCGTATTTGGTCTAGCGCTATGGAGAGGTCTGCTCGCGTAAGGAGAAATCTGTTGTGTGTAGCATGAGTTCTGGGAACAGACGTCAACGCTGGTCAACTTTCCTGTAGCGATTGCTGTTGTGTGCGTAGCGTGTTTCCAGTGTTTAGCTGTAGCGACCAGATTTGATGACGTGTCTGAGCGACGCCGTTTTGTTAGCGCATGCGTTATCTTGTAGAGGGATCTGTTTTTGTCGGTGCATGATTTTAACCAGATTTCTAGTGGGTATATATGTTAGAAGTGTGGCCTTCTATTACTTCACCAGATCCCATACTTAGTAAAATTCTCTCGATTGTCGACCTTGGTTCTTCGAATCCTAGTACTGTTCACCGTGAGTTTCTCCGGCGATTTCCCGTCGTTTCCGGCCATTGTTTGATACGTTTGAGGTAGAGTTGGACTCCTCTCGAGAAGCTCTTCCATCTTATACCACTTTTGGAGGTTGTGGTTTGCTAGTTGAGGAACACGAAGTTGCTGCCCGATCGTGTGTTTTGTAGTGAAGGTAGAACTTCGTTTCTTTGTGATAAAATCTTGTTCCTAGACTTGTTTAAGCTTCCAGTAAGTTGTTTTGGTATTAATTGTGTTGGTTGAGCGTGGCTCCCAGCCGTGAGCTTCTATTAGCATCCCTGAGAATTATGCTTCGTTGTTTAGCAGGTTTTCAACCAGATTTATCGGGATCCCTTTGTGGTAATTGTTGCGCAGTATTGAGGTATGGATTCGAGCTTGATGTAGCTTGGAATTGGCATGAGTTTTAATGTGAGATTGCTGGGATTGTTTCGGTGGATATGAATGCAGTGTTGGTAGCTGTTGTTAGAGTAGATGCCCAACTAGCCAACTTGTGGCGTGTGGGTTCATAGACTCTTGTATGAAACAATCTTTATATATGATATTCGCATTTATATTTATGGCATTTTTTACTTTCATTGTGTTGTATGATGATTAACAATTGCGTTGAGTAAGACCTAGAATGCACTATAGTGTATGTTAGATGTGATAGTGGGTATGACGGCTATCATGAAACACATCTAATAGTCACTGTGTATTCTGAACAAGTTCCTAGTCGATTGGGCCGTCAAAATGAGGATAAGGCCGCCCGAGCTTGAGACTAGTATCTGCGATGCGAAGTACCATGTTTCATTGGTAGGGAACATTGTGATGTTCTAAACATACAGATAGATAGTGACCTGGTGATCTATCGAACTACCCTC
>KV010299.1:6151-28203 GCA_001598015.1 Dorcoceras hygrometricum | reverse complement strand
GTTCATGGATCAGCAGTTGAATTAGCGATGGAGACGTCCAGAGTTGATTCAGTTGTTTGTAATCAGGCGTAGGCCAAAGTTGAACCAGCTGGAGCATAATAATCTAGCAGATGATGAAGATCAGCTGCAAGCGCTGAAGAGCAAAGTGAACCAGCTGATACAGGAATAGAGAAGCGCGCTGAAGTTTTAGTTCGAGATGATGAAAATCAGCTGGAGGCGCAAGAAAGGAAGCGATTATAAGTACTGTTGATGAATCTATCAACAGTCACAATTATAAGTACTGCTGATGAATCTATCAGCAGTCGCGATTATAAGTACTGTTGACGAATCTGTTGACAGTCGCTATTCAAGAAGCTGGATGTATAGCAAGATGGAGCTGGAGCGAAGAGAAACAGCAGATGATGAAGATCAGCTGCAAGCGCTAAAGAGTGAAGTGAACCAGCTGGTACAGGAATAGAGAAGCGCGCTGAAGATTTAGTTCCAGATGATGAAGATCAGCTGGAGTGAAGTAGCAGATGATGAAGATCAGCTGGAGCGCTAAGGTTGGATGACATCAGCAGTGAAGTCATCATTCAGCAGGAAGCTATCAGCAGATGAAGAGAAGAGCGAAAGAGATGAAGCGACGTCGTGTTAAGGATCAGCAGATGAAGAGAGGAGTAAAAGAGAAGCGACGTCGTAGAGGAGGAAATTCAGCAGAGAGCTACTGTTCACCAGCAGATGCTATTTGGAGATAGCGATAGCAAAACGATGTCGTTTACATAAGTTGATACGACAGCGTTTTGCTCTTGCGCTAAAGATTCAGCAGGAAGACTTTGCGTTGTTTATTTCAGCAGATGAAGCTACAGTGTCCAGTCGCAACGCAAAGATATCCAGTCGCAAGATGAATTCCAGACGCAAGCAACAGCAGCATCCAGTCGAGAGCTTACTTGAATCAGCTGTTGCTAATCAACCAGTCGCAAGCTTTGCATATTCAGTCGACTTGGTTCCCAGGCGCAAAGAATTGAAGAAGGAGCAAAGTGCAGCAGTCGTGGTGATAAATCAGCAGCGGAGCAGTTGACGAATTATCAAAGATGGATGTCAACTGCTGAGCTTAATTCAAAATGGAGAAAGCGACAGTAGCCTGCAAAAGAAAAGGACGCAAGTACTGTTCTTGTGTCGGTACTTTACAGAGGAGCGTTGCACTAAAATAGAAAGAAGACAAGATAGCCTTCTGGAGCGCTGAAGAGTTTTGGAAGCTTTCCAACGGGAAGTATTTTACAGAGGCTATATATTGGAGGCGACGCCCTTTGAAGAAGTGTCCTGCGAGTGTTAAGTTGGTGCTACTACATACTGTGGTAGAATTACATTGTTCATACAGTGCACCAACATAGGGAAAAGAAAAGAAGATGAAACAGTCGACAATCATTCTTGAGAGGAGCTTATTGTGTCGACTGTTGAATCTAGATTAGCTTATATTAGAGCAATTCCCTAGTGTGTGAGAAAAACAGAGAGTTGAGCGTTCATTGTATCAATCTCACACACCCGGATTCATTCACATCTGTTGGTGAATGAATCTCGAAATATGTTCACAGATCCCGTCCAAGCATGAAGACGTAAGAGAGAGAGTTTCATTGCAGTTGACAGTGTAGCTAGAATTAGCTTGTATTAGAGCATTTCCCTCGTGTGTGAGAAAAACAGAGAGTTGAGCGTTCATTGTATCAATCTCACACACCCGGATTCATTCACATCTGTTTGTGAATGAATCTCGAAATATGTTCACAGATCCCGTCCAAGCATGAAGACGTAAAACTCTTGTGTATGTAGTTAGTCACACAGTTGCGGCTGATGTGCAGTTATGAAGTAGTGGATCCTTCTGAGGTGGAAGAAGGGGAGATGTAGGATGTTGATATCCGAACTTCCATAAACAAATATGCTTTGTATCGTGCTCTGTTATTCATTCAGCAGTCTATTTACTTAGCACGCATTGCACGTTTACATATCCGCACTTGCTTGTATTTAGCATTCGCATTAACAGTTCAGCTTAGCATCGCATTTCAGCAGTACACAAGCACGCAAGTTTCGAACAGATTTATGTTGTACATAAATCTGTTTGAGTTGTTTTAAAATATAGGATTCAGTTCTGGTATTTTCCGCATGATTTTTAAATCATACCAGATCTGTTTCCGGTGCTCAGATGATTTTATATGTTCAAGAACAACGAGCTATTGCAGCTCAAGTATTAGCAGCGCGCAAAATTTTTAATTGCTATTTTAAACAGCGCCTGCTGATCTTTTTGATCCTAATTTTAAACGGACCAACATAATGCGCAGACAACAACTCCGCATCAGTCGGAGTAAGCATCCCACACACGTCCTACATTAATTTAACACAAAAACATAAGCAAATACACATTTCTGATCATTTGAATTTCATATGCATACTTACCTCGTATGGGCTACTACTGAATGCAGCAACGACATCACTGTGCGAAGGGGCATGGTTCTTATGCCATTTCCTCGTCACCCAGTGGCACATCCGGGGCAGTGAGACATCTGCATCCTCTCTACGAGTTGCAAAAGCCTCAGCAACACCATTATAAATTTCGTAGGCCAATATCTTAAAAAAAAAAAGAATAAACCACATGTTATTTTAAATGAAACATATCAAATTTAAAAAATTAATCTATACAAACATGTAAATAAAATATACCTGCAATGGCTGAACAAAGCCACTGAGGTGGAGGCTTCCAAATCCGCTGAACTTTGGATCCCGCTTCCTCTTCTTCGCTAAAGTTGTAAACTCTTCAAATCTAGCTCGGAGGTCTTTTCGAAGACCAAATAGAACTTCCTCGTAGGCCAACCTACCCCATGGGTAGGTATTAAAACTATTGATATCATCCACCAGCCGCATCCAATCTGGATCAACCACTTCCTTCTTCCTTTTCCTCCGAGGACCCAACACTGCGGAGGCAAAGTATAAGCTAGCCAGCTTAATTTTCTCCTGGTCAACCTCATCAACTCCAGCCTCTTCTTGATATTCATCAATACGGGCCCTCAAATCAACCAATGTTACCGTACTCATCCCACGAAAATGCCTTCTACGGAATCCATCCTCCTTTGGAATCGCAGGAAAGTACTTGAACAGTTAAGCCCAGTTATAAGCCCATACTCCAGCAAAGAAAACCGGAGCGGCCTCTTGTGGATGATCATCCAAAATTCGGTCCCATAGTCCACGGTCTGCCTGCTGATCAAGAACCATAATAATTGGTTCGAGTTCAGATAATCAGAGGCATATCTAATCAGATTGCCAAACTGCCCGTGTTGGACCATTGTTTGAAGCTCACGTTCATTCAAAAATTCGAGAATTCTTTGACAAACTTCATGGAATGGTGATCCCAATGTTAATTTGCAGTCAAAAACTTGCCCTTTCTGGAGTTTTGTTGGACAAAAAATCTACAAGACAGTTTAACAGAAAAAAAAATTAGCAAGACAAATCAGAATTTGTTATGTTTTCAACCAGACGTTATCACACTACGAGATGCATTATTGGCAGATTGATATAGTTGTTCTCTTCATTTCCGCACCAGTGCATAAATTGTTCTAGATTCCTTACCCCTGAATATGAAACTTTTCAATATACTCGTTTCAACCCAGACAGTTAGTAGCGATCCATTCTCCAACGTTATAACTTGTGATTTCGTTCAATTGAACCCCAAAACTTATGATTATTCCGTTAAAGAAAATGAGGGTCGTTACAGCTTCGATTGCTTTGCGTTTCACCATTTTGCAACTCAAACAATGACAATCGGCGATGAGGTTTTTTGTTTTTGGTAGGTTTCGTCGGGTGAAGGGAAAGAAAACTGAAGAGCCGTTCGTGCGTCGAAGAAGAATACGCGCGTTGTGCTATGTTTGTTTCGTCGAGATGGTAGGGAGGAGGTCTTACGTTTTTAAAAGCCGTGTAGCGTTTGTCATTTTTTTACTTTTTTAAATTTGTTGATGTTTTTAAGTTGCTAATTGGATTTTTAAAAATGTAATCGGTGATTATTAGATAATTTAACAATTAAAACGTGATTGGGTGCAAGGGAAAAAACGTAAAAGAACTCTCGCTCCCTTCTATCGAATTAATCTGTCTATCGCTCCCTTTTTCCTAAATTCCCCTGGTTTTCACAATATCTTGATATTTGTTTTGCAAGTGAAATTTAAAATGAATAAGTTTTACTGGAGAAAACAATAAGGTAATCAAACATTACAAAATTATGCTAAAAGCCGCGTGGAAACCTCAATAGAGATTGCGATTTTAGTACAAAAATAAAACCCTTAAACCCGTTCATCTCTTTCTTCACACCGTAGTCAGCCACCGCCGCCGCCACTCCGCCGCTGGGATGATGAGCAGATCTTCGCTCATTTTTCGGTTTCTACGCCACCGCTTTTCATCTGTATCCATTAAGCAACCACATGCTCCATCTCTAAAACCTCATCCCGCGCCAAATCCTTTCTCTCCCCAAATGACCAGAAATTACAGCTCCAATTCAGAGAATTTGAACAAAAGCGTCGCCGCTGCAGACCGTGCAGTAAAACAACTTTCCAGCCAAATGGGGCGGGATAAAATGCGAGAGAAGGAGGAGAGACTGAAGTTGGGGCTGGATACTGCTGATATTGATGTGATAGACGAAGATGATCGTGCTGCTATTGATGCACTTATTGATACAAGGGCTAGAGAGAGAGGCAATTCATCCGAAAGTAGGTATGAGGAACCAACTGATTCAGAGTCTGATGATGATGAGAGGTTTTCGGCTGAGGCAGTTAATAAGAGGATTGATCAGTTTGAGAAGAAGTTCAAGAGGCATGAGGTGCTCCTTGATAAGTTCACGAAAGCTGGTTTGTTGCCTTATACAACACTTTGTTGCATTTTTTCTGTAGCTCTTTATGTGAAATAGCAGCACTGTACATAAATTGTTTTTGATTGTTGGTCTATGGAGATCTACGGATTTAGCAAATGGAGTTGATCCAGAATAGAGAGAATGTATGTGTGAATATTTGTTAAGAGTGAGACGTATGGTTATAATCATGATTTGGCGTTATTTTTTCTAATGTACACTCTCAGAGGATACAGTTGCAGCGTCAAATCCTAGCGGCAATTGCTCGTTTTGCTAGTTGCTACTTTTACATGTTTTTACATTAGCTTTTGCAAATTGTGTATCTGTTTGATTTTACGACATTGAGCAGAGACACTTGATGATGCATTTAACTGTATGAAGAGAATAGACAAATTTGAGGAAAGGCATTTGCGTCTGAGACCAGAGTATCGGGTTATTGGTGAGTTGATGAATAGGATGAAAGTAGCTGAGGGGAAGGAAAAATTTATTCTTCAAGTGAAATTGAATAGGGCCGTGAGGATGGTGGAGTCAAAGGAAGCCTTCAATCCAAATGATCCAGCCAACTATGGAATCATTCAAGATGACCAAGCTGGAGGTTCTGTGGATCAGTTGGAGGATGCTCCTGAACAGGAGCAGCGAGCTATGCAAGGTGAAGGGGACGACGATGAATTAGAGTTTGATGATTTAAAGGAGAAGGATACCATTTTGTTGGAGAAACTTAATGAATTAGATAAGAAACTGGAGCAGAAATTGGCTGAACTGGACAATACTTTTGGAAGGAAGGGAAAATTACTAGAGGAGGAAATTAGAGATCTCGCTGAGGAGAGAAACTCATTGACTGAGCAGAAAAGAAAGCCTCTCTATAGGAAAGTAAGTACACATATTGTCCTTTACTGCCCATTTCTTGCATATACAGTTTCTAATTAACTAATGATTGCCTTACTGAAAAAGTTGACGCACATGAAATTTATGAATGTTACTTTATCTTCTTCTTGTTTGTGTATCTTCCGTCATTTTGGGCACCTGAAATTTGCTAATTGCTGTACATGTGGAATTTGGTTCGATTTATTTCTTAATTTTCTTTTCTTTTACCAATTTCTTATTCGCTTTTGGAAGAGGTACTTTTGTGGATGAAAATTGGTTAGTTTTTGGTTCATAATATGTTTTTTCCCGAGACAAGCAAAACTGGATGCTACCCCTATTGGCAGTTAAAAAATTTCATATCTCCTTTCTGTTAAGCAAATAACACTGGGAGATGTAAGCTAAGTTTCTTGTCAAGAATTTATGTTGTAATAAATGGTTATGCTGTAAGCAGTAGTCATTCATCTCGGGAAAGGTGGATGCATTTAATTATTGGTTTATTGGTTGTAGAAAATATATTAATTTTAATTGAGTAGAAACTTGCCATCATAATCCCAAATCATGATTAAAGACTTAAAAGTGTTCTTTTTCATGCCTTCCCATTCATTTGTTCTACATTGAATTTCTATGACATTTAGTGCCAAAGTTAATATTGACGCATATTACATAGCCTTTCAGAGTTTTTACCTTTTCACACCAACTTTATATTTTATCCTTAAATAAATCCGATATATGTCTTGTTACTTTTTTGCTTGGCAACTCTACGTACATGAACCATCACAACACTAACTTGTTCTCTGTCATAATTTAACTCGTCAATTCAATCTTTCCTAAATGGTGGCAGGGTTTCGATGTTAAGCTCATTGATGTCAATCGAACCTGTAAAGTGACAAAGGTAATTTACACTCTTTCTTATGTTCACTGTCTCCTCCGGAGATTCTTCACAATTATGAGTAATAAGTGATACAGGGGGGCCAAGTTGTTAAGTACACTGCAATGCTAGCTTGTGGAAACTATCAAGGTGTTGTTGGTTTTGCGAAAGCGAAAGGTCCGGCAGTCCCAGTGGCCCTTCAAAAGGTAGAAATTTACATGAGTATCCGTCCTTGATTTTTAAGTTGGATTTTACGGTTTTTTGAGAATAGATTGGTTGATATCATGGCTACGATGTGCATAAAATTCTTGATCTATATCTGATCATGCATTCTCTTAAAAACAAATTTCTCATCAGGCAATATTTTTACCATAATTTCAATATTTTCTGATTAGTTTGTTAGTAGCACTTCACATCCCGTCATGTCCTCACAACCCCACAGTTCTCAAACCATCCTATTACTATGTATGTGAACATGTATATGGAAATGCATATATGTGTGTGTATCATCGATACTTTTATCTGGTTGTTTTTGTTTGTTGGTTTATTGTCTGTAATGAGTGCAATTTTGGTTTTCTCAAGCGAAGTTGCGAAGTTGGGGCATTCTTATGTGTATTCTGTTTTGCGTTGTCCACTATTGTAATATTATCCGCATGATATATTTTTAAAAAAATTCGCATTCTCCCGAACTTCTCAATTTGGGGCCTCTTAATTTCAATCTCGAGTTCGATATTAGCCTCTAGCTGTGATAATGTGGGAGAACTGATTATTTGGTGAAAGGTAGATATAGTCTTACTGAGTGGGGCATATGGGTGCTGCCCAGGGCTTTGCTTTGTTGGAATATAGGTGATTTGGTAACTAGTTGTGAAGGAAGGAGTATGAGGATTTGACTGCACATTTGACAAAAATGGCAGGAATTGGATTTCGAAGAGTGTTGTATTCGAAATTGTCTTAAAATCTATTTGCATGTGCCGCCCAGATTTGCAGGTGATTATGCCAGTTCAGAACTTTTGTATCTTAAAGCTTCAAGTATGTTTGGAGTTGTACTAGTATATGTAGTATTATGATTGCATTTACTTCTTGCTTTCCATAGGCATATGAGAAGTGCTTTCAGAATCTCCATTATATTGAGCGACACGAGGAGCATACTATTGCTCATGCAATTCAGACATCATTTAAAAAGACCAAGGTTCGGAAAAAGATTAATTTTAATTGTTTACATATGGTAATATTTAATCCGAAGTTAGATCCTCTGGATTATGGAGGAAGAAAAGAGAGTTAAATACTATTTTTTCTTTGTTTATTGGGTTTTCCGTGGTTTTCTGCCTGCAGGTCTACCTTTGGCCAGCTCCGACCCAAACTGGAATGAAGGCTGGCAGAACCGTGCTTACAATTCTCAGTTTAGCTGGTTTCAAGAATGTGAAGTCAAAGGTATGATAATTCTACCGCATAAGTTTCCTTTCTTCAGCTGTCCTAACGGTAATATCATGTAGGTTGTTGGTTCGAGGAATCCTCATAATACTGTCAAAGCTGTCTTCAAGGCGCTGAATGCTGTATGTGAATAGTTGACAGAAGTTGCAAATCTCTATTTTAAACCTTTTCTCCATCATATTTAACTCTCTTTGTTTCTATTGCCTCTGGATTTCCTTGTCATTCATCTTATAGATTGAAACTCCCAAAGACGTTCAAGAAAAGTTTGGCCGAACTGTTGTTGAGTCATATTTGCTTTGATAGGTAAGCAGACAATGTCAATCAATTCACTTTCGCATTTCCATTTGGTCCAAAAAATTTACACAATTACCGAACACATCATTCTTACTTGAGCTGCACTTTTCTTTTTTTCTTTTTCGTTGGCACTTCGAGTTAAGTATTGGAACTTTGAGTTAAGTAAGTAGCAAGAGTTTAACATGTACTGTGATTGTAGGCTTTTCAGTGGATGTGATATTGCCCTCATGATATCAAACTCTCTAGATGCATTTTGAACCAACAAAACCTGCCTCTTACCGGAATCAAGTCATTCAAAGCCCTATACAATTGTGGAGGCAAAGCAATTTGGAATGCAGCTGCAGTAGTGCGAAATATCAAAGAATAGAAGCATGCGCTTGGTTTCTCTTTGGAGGAGGTAAATAATTTTGGGCTACAGAATTTGATTTGTCAATATCATTTGTTGTATGATCCCCCAAGTCCTACACCTAAGATTTGGGGTCATCATCCAAAGGTGCACTGGTTCGATGGAATGTATTGAGAATTTTATTTCCTTCTTTTCGTATGGAAAAAATTCTTAATATTTATCATGATAATATGCAGAAATTGATCATTAAAGACACCATTTTGTTTGTACAACGTCCTTCCAACTGTCAGCCTATCATCCATTTCTGTCTAATGTTTCTTCCAAATTCCCTGCTTTAACTTCTTTTAAAAATATTCGGTCTTAGTATCGCTTCAATGTGATAGCTGTTTGTTGCAGGAAATAAGTAGGAGTGTAAACGAACCAAATCGAGGCTAATATGAAAAAATTTAGGTTCGAATTAGGTATATTCGAGCTAGAGTTCATTTTGAAGCTTCGATTTTATTATTTGTGCCTTGTATTTGGTTCAAGTTCGAGTTCGGTTCGAAATATTGAAACACGTGGATCCACCACCTGCTCGGATGAGGTTTGAAATATACTTATTTTATAAATAATTATTAATAAATTAATAAAGTCCATAAACTATCAAACAAAAGAATTTGCTCTAGAGTTCAGCTCGAAAAAAGTCATAAACTTATATAATTTAGTCCAGCTCGAGATGTTTGTGAACAGGTCTGATTCGTAACTCTCTGGGGTATGGTTGCCTCGATCTTTTATAATATGATAAATATTTCATACGTAACTCCACCAACATCATTGGCGAGAAATAACGTAGACAAAACCATCTATTGAAGAGAACATATTGAATTAGTACTCACTTTAGGATCAAATCCTGTGGTTCAGATTGGGTCATGATCCTACAATGAGGCAAGCTCGATCGAATTTTCCGATGTGTTTGACGTATTCTGGACCATTGATCCTACGGTATCCTTGCTGTAAGGTTGGATTTTTCGACAGATGGTAGAGGGCCACTGGTGGCCTGTGTTTGGGGTTATGGATTAGGGTTGCAAGTAAAATGTAGCCTTGGACATGGTAATTTTAGCTTGAATTCAAAAAATTGATGAAGTTGGAATTCATGACTGGAATTTGGCGGACGACCTTGGATTTTACTTTCAACATTTGTTCATACACACGTTCTAGCTCAAATTATTAGTTTAACTCGCGACCTTGTGCTAATGATTATATACAACGTTAAAGAATATTAAGTCCACGTTGAATAATGAAGAATGTTTTGATCTCGCAAGCTTGAGCTTGGGTTTAATCTTTTAGCTTGATTAGGGCCATGCAACTCCCCCCATTCTTAAATGTTCAAAACGGATGTTCTCCGCTCGATGATTATTGTTTTTTTGAGAGATGCAGTCTATTGTTTTTTTCTGTTTTGAGAAAAATAATCGGTTTCATTGACAACTATTTTGAATATTCCTTGATATGTTTGTTCCACAAAAAATCCCCATCATATCTAGTTCGTTGCACCCAAACCTTATGATCAAATCTGGAGAGACTTTTTTTCGCAATTGTCTCCCACTAGAATGTGTTTGAAATAGTCAAGTTGTAGAGGAATAATGAAGTTACTTGATTTCTATTTACATGTTGAAAAGTTATGGTGAAATGGGTGAGAGATAGACAGAACGGAGAGAAATTATTGGGAATGACAACTAAGCATATATTTAATGTTTGGGGTATCCAAATATGAATTCGAACTGATAGGGTCAAAGTTGGGGGTTTTTTACGGGTTGGGTCAAATCAGGCCCGATCAGAAATGATATGCGACCGAAAAAGCTATCCGGCCATCATCATCATCATCATCATCATCATCATCAGCTAAGAACGTTCTTTTCTTATTATTATTATTATTATTGTTCTCGTTATTATTATTATTATTATTATTATTGTTTTTATTCTTATTCTTATTCTTATTCTTATTCTTATTGTTATTATTATTATTATTATTATTATTATTATTATTATTATTATTATTATTATTATTATTATTTGTTTATTGTTATTATTATTATTATTATTGTTATTTTTGTTATTGTTGTTTGTTTTTTGTTTGTTGTTGTTATTGTTGTTGTTATAATTATTTATATTTTATTATATTATTATTATTACTATCGTTGTTGTTGCTGCTGTTGTTAAATATTCTATGTTTTGGTGAAGACAAATTTAAGCTAAGTTCAATTCAGCTCGGAAAGATAAGCGATCAGTCAAGCCAGAGCTAACAATGTGATTTGTTCAGATCCTAATTAATTTGAGTAAGGACAACTCAGTTTTGGAAGTTATATCAGATCATATGTTTGATGAGCTTAAAGTAGATCAGTTTAGAGCAGAACAACTTAGAGATGTTCAGCTCAGTCAGATCAACTTAGAGAACAGTTCAGCTCAGGACAGATCAGCTCGGAGGAGTAGTTCAGTTCATAACCTCGGTTCGTTACAAATTGCCTGTCAAATCATTCCAATTGTAGCATGATTCAATGTGTTGACTCCTGAGAATTTATTTATAGTCGTTGAGACACTTTCGGCTAAATTCAGGAAGTCTAAGAACTACATCTGTATCAGAATTGCCAATTGGTGGAAAAGACAAAAGCATTTAAGAGACAGTACAAGGTACCATACTAGAGTTAAATGGACATTTATGAGCTTCAGGCAATAGCTCAGGGATCTATCCGATGTGCCTACGGGTTACTTTATTACCGTTGGATCCAAATAGTATATATAGAATATCCTAACGTGTAACGACCAACTTTTTCAAATTGAAATTATAATAAATTGAAGATTCGAATTGAATGATACTCAAAATTTATACTTGGTCCAAAAACAATTAACCAAATACTTTTTGACTATATTGCGAAATTATTGAAATTTCATACTTTGAACTGGAAAACAACTCAGAAATTATAAATGTGCGGAATTCAAAAAAACATTTACTAACTGAATTCACTCGGTTTGTGAAAACTGTATCTGTCATTCAGATTACATTGAATAAATGATGAAGTAATCTGAAATGTTCAAAAGCTGTATCTAATCTTCGATACAACAAAAATATTATAAACTGAATTAGCACGGAAACGAATGTCCACGATAAACACCCCCGATCTGATCCAGCTCGTACCAAGCATCAACGTCTAAACTTGATCACCTGCACTTAGGAAAACTAGTGAGCTTAGAAGCTTAGTAAGCAAATCTGGAATAAGGAAGGCAGACAATACAGGCATAACAATAAATTTTACTGTATACTGAAAGTACGTAAGCTGATATGCTCGAAAGCTGAACAACTGAATACTAATAAACTGAAAAACTGAGAACTGAGAAACTAAGAAAGCATAAAGTGAACATGTTTGAAATATACTGAAAACATTTACTATTATTAAAGGAAGTAACTTTAACACAAACTTTTCTCATTTTCTGTGGTTGTAAACAACCCTGTTCTCTGTTATTATTTTCTATAGTGAAGTGTGAAAAAAGCTCTACTTAGGTCATAGTCGCTTGATCAAGTTTAAACTGGTTCAGGTGGAGCGGGACCCAATGACTCTTTTACCATTGTTCAAACGCCCTAATCTTTGACTCTGTTGGCAGGGCACTCCGATCCGTCGATCGATTACCACACACCCTCTGTTGGCAGGGCACTCTGGTCCGTCGATCGATTACCACACACAGTTGACAGTCTGTTATCCGTCACAAATCACAAAACTTTTGAAATATACTTCCTTTAAACTTTCTTTTAAACTTCTTTTCTATGAAACAGATCGCTTTCTTATATGGTTTGCTATTTTAAAACTCTTTTTATGTTCGAAAGCTACTGGGAGTTCATCGAAGTTCAATGGAAGAAGAAAACTTAAATCAGCTCAGGCTATAGAAACGAATAACAAACAACAGAACTCTAAGATGAAGAACTGTCTCCTGAAATTGGGTATAACTTCGAACAGATTAGAGTTATACCTTCGAATCAAAGCTAAAATAAAGTAGAAGTAAACTTGAAATCACAGTATCAGTCCATAGTGGACCTAAGCTGAACCAGCTCGGAGTACAACAGAAAGCGAGCGCACTAGCTCAGAATAGAAAATTAGATCTGGGCTGTTTGGTCAACTTAGATTAGGAAAATTCAACACAACTTAAATGAGCAGACTGGACTACGATGGTCAAACAAAGTCGACTAAGATTGAATAATGAAATCAAATTACGAGCGTAAAACAGCTATGGGTGAGAAGTCAGATCACGAGGGTCAGGCCCCGTGCTAATTAACAATAATTAACAGCACAATTAAGCACATAAACGCGGAAGCATAAAATATGGCTAAAAATTTTCGAAATAATTTGGGCCTGAACTCAAATCCTCATTTAGAATATCCATACTCAAAATACTAGTTTAAATCTAAACTCATACAACAACAGGCAACAATAACTATTAAGTCAGATACAGATCCCAATACATAAAACACAGGGCATCCCCTGGTTCAATACATAATACAAATATAACTGGGACTCAAGGAAATGAGGATCGACCAGCTGAAGTTCCAGTCTGTCCAGCTTGGTTACCTGAAGACCCTGCAACTGGACAACACAGACCCAAACAACAAAAGCAGGAAAAGAGAATATGAGGTCAAGACTCAGTACGAAGAGCCATCAAAACAGCAAATCATGCAACATGCTATAAATCAATGCTATGAAATGCATGAGAGCTGTCGAAAGAATCGGTAATCAAGACCAGTGTATCAACTGGCAAATCATCACAGGCGAGCCTCTATATCACGCACGGTGTATCTACCGGGGAAATCATCGGTCCGTGATCATCGAGGCCCATCAGCATATATCACAGCTCGGTGGTACTCAGACACGACGACTCAGTCGGTCACCACTCCGATGATAGCGTTGGACCTCTCAGGCACGACTAATCAGTCTGCCCGTCACAACGTGGCTCTATCTCAGGTCATCAATCAATTTGTCAATCAGGCTCAAGATGTATGCATGAATGCCATTCAATAATGAATTCTCAATGCATACACAACCATACGTGAAAATAGAATATATACTCAAACAATTCATCAAACTTTACACGAAAAATCACAGAATCAATCCAACAGATTTCATAACATGAAATACAGCCATGTCCACGCTCAAAGCTGTTAGAGTTGCTCCAATTCGTACCTTCAAGTCTCAGTTCAATCTCAACAGATCTCACCAGCCACGGCAAACTCACGGCCTAAGCAAAATAGGTTCCTCCTGGCTTCGGCAACCACGACAGGAAGCTCCTGGGCCACAAATTCAAAAGCTGCAACGACACAGGAGAACCAAAGCTTCAAAAATCACGATGCTACACGAACTCGGCAGCCACTCCGCGATCCTCTCCCAGGTCGATACAAACCTCCTAGTTGGTATCAATCGAAATAGCAACTCAAGGAGAATCCAGCGCCACCAACCTCGTTCAAAACAACGGCTGAAATCACCGGAAATCTACCGGAGAAAAGTTCGGGTGAACATTAGCTATCGAGGGTTTCTAAGATTGAGATAAGAAATATCGGGTAGAGAATAATCTAAGTGTCACTCAACACTTATCCATATAAATCTCCATACAACAGCTGCTGTTCCCCTAAATCAGGCGTCGGGTAATGCTACAGTAGAAGTCTTACAACTGGATTCAACGTTTCTTCTCAACGGAAACAACCGACACCAACAGACGTTGCACTTCAATTACACAGCATCAAACGACGCCGTACCAACTAATCGAAACGACGCCACAGCGCTCCAACAGCTGAGGACAAATCTCTCGCACAACGACCAACAGCTGAGCAACTAACTAACTCAAACGACGTCGAAGAGGGACACGTCACCATCGCTGTCAACAGCTGATCAAACCAACGCCTGGTCATAACAACGCACAAATCCCTCTCCAGCTGATGACCAACACAACCAACAGCTGACACAAAGCGTTACACCAAAAACGATGTCGTTCCAACTTATCCAAACGACGTAGTTTCGATACCCGCTAAGAAACACGCTAGCGAAACCAACAGCTGGTTCCTATTACACACTCACTGATGAGTTGACTAGCGTTGACATTTGATTACGCCACTGCTGAATACCAACAGCTGAATACTCGCGCAACTCACTGCTGTCTTCTACGCTAATCCAAAAAGACGACGTTACAACGCCCACTACTGAAAATGCGCTAGGCAAAATTCGATGCTGATCTCACCCGAGAACCAGCAACTCACAGCTGATCAACTCTAAACCAAATCTAAACACCCAGAATTCACAATTCCGTGACACTTTTAATCCAAAAGCTGATTAGCCATTAAATTATACTTAACAGAATTTCTAGTCCTCACACTCTCCCCCACTATAAATCGATTTTGTCCTCGAAACCAGTTAAGTCATCAAATCAAAATCACAACAGTACGGTAGCTTATTCATGACACACTATACTAGACACCATTCCTAATATACACATGCCATACTATCCAGCACAACTCAATACTAAGAAGAATCTCAATTCAGCAAAAAAATTGCTTAAACCACAAATCAATCAAGCTAGAAGTTACCTGAAAACGCTGTTGTCATAACTCAAACAGATGAGGCCACTGTTGTCTCATATTTTCCTCAACTTCCCAGGTAGCTTCTTCACGCCCATGCTTGCTCCATTGGACCATCACCAACGGTATAACCTTATTCCTCAGTTTCTTCTCCTTTCTGTTCAGAATCTGCACTGGATATTCGACATAGCTCAGGGTCTGATCTAGCTCTACTTCATCAGTCCTCAGTACATGGGATGGATCTGGCTCATATTTTCTCAACATTAACACATGAAACACATCATGCATCGCTGCTAACTCATCAGACAGCTTCAATCTATAAGACAACTTTCCAATCCGCTCAACAATCTCAAATGGACCAACGAATCTAGGAGCTAATTTACCCTTAAACCTGAATCTCATAACACTCTTGAAAGGAGAAATCTTGAGAAACACACGATCGCCAACCTCAAATTCCAACGGTCTGCGTCTTTTATTGTCATAGCTAGCATATCTATCTTGCGCGGCTTTCATCCTACTCCGAATCAAATCAACTTGATCTCTCATATGTTGTACAAACTCAGGAGTAGAAAGCTGTTTCTCACCAACTTCTTCCCAACAAACGGGAGATCTGCACTTGCGACCATACAAAGCTTCAAACGGAGCCATTTCAATAGTCACTTGGTAGCTGTTGTTATAAGAAAACTCAACTAAGGACAAAGCATCCTGCCAGCCACCACTGAAATCCATCACAACTGCACGCAGCATATCTTATAAAGTCTGAATGGTCCTCTCATATTGGCCATCTGTCTGGGGGTGATATGCCGTACTCATAGCCAATCTCGAACCCATTGCTGCTTGCAAACTCTTCCAAAATCGAGAGGTGAATCTCGGATCTCTATCTGACACTATCGAAACAGGCACTCCATGCAATCTAACCACATGGTCGACATACAACTTCGCCATTTTCTTCATCGAACACCTCACATCATAGGGAATGAAATTGGCTGACTTCGAGAGTCTATCAATTACCACCCAAATCGCATCGCATCCCCTACTCGATCGAGGCAAATGAGTCACAAAATCCATGGCGATGTGCTCCCAATTCCATTGGGGCACTTCTAAACTCTGCAACAATCCACCAGATCTCATTCTCTCAGCCTTAACCTGCTGGCAATTCAGACATCGAGCAACAAAACCAGAAATGTCGCTCTTCATGCCTTCCCACCAGTAGTGAGACTTCAAAGCATGGTACATCTTCTTCTCCCCTGGATGCACGCTATATCGACTGCAATGCGCTTCATTCAGAATAGTCTCTTTCAAATCAATCAAGTTCGGAACCACTAACCTTCCTTGAAATCTTAGACATCCATCGGAAGCAACAGAGAAATCTCTTGACAGACCAATCTGGGCCTTAATCTTCAACTCATGGATATACGGATCAGTCCTCTGCACCTCCCTGATGTCAATCACAATCTGTGGTTCAACCTGAATCGAAGAAACTATGAAGTACTGATCACCCGGCTGGAATCGCCAACCAGAAGTACTCAACTGCTCGTGGACTCTTGAGATAATCAAGGATGTCAGCATCGCAGGCTGGGCTTTCCTACTCAAAGCATCGAATACCAAATTCATCCGCCCAGGCTGATACTGTATCTCGCAATCAAAATCCTTAAGAAACTCCATCCAACGACGTTGCGTCATATTCAAATCTGACTGTGAAGATATATTTTAAACTCTTGTGGTCGGTGTACACCACAAACTCCTCACCATAAAGGTAGTGCCGCCATATCTTCAAGGCAAACACAATTGCAGCCAACTCAAGATCATGAACGGGGTATCTCGTCTCATGAGGCTTCAACTGTCGAGACGCATACGCAATCACGTATCCGTTTTGCATCAAAACACATCCCAAACCACTCAGAGAAGCATCGGAGCACACCACAAAACCTCCAGAACCCGAAGGCAAGGCCAAAACAGGAGCAGTAGTCAACTTCTCCTTCAGCATCTAAAAACTCGACTCACACTCATCAATCCAAACAAACTTCCTATCCTTCTGGCTCAACTGAGTCATCGGCCTAGCTATCGAAGAAAACTTCTCAATGAAACGCCTATAATAGCCAGCCAATCCCAAGAAACTACGGATCTCGGAGACATTCCTAGGTCGCTCCCAGTTATGAACTGCTTCGACCTTACTAGGATCCACAGAAATTCCTTGCGCTGAAATCACATGACCCAAGAAGATAACTTTGTCCAGCCAGAATTCACACTTGCTGAACTTGGCATACAATTGTGAGTCTCTCAGTCTCTGCAACACTAGTCTCAAGTGCTCTTTATGCTCTCTGAAGCTCCTCGAATACACCAAGATGTCATCTATAAAGACAATCACGAATCGATCAATGTACTCGCTAAATACGCGATTCATCAAATCCATAAACACAGCAGGAGCATTCGTCAATCCAAACGGCATCACAAGAACTCATAATGCCCGTATCTCATCCGGAATGCTGTCTTCGCTACATCAGCATCTCTAATCCGCAACTGATGATAGCCAGGTCACAAAATCTTTGAGTACACGGCCGATCCTTGCAACTGATCGAACAAGTCATCAATCCTCGGCAACGGATACTTGTTCTTCACTGTCACTTTGTTCAACTGCCGAAAATCAACGCACATCCTCATAGATCCATCTTTCTTCTTCACAAACAGAATCGGAGCTCCCCAAGGCGACATACTCGGTCGAATGAAGCCTCTCTCAAGAAGATATCTCAACTGATCCTTAGTTGTTTCAACTCCGCTGGCTCCAATCGATACAGAGCTCTAGAAATCGGGGCCATACCAGGCACCAACTCAATACTGAAGTCGATCTCTCGCCTCGGAGGGAATCCAGGAATCTCATCTGGAAACACATCTGGGAACTTTTGAGCAATCGGAACATCACTCAACTCCACTCTCGACTCATGGGAATCTAGGGCATAGATCATAAACCCTGAATTCTCCAGCGATAACAGACTAAACATCTCCATGGCGGACACCATAGGAATATTGGGTCGCGAATCAGCACCACAGAACTCTCATTTCTCTCCCGATCGAGGCCGAAACCTAACTACACCATGGAAACAGTCTACAGTCGCTCTATATTCAGTCAACACATCCATACCCAAGATACAATCAAAATCTCTAATTCCAAAAACAATCAGATGGGTCATCAAAACATGCTCATCAAACCCAATCAGGCAATCCAATACCACCTGTCGAGACAACAGACTCATACCAGCAGGGATGGACACGGAGACAACATCACACAGTGGGGAAGAACTCAACCCATGCTCATACACAAACAACTCAGAAATTAAGGAGTGTGATGCTCCAGTGTCAATCAAAACTCGTGCAGGAAAATGAAAGATAAGGCATGTACCTTGAATCACTCCTGTAGGCATCTCATCAGCCTGCTCTCTCGTCAAAGCATTCGCCTAGGCTTGCTACGGTCTCGGAAACTGAGGTCTCGAAGGTACTCCAAACCTAGAAGGCTCACGAGGTTGGAATCCAGATCGTTGGGACGGAACAAAAGGCTGTTTCGCTGAGAAGAACCACCAGTGGAACCCTGCTGCGACTGAACCAAAGACTGCCCTCCCATCAAAGGACACGCTCTAGTAAAATGTCCCGGTTGTCCACAGAGATGACAAAGACCTCGAACTCCACGACAGTGCGAAGTCTCATGCTTCCCTCCACATTGTCCACAAAACACACCGCCAGAACTACTGCCACCAGAACTCACGGAACCAGAAGAACTCAAATGCGCCCTCTTCTTAAACTGTTTACCTCGGGGCTTGAACCTCTGACGATTCGATTGCTGCGATCCCTGAGGAGACTGAAACGATTGCGACACATCTTGCACCGGTGGAAAAGAGCGCCCCACAGACGGCTGCACCGGAGCCTGTGCCTCCAACAAACTCTCCTCAATATCTACAGCCCGATCCACGGCCTCAGCATAAGTCGCAGGTGAACCAGACAACACCATCCGGAACAGATCGGGCCTCGAACCCTTCAGAAACTTGTTCCTCTTAGTCCTCTCCTGGTTAGAAACATGGGGACATACATCAAAAGTGAAGAGAACTGTCTGGCATACTCGGCCACCTTCATATTCCCTTGCTTCAAGTTGTCAAACTCTTGTTCACGGCTGTTGTAGTAGGACTCGGGGGTATACTACTCTCGAAACACTACACAGAAGCTCTCCCAAGTAATCACAGCCCCACTATCACGCAAGATACGGGAAGTACCTCTCCACCAGCGCTGCGCATTATCTCTCAACTGCAACACCGCTAGCTTCAATCTCTTCTCAGGAGCGTACTCCAAAGTATCAAAAAATTCTTCCATCTGAACTAGCCAACCCTCGACCATCAAACCTCCTTCAGCGCCCACGAATGGAGGGGGATTTGTTCGCTGAAACCTAGCCAAGACTAGCTCCATCTCACCAATCTGTCTCGTCACATCCTCTACCTCTGCCTGTCTCTCTCGACGACGCAAAGGGATATTCTGCTGAATGCCCTCATCACTATCCGAGGCCCTAGACTCCTCAGCGAAACGTCTAGCGGTCCTACCTCTACCTCTCCTCCGTGGCATCTAATCAAATCTCAAGGTAAGAACTAACAGCAGATAATCATAGAAGCAAGTAAAATAATCACATAAGCCACAGATTCAATCAAAATCAAATCCAAACTCTGTGCCTAACTCGAGTGTGATCAAAGAAAAATGAGCTTATCCCAGTTTAAGCTCTGATACCAAAAATGTCAGGCCCCGTGCTAATTAACAATAATTAACAGTACAATTAAGCACATAAACGCGGAAGCATAAAATAGGGCTAAAAATTTTCGAAATAATTTGGGCCTGAACTCAAATCCTCATTTAGAATATCCATACTCAAAATACTAGTTTAAATCTAAACTCATACAACAACAGGCAACAATAAATATTAAGTCAGATACAGATCCCCAATACATAAAACACAGGGTGTGAGACCTGAAATTGTAATAAAGATTAATTGTTGGATTAATCGGTTTTTGAGGAATTCTGGGTGTTCAGAATTCTTTTTGAAGGTTTCGTTTGCATTTTCGGGTCAGAAATCACATTTAGAGCAATTCTGGAAATTTTGGAATTTTCGAGTTTGAAATCTGATTTTGTGAGAAATCTGAATTGTTGGTGAAATCTGCTCGGTTTTTGTGAAATCTGTTCGGATTTTAAGAAATCTTAGCAACGTGTTTTTGTGTTGAGTGTAACGATGTCGTTTAAATAAGTTGCTACGGCGTCGTTTTGGTTAACGCTTGAGGGAGACATCTGTTTTGCGAGTTTAGCATTCGAGTGACCAGATTTCAGCTATCAGCTTTTAGCGCTTTGTATTTAAGATTTCACCAGTGTTTGTTATTAGCGTTCCAGACTTCACCGTGGTACTGTGCGACGTCGTTTAGCGGTTAGCGCTATTTCCAGCGTTTAGCATTTTTGGCCTTCAGATTTCTCCGTGGTTTTAGCGCATGCGTTGGATGGCTTGTGAGATCTGTTTCTGTCGGTGTATGTTTTTAACCAGATTTCATGCGTGTATTTATATTATAAACGTTGGCCTTCCATTATTTTAAACCAGATCCCATACTTAGCAAAATTCTCCCGACTTTCATTCTTCGCTCAAACCCTCGGGTACTGTTCACCGTGAGCTTCTCCGGCGATTTCCCGTCGATTCCGGCCACCGTTTTTCAAGTTCGAGGTAGCGTTGGACTCCTCTCGACAAGCTATTTCATTTCATACCACTTTTGGAGGCTGTCGTTGGCTGGCACAAAAGCACGAAGTTGCTGTTTTAGTGCGTGCATTTCGCTGTTCTGGTAGCTTTTTGAATTAGCTTGGAAATCTTGTTCCTAGCCTTGTTTTGAGCTCCCTGTTAAGTTGTATGGTTGAGATTAGCTACTGGTTTGAGCGTATAAAATTCTGGCCGTGAGAAATTGTGTGATGGCCATGAGTTTGTGTTAGCATTTTCCTAAAATCTGTGCACCATGTATTTTGGCAGATTGTGTGCAGGCCGTGACTTGCTACGTTCCTTTGAGGAATCTGATTGGGTAAATCAGAATTAAGGTACGGATTGGAGCTTGTAAAATCAGCGTGGTTATGGCTTGGATAAAATGGCTGGTTGCTGAATTGTTTCTGCCCTGTTTGTAGTTGCTGGCCGAGAGTTATGCCGTGTATAATTGCCTGGTGTAATTGCTGTTTTGTGCATCCGTGTGTATGTATTGTTGTGCATATGTTATATGCTTGTTGTTTAGCTGAGTTCATACACGCATCGGCATATTATCTCATTTCGGCTTTTACAGCCATCGTTTCGTTGTATTGTGCTGTTTTTTTCTTACCAGGATACGAGGGCGAGCGGTGATACCGTACTCTCATCTCCAAACAGCCCCTATGCGCCGAGTGGTTAACTACCACAGTTCATAGGTTGGGCAACGGCAGGTCGAGCTGTTTGATGCATCTGGTATTCGGGTGTAGTGTCAAGGCGAGTGGCTCATTACCATACTTTGAACACACCCCGTGGCCACTGTTTGTTGCAGATTCCGTTGAGCTGTGCATTGAGTTATTTGGCTCCTTTCCTTGGTTGTAGCCTCCGGTTGTTGTTCCTGGTCTCATGCATAGCATCTGCATTTTATTCTTGCTGTTTACCGCTGTTTTATAGTTGCTCTCCGTACTGGGGTTTGACCCCATGTCCCTCTGGGGCTTGGTTTGTTTTCCTTGTCTGTTTTGTTGTTCAGGTTATCCAGCTGGTCGTGGAGCTAACCCGGCTGGAGGTGCCCCA
>KV010298.1:32054-42614 GCA_001598015.1 Dorcoceras hygrometricum | reverse complement strand
AAATAGTAGCATGTGCAAACGACAACATTTAAATTAGTTGTAGCGACACCGTATTGAAACCAGACGCAAGCTACAGTGGTTCTATATCCAGACGAGAGCTACAGGGCTTTATTCAACCAGTCGAGGGTGATTAACAATGTTGCTTGAATATGGTTGATACGACAGCGTTTTGACTTCGCATTAAAAACCAGTCGTTGGATCATATAAATAACCAGGCGCTGGAAAATCACACGTGGAAAACCAGTCGATGCATACAAGTATTTGAAACCACGTTGAAAGAAATTGGATCTGGCTATCAAAGTAATTTCAGGCGCAAGCTCAAAATGTTTCAAATTTTATCGTATACTCAATTGGAAAAGATCAATGGGCATAACAGAATTGTACAAATTGCCTAGAATTAAGGGACAAGATTGATACTATTTTTGGATGAATAGTACACATTGACAGAGGTCGTTACAACGGGATTGCTCATATATGGAAATAATTCTCGTATCCCTGACATAACGCAATTTACCTTGTAGTGGAGCTGGATTGAAGGCGTTCTACTGTCAGAAATTCAAAAAGGATTTGTTGCCTTATCTGGATTCATCGACCGTTGAATGAAGAATATAAATAGCAGACTCTTTGAATTGAAGAACATCTCTCGCTATTGCTATTACTGAAACGCTGTCAAAATACTCCCAGAGCTATCTACTTGAAATATTCAAAATCTCACAAGACTATAAGAACATTCAAGTGTTGTATTTCATTGATAACCTTCGAGTCACTCTCTGGTTCATAGTGTTGAATCAAGTTTCTTTGTATTAGAAACCAGAGAGCTTACAGTCTACGTGTATTCATTGTATATCATTTGATTGAGTCTGTAAAGAACTGTCTTTGTGAAGCAATTCGAAAATACTGTTAAGGGGTGTAAACCAGCAGCGAAGTCTGCGTGGAGTGTTGTGATGTACTAGGAGTTCTCATAGCTGCTGGCTTTGGGATCGGGTGTTTGTAGAAGGCCTACTTGCATCAAATCTTCTAGTGATACCTTCCGAGGAGGAAGAAGGGGAGACGTAGGACATTGAAGTCCGAACTTCCAGAAACAAATCCTAAACTCTATCTTTTACATTATGCACGATTATATTATTTGTGTTTATTTACTGTTCACAAACCAATCGGCCTTTTTCCGCACAAATATTGTTGGCTGAAAAGTTTGCTCACAACTGAGATATTCTTAAGTCTGGTAATTCGGACTTAAGTTAAGCAAGAAGCTTGCAAAATATTTTAAAAGAGTTTTGAAATAGAAAAATCGAAGGAGTTCATTCAACCCCCCCTTCTGAACTCCTATTTACTTAGTGATCCTATTTCTGGGACCATCAAGTGGTATCAAAGCGGGCAATCTCAGTTATTGAAAAGTCAGTGTTCCGTGCTTCTTTATATATGAACATGTCTATCTCACACAACAAAATTCCTTTGTTTTCGAGGGAAGAGTACGACTACTGGAAGATTAGGATGCAAGCGCATCTGGCAGCCATGGATGATGACATGTGGTATGTCATCACAGAAGGACCGTTGAAAATCATGAAGCCTAATCTTGATGTTGCCGTAACAAGTTGCGAGCCTCAGTTTCTTCCTAAACCCAGACAGGAGTACACGAATGAAGATAAGAAAAAGGCAAACCTCGATAACATGGCCAAGGACATCTTATTCAAGACGCTGGATAAAGACAAGAACATGTTCAGCAAGATCAAGAATTGCACGACTGCTAAAGACATATGGGATAAGTTAACCCAAATATGCGAAGGAAGTGATGAAACGAAAGAGAACAAGCTGACAGTGGCGCAGCAGAAGTACGAGTCCATAAAGATGAAGGACGAGGAGAGACATATGGGATAAGATAACCCAAATATGCGAAGGAAGTGATGAAAGGAAAGAGAACAAGCTGACAGTGGCGCAACAGAAGTACGAGTCCATAAAGATGAAGGACGGGGAGACTATGACTGAATTTGATGAAAGATTCACTATGATATGACTGAATTTGATGAAAGATTCAGTTCCATTGTGATCGAGTTGAGTAGCCTGGGCAAAGAATACAGTGGAGTTGGCCCGTCCAGGTCATTTCGCTGCTGAGTGCAACAGACCTAAAAGAGATGATAGACACAGGCGAGATGACAAAAGGGCTGACGATCGATACAAAAAGGAGGAAAGATACAAGCGTGACGAGGAAGATGATGAAAGAGCAGTTGATAGGTCCAAGGACAAGTCCAAAGAAAAATTCAAGGAAAGATCAAAGGACCGACGAATGAAAACCAGCAGCAACAAGAAATTCAGTCGAAGGAATGACCGCAAGGTGATGATGGCTGAAGAAAGCACGAAGAGCTGGGTAGATTCAGACTCAGAATCATCCAGCAGCAGCTCATCATCAAGTGACAGTGAACAGGAGGAGGCTCATTGTCTAATGGCTGATCATGCATCGGATGACGAGGTATTCGACTTTTCTAATACTGAATTTACACGTGAGGATCTAGTTCAAGCACTGAATGATATGGTCCATGAGTACAAGACTCTATCTCACACATTCGAAGAAATCAAAGCTGAAAACGCAAGTCTGAAAAATAGTTCAGCTGAATCAAGTTCTGATGAGCTTGAATATACTGACAGTCTAAAGACTGAGTTGAGTAGGCTGAAGATAGAGAATGATTTGTTGAGAAATGAGGCCAACGAGCTCAAGGTTAAAGTCGATAAATTAACTAAATAAATGAGCTTCTAGAACCAGTCTACTCGTTCTCTCTTCAAGCTGTATGAAAGCCAAAAACCAGTAAATGATAAAACTGGTGTGGGTTTCAATTATGATAGCAGCCATGGAGAGACCAGTACTCAGTCACAGCCAGTGTATGACAAGTTCAATGAAAGGAGCTTTGTCAAAGGTGGCGTGATACATGACTGCATTGAATCGATACGATATGATGACCAGGATACTTCTCAGCTGGATCGTAAAGGAAAAGGAAAAGTCGGTGTTGGGTATCAAAGGCCTGAGAATTCAAAGCCAGACTGGCTAAAGAACAAGCTGAACAAGGACAAAGAGAAAGCTGGTCCAAAATTCTTTGTTCCCAACCAGTCGAGGCATTATTCGAAGAAGGCAATCTTGTTCAGTCAACCGGATAAGAAGTGATCGCGGTACTGAATTTCTAAATTTTAAATTATCTTCTTATCTGGAAGACTTGGGAATAAGCATGAGCTATCAGCAGCAAGAACTCCTCAGCAAAACGGGTTAGCTGAAAGGAGAAACCGCACTTTAAAAGAAGTTGCTAGATCTATGATTGCATATTCCGGCATTTCTCAAAAATTCTGGGCAGAAGCAGTTAACACAGCGTGTTATACTCAAAACAGATCAATGATTAATAGGATGCACGATAAAACCCCCTATGAGATCTGGAATAGCAAGAAACCTGACATTTCATATTTCAGGGTGTTTGGATGCAAGTGTTTCATTCATAATAATGGCAAGAAGCATCTAACAGCCTTTGAACCTAAATCTGATGCAGGTATCTTTTTAGTATATTCGGCAGTAAGCAAAGCATTTCGAGTGTTCAACAATCGAAGCTTAACGGTTGAAGAATCAGCACACGTCGTGTTTGATGAAACCAGCTTCAAGTCAAATTCAGCTGCAAGCTTACACGATTTGTGTTCACGACTGGAATCAACAAGTCTTGAAGAATCAGACGATGACGCGACACAAAGAGAATAGCTGAGGGGGAACAACCAGCAGTGGTCACAATGCACAACAACGTTCAACAAGATCCAGCAGGTAATCCTGTTATTATTGAGTTAACTAACATGGATCAGCCGCAGGATCGAACTACAAGTGCACCAGCTGCTGGAGGAGAAGCATCGAAGAATCAAGATCATATACAATCAGACGATTGAAATATGTATTTTGCAAATATTCTTTGAAAAATATTCTGCTTGCTTAAAATATATTGCAAAATCTTTTACTCCGTACTTTTGAAATATTTTGAAAATCTTTTCCCAAAATAGTACGCGCCTCTGGATGATTGACACGTGTCTTTGTCATCATTCCAGCAGTCACATCTACATCATTCCCTATTCTGAAACTTTTCGTATTCCTTATATATATTACGCGCTTACTGTTTATCTTCTTTTACCTTGCATCATTTGCGTTTTCGTATACTCGTATTCTCTCGTATTCTCTTTCTCAGATACATTACAGGCACTACAACACTCTATCGTTTACCAGAAATGGCATCCTCCCTTATTAGCAACAGTCACCATATCGACTTCGAATCTGTGTTTAGGCTTGACGACGCCGGTATGGTACAGATGTTCGAAACTCTCATCGCAACGGGGCTCAAGGAATTTTTGGGTTGTCCCGCCGTATTCTACAAAGATGCTTTAACAGATTTCTTCGCAAATAGCTCAGTAAGAGAGGATGGTATAGTGGTCAGCACCATAGGTGGTACGGCGATTGAAATTTCTCAGGCAATGTTTGCAGCATCTTTTGAGTTGCCCACCGAGGGTCTGATTGATTTAACAGATGTTCCGAAGAATTTTGTTTGTGATGCTCGCAGTCTATTTTCTGACTCCAAAGAACAAGTAAGTATGTCTTGTCTGAAGAAGGCCTTGAAATTTCACTACCGTCTGTTGCATGATATACTGGCAAAAACAATTTATGTCATGGCTGGGTCCTTTGATTGTGTAACTCGTGATCGATTTTTACTGATGACGGCGATCACTTTTGACGTAAAAATCAACTGGAGCAGTCTTCTATTTGGTGTTCTCAAGGAGATGGTAACCCCTGGTTCGCGACAGGTGAAGGGTTACGCAATTCAGATCTGTGCCTTATTGAGAAGTGTTCCAGGATTGGAACTGGGTGAATCGAAATCATTTCCTGTTCCAAGAATTTTGAATGAAAAGACAGTGCGCCGATTTGTTTCTGTAAATGAAAATGTTGGGATAAAAGAAGTGGCAGATGCACCTCGAGCAAGAAGAACACCGGTAAAGAAGACGGTGTCAAAGAAGAGACCAGCAACTGGTGATGATGAGGTGGCTCCCGTTATCAAAAAGAAAAGATCCACCAAAGGCAAACCGGTCTCCGCACTACGAATTTCTTTGGATAAACAGGTTGAGGATGCTACTGCGGATGAAGAAGACTCTGTTGAGGGAACTGTTGACAAAGTGAGCCACGTTCCTGTCCAGGTGGCACCTATCTTGGATTATGTGGATATGATTATTGGCCAGGTCATCTCTGAGTCTGCTGATTTATCATGAAATAAGAAGGACCAGGGAGACAAGCTTGTTGATGAAACGGACATTGGCAATGATTTTGATGCATGGTTGGATTCGTCGTTCCCGGTTTTTGATTCTCGAGTTGATGAGCCAGTGGTGGCTTCAACCAATCTTGAGAAAGCTGCCAGCAGCAAGAAAAGTGCTGAGGAGCACATGTCTTTCGATGATATTCTGTTACAAATTTCCAATGACATGTTGCGGCCCTAAATTACTGCTGCGGAAGTCACCATGATCAGGCTTGGTGAATTCTCTTCTATTGGGGACAAGGGAAATGCTATACTGGTAGAGGATGAACAGATTACAGAAAACCCTGCTAGTAAAATTGTCGCTTTGATTTGCAGAGATGTTGAAGTTTTGGTTCGAGTGCGTGATAGCGTGATGTAAGCTGTTGTTGATTTCTTTGCCTCATTCAGTTTTAATACTTTGCCTGATATGGAATCGTTGAAGGATCTGAAAGAGAAAGAAAAGTTGATGATGGCGTGGGCAGAGACCAATAAACTAGCGATTGCTGTAAGGAGGCAACTGTATGTTCTTACAAAATATCGAGAAATGCTCCTGCGCACATTTTTGGAACCTTATCGCAGATATCTTGCACCTGATCAACCATGGACTGATATGGCCATCCAAGTTATTAGTTTGTTGTCTGCTGCTCACTCTCAATCTCTTGAGGATCTCAAAGCATAGCAACAAGAGCACAAAATTTAAATGGTACAACCAAACTCATTCCATTGACAGTAGTGGTGTTCATCTTGCTCATTTTTACTCCATCGAAAAATCTATTTGTTGGGTGCGACCCATGGTGTTGATAGATGAAGTCTGGACGCCCCTTCAAGGATCTGATTATTGGAAGAGCAATTGCAAGTTGTCACTTTTTGTAGCTAAGAAGAGGCTGCCTGAGAGTGTGGTTGCAGAAAATTTTGATTCCCAGGTTTCCTTGATAGAGCCTGCACGATATTGGGGAGCAGCCCCTTTGCTGATAAAAATTTGGGGATGGCAACGAGTTTGTACAGAGGCTATTCAGTTTAGTGTATCTGGGCGTCTGAGACCTGCCAGTTCTTCTTCAGATATTGTTATAGGAAATTTAGGTGTTGAACGGTTTCCAGATTATTTTCTAGATGATTTTGAACATGGTGTCAATACCGATTATTTTGCAGATTTTCTTAGTGGTTCCAGTGGTCAATCCAGTTCAGAATTTGATTCAGCGTCTTCTAGTGGGAATACAGTGTACAGGTCTCCATCTCCACCAGATTATGCTTATGCCTTAGGACCACCAATTTTGTCGCCTACTGTCCAGGAGTAGAGACTATATTTTGTACAGAGTCCCGATTCTTCTCCTGCCGCTTCTCCTCCACAAGAATCTTCTTCTTGCTCCTCTTCTGACGTCTCTCTACACTTTGACTCTGTTGATTTACCTGTGCATGGTTCTTGAGAGGCAGAGTACGCAAATGAATGATCTCAAGAAAGGCTTGTTGGCTCCAGTCGTCATGATCTTTCAAGATCTTTTCGATATCAAGAAGACTCAAAGAGCACAAGAGGCCAAGCTAAATGCGTTGGATGGGCAAGTGGCTGCCATCAGAAATGAACAGCTGGAGTTTCAAATAAAATATCAGCGGATCTTCTGAGTCTTTCCACCCAATTTGCTGATATCATCGACTATATTCATGGCGGCGATGCCAAAAAGGGGGAAGGTGGAAGTAGCAGCCGCCCTCCTCCTGTTCGTGTGGAGCGTTGCCCTTTGCCTACTCCTCAATCACCTCGTGATGTTGGTAGTAGTGCCGTGAGAATACCAACTTTTCCACGCACTACTGGAACTTCTGCAGAAAGAGCTGAACAGGCGCGGAGACACATCTTACAGAGCGGACAAGCTATCACTTTAGAAGAGGCCGTCGAAAGAGTTCGTCAGGCAGATATTCAGGAGTCAGAAAGATTGCAAAGAGAAAGAGATAGGGCAAGGAGAGAAAAGAGAAGTAGTTCCTCAAAAAGGAGAAGAGGATTTTGATTAAAATTTCTGTTGTACAAATCTTATGTACAATTCTATCTGTTCTATGAAAATTTGCTTTTCAGCAGTTCGTGTGCAATTTATTTTTGCCTATCTATTTATCGCGGCTGCTGAAGTTTTGTCATCACCAAAATGGGGGAAATTGTTAGGATAAAATTTATAGTTTTGGTGATAACAAAATAGAACAAGTTAAATCTGGTGTTGTCAATAGGAAAGGAGGAACCAGTCGACAGGATTGTTGTTAATATCCAGACGCAGTGATCAGTTGTTTGCATCCAGACGCAGTGATCAGTAGTTTGTATCTAGACGCAGTGAACAGTTGTTTGCATCCAGACGCAGTGAACATTTGTTTATATCCAGACGCAGTGAATAGTAGTTGGTTTGTAATTCAGACGCAGCAACAGTGAAGTATATAACCAGTCGAGAGCTTAACAAACGATTTCGTATGGATGTAGTTAAAACGTCAGCGTTTTAAATAACCAGTCACAAGATAATATTGGTAATCCAGACGCAAGGATTCAAATAGTAGCATGTGCAAACGACAACGTTTAAATTAGTTGTAGCGACACCGTATTGAAACCAGACGCAAGCTACAGTGGTGCTATATCCAGACGAGAGCTACAGGGCTTTATTCAACCAATCGAGGGTGATTGTAGCTAACACGATGTCGCTTGAATATAGTTGATACGACAGCTTTTTGACTTCGCGTTAAAAAACAGTCGTTGGATCATATAAAGAACCAGGAGCTGGAAAATCACACGTGGAAAACCAGTCGACGCATACAAGTATTTGAAACCACGTTGAAGGAAATTGGATCTGGCTATCAAAGTAATTTTTTAGCGCAAGCTCAAAATGTTTCAAATTTGATCGTATACTCAATTGGAAAAGATCAATGGGCATAACAGAATTGTACAAATTGCCTGGAATTAAGGGACAAGTTAGGTACTATTTTTGGATGAATAGTATACATTGACAGAGTTCGTTACAACGGGATTGCTCATATATGGAAATAATTCTCGTATCCCTGACATAACGCAATTTACCTTGTAGTGGAGCTGGATTGACGGCGTTCTACTGTCAGAAATTCAAAAAGTATTTGTTGCCTTATCTGGATTCATCGACCGTTGAATGAAGAATATAAATAGCAGACTCTTTGAATTGAAGAACATCTCTCGCTATTGCTATTACTGAAACGCTGTAAAAATACTCCCAGAGCTATCTACTTGAAATATTCAAAAGCTCACAAGACTCGAATAACATTCAAGTGTTGTATTTCATTGATAACCTTCGAGTCACTCCCTGGTTCATAGTGTTGAATCAAGTTTCTTTGTATTAGAAACCAGAGAGCTTACAGTCTCAAAATACGTGTATTCATTGTATATCATTTGATTGAGTCTGTAAGGAACTGGCTTTGTGAAGCAGTTCGAAAATACTGTTAAGGGTTGTAAACCAGCAGCAAAGTCTGCGTGGAGTGTTGTCAAGTACTAGGAGTTCTCATAGCTGCTGGCTTTGGGATCGGGTGTTTGTAGAAGGCCTACTTGCATCAAATCTTCTAGTGATAACTTCCGAGGAGGAAGAAGGGGAGACGTAGGACATTGAAGTCCGAACTTCCAGAAACAAATCCTGAACTCTATCTTTTACATTACGCAAGATTATATTATTTGTGTTTATTTACTGTTCACAAACCAATCGGCCTTTTTCGGCACAAATATTGTTGGATGAAAAGTTTGCTCACAACTGAGATATTCTTAAGTCTGGTAATTCGGACTTAAGTTAAGCATGAAGCTTGCAAAACATTTTAAAAGAGTTTTGAAATAGAAAAATCGAAGGAGTTCATTCAACCCCCCCCCCTTCTGAACGCCTATTTACTTAGTGATCCTATTTCTGCGACCATCAGAGGGGGGTTCTACGACACCTGAGCAATACTCTCTGTGTGACTGGTTTCCCCAGTACCCTGAGCTCTTGTCTGTTAGAGTATATGCCCAACTAATTGGGTGAGGTCCCGATGCATGTATGATTCGATGCTTCGTTGTCGAGGATTCACCGCTCGCTCTCATGCGTGGATATCCTATGCTATCTGAGGGGATAATAGTGTATAAATCTCTGGCCAGAGTACTGGATGTGTTTTAGGTAAATGGGTTTACCTAGTTACACTCGCGATGTCACTATTCGATCTCCAAGATGTATGCATAGCTATCGGATCTCTAGCGACTCTCGATTTAATAATGGTCTTTGATCTGATCGGGATATATGTGTTGAAAGGACCGTACTGTACGCTAACCATGACCAACTGGTTCTTGCCGGCACTATCAGTGATACCTAGGGGATCATGGGGCGATGTTGCTAGGCGCTTTACCATGATCCGTTGGGCAAGTCCAAAATTGTGATTTCGGAGCCACAATGGTTGTGGGCCCACGGCTAGCTGTATCCCTGAACCATTGAGGGTCACACAAGTACTGGATTCATGATTCCTGCACGGAAACTGAACTCAATGTGTTGAGCATAGGAGGAGGATTTTGGGGAGTGCGACTTCCTAAAAGTCAACAGGGGTCAAATTGCGATTTCCCAAAGTTGAGGGGCAAAACTGTCATTTTGGACTAGGTAATCTGAAAAATCGTTTTTCACATCATAATGTTCAGTTTTGGAAACTGAGTCGATCGGTCCAATATGATCGTCGATCGGAGTTATGATGAAACCGTAGTGATTTAAATGAACCGAATGTTCATATATTGGACTAGGCCCGCCCAAGGTCCAATGGGCCGGTTCAAGCCCATGTACCATCTTTATTTACTTAAGTTGGTCTAGGGCTACAATCAATACAATTAAACACAACCCTAGCTCCAAGCATAGAGCCGCCGCCCCCACCTCTTCTCCTCCCCTCGGCCGCGCCGCCACACACGCCGCCTCCCCGTGATCGGACTTGCTCCGATCGTCGTGCTGAGGAGATTCCGTCCGTCGTAACTACAATCAATACAATTAAACACAACCCTAGCTCCAAGCATAGAGCCGCCGCCCCCACCTCTTCTCCTCCCCTCGGCCGCGCCGCCACACACGCCGCCCCGTGATCGGACTTGCTCCGATCATCGTGCTGAGGAGATTCCGTCCGTGTTAAAATCCGTCAATTCTTCTAGTGCAGATTGACGGAGGGATCTTGATTCCGGTCGTGGACCTGATTGACGATCTACCACCGTCTACCGTTTGAAGTGCCGGTTTCCTCGTGAAACTGGTCGGAGCCAGGCGCCTAGACGCCAGCAAGGTAACTATCTACGAACACC
>KV010296.1:0-26000 GCA_001598015.1 Dorcoceras hygrometricum | reverse complement strand
GTTGGACCCGGGCCCGTTGGGCCGGTCCAAGTCCAACACTTAAGTCTATTTAATTAGACTTAATCCTAGACTTAAGATACATCATTGTCATAACTCTCCCATAGCAAACCCTAACCCTAAGCACCAAAACCGCCGCCTCCCTCTCTCGAACACGCCGTCGCCCACGCGCCGCCGCCGCCGCCGCCGATCGTCTTCGGAAATTTGTTTCCGGCCAGTTTGACGAGGAGAATCCGTTCGTGCTGATCTCGTCAGCGCTTCTAGTGTAGCCTGACGAAGGAGTCTCGGTTCTGGTCGTGGACCGGATTGGCGATAATCTACCGCAATCTACCGAGAAGAGCCGGGTTCTTGTAATACCGGTTGGAGCCAGGCACAAGTGCCAACAAGGTATTCATCTTTGAACACCCTATGTATGACGATTATTGAATTGTCTGATTTTTCGTATTGATCGTCTCCCGGCTTTTTCTATGTTCTTCCGCTGCCTCGCCGGGGGGCGGATCCGGATCCCCAACAGTAGAGAGAGAGAGGTTCAGCTTAGAAGCTTGTCGTGTAGTTATGTGAGCTTATTGTGTTGGACCAGATCAGGTGCAAGCTGACAGATAAGCCCTGTGCTGTGTTTAGCCATGTTTAACCAGTCCAGTGCAGCGCTCTGAGCTGATAGCAGTTTAGGAAGTAGACGTAAGCTGGATGCAGCTTTGGGAGTTACGCAGCGTCGCAAGCGAAGTTGACCCTTGAGAGCTGGGTTGACCATCGCGAGCTGGTATGAGTACGTAACTTGAGACCTGAGTGCGTGAGCTGATCTAAAAGCTTCATGGTCTGGTTGAGACAAAGAAAGCTGAATAGAGCATCACAAGATGACTTGAGTGATGCGTGATGAGTTGAGTCCTCTAAGCTGATCTACGTACTGCTAACTGAGAAGAGATTACGTGATCTGAGCTGGACGATGTACGATGGCCTGAGGGCTGTGAGCTGTTGTGGATGAGTGCGACCTAAGTTGGTCGGCGTGTGCTGAGCTGAGCGCCGTAAGCTGAGCTGTCATAGCGCATGTTGTTTTGGAGATCGTAAGCTGAGTTGAATGCTCTGTGCTGATCTGGATCATGAGCTTTATTGACAGTCGCAACCTGTTTTGGGGATAACAGCGTAGTAACGAACATCTTGGGGATTTTGCTATATGATCGTAAGCTGAGTTCAGCTTAGGGATGTTCTGGGTGCCCTGAGCTGAGTGTTCAGATCGCGAGTGTTGTGCCGGGTCGTTTAGTGGTATCAGATTAGGCGTACGTTAGTAGTAATGTCCTATGTAGACCAGTGCTGTTTGTGGTCTTCAGCTTAGGTAAGAGCTATTCATAGTTATCAGACCAGACGAGAGCTGTTTATGGTTTCAGCTTTGGAAAGAACTGTTTAGTACGCGTAAGCTGGCCAGTGCATGATCTGGCCTGTTGTTGCATCTGTGCCACTGTGCATGTCGCGAGCTATTCCAAGCTTAGGTGTTGCGAGCTGAGAGCATCGCGTGCTGTTTTGGTTGTCGTAAGGAGGATAGAGCATCCTGAGCTGAATTGATAGGGTGAGATCTGCCTGAGTTTGTGTAAGCTGTCTGGTGGCACTGTGCAGTTTACTCTGTGCTTAGCTCGTGTGATCTGATCTGTCTTGGTGCAAGCTGATAGTGTAGAAGCTATGGGCTGTTATCAGTTTGAGTAGGATATGTAACCTGGATCCAGTTGAGGACGTGCCTTGTGTCCTGAGCTGAGTAGACAGATCACGGGCGGTCCGAGCTACTGATAAACCAGTCTGGGCGTATGTTGATAGTGTAGAACATCTTTGAGGAGCCTGTTGATAACTTTCGGGTCAGTGGTGAGCAGATAGGATGATCATATTAGGCGTAGAGAGCGTGATCTGATCTGCTGGTGTGATATGTACTACTATGCATGGCGCAAGATGCTTGTGCAGTTAGATTTGGGTGAGAGTTGAACTTCACTTCTGTGCTGGAGAGCGCGCGCTTTGTATGCGTGAGAGCTGATTGTGGTTCATAAGCTGAATCATACGGATAGATGAACAGCGTACAAAAGCTGAACAGATGGAGCTAAGCTATTGGGAGCGAGAGCTGGTTTGAACGCGCAAGCTGAGCTGCATTGCCTGTGCTGAATACAGTGTTGAGGTCCGAGCTGATCTGTTATCACTGTAGCCATGAGCTGAGGAGCTAGAGTATATATACCCTCTCTATGACCAACACTTGGTTATTTTTACACCACACATTCTCTTATCCTCTCCAGAGAGCCCAAGAGATATTTTTCAAATCCTCGTGGTCAATGTTCACCCGACCTAGTATTTTCCAGATTCGCTGGAGATTGGCCTATCAGTTTTGAACGAGGGTACCAAGGTTGAAAACCTCTATTCAAGCTCGACATTTCTATACCAGTTTGGAGTCGAGAGGAGGCCAGACTGAGGAAATTACAGAGAAGCGTCGTGAGCTGCATGTCACGATTGCCGACCATGTTGAGCTTTGTTTCAGGTAACATAGGTTTTGGGTGTTGTTTTCGACTTTTGATAGTGAGATTTTGAGATGTGTTTTTGATTTATGTCATAAGTTTAGGCTGGCCGACTTGTGAAGCTTTGACCGTGAGCTGTGTGAGCTTAAACTCGAGCTGATTTCATAGATTTCTTGGCAGATTGTACCTTTCTTGTGGTTTTTTCGTGAGCTGCTGGCCCTGATATGTTGTTCGAGACCTGAGCGGAGCATTGAGTGCGTTTTGCTTTCAGCCAAGAGCTGTGCTGTGGTAAGATCTACTAAAGGTACGAATTTGAGATTGTGATTACAGCTTTGAGATAGACATGTGAATATATATGTGTGTGCTGGAACGCTGATTTGTGTATGGCATGCTGTTGTCTGAGCTGTTTATGTGCCGTAGCTATTTATGCGTGTTTTGAGTTGTCGCGCTGATTGTTTGCTATTGTGCCTGTGGCTGTGAGCTGAGTTACTAAGCCTTGTGTCGCATGTTTACCTGAGATGTTCTATTATACATGCGTGAGATTTCTGAAGCTGTTGCATATGTTGTTTAGTCGTATATTGCATGTTGTTCATGATTTTATTAGCATTGCATACACACACCATGTTGATCCTGAATTCCTTAATAACTGATTAATCACTGAGTCGTGATTTACCAGCTGAGTCGTTGTGCCTTGGAATCCAATGTTTCACTGAGTCGTGATTGCCAGCTGAGTCTTTGTGCTTTGAATTCCGATGATTTGTTGAGATTTTGATTCCCAGCTGAGTCGTTGTGTCTTGATTCCCGATGATTCTTGGTACCCTTCATGCATTGCACGACATGATATGTTGCATGTTGTATTTGATAACTGTTTTATGATTTCTATTCGTACTGAGGTTTGACCTTGTTTGTTTTTTCCTTGGGACTGATTTGGCCTTGTGTTTGTGATTGCAGGTTTTTCAGGTAAATCAGCTGGTCCGAGAGATGAGTCAGCTGGTGGAGCTCCCTGGGTGTTGAGTGTTCCAGTTATATATGTATGTTGTATCGAGTCATTACTAGTGGGCTGACCTGTGTAGTTGTGTATTATTGTTTCGATTTGGGTTTATATGCACACACACACACACACACACATATATATATATATATAGTATATATAGTTGATGTTTATTACAACAGACTTTTGAATCAAAGTCTCTATTTTGAGTATATGCCTATTTTGAAGATATATTTTCTGTTCAGGTCAAAGAAAAATTTTAATCACTTTTTAAGCTTCCGTATTTTGCGTTAATTGCGTGCTTATTATTTGTTTATGAGCATCGGACCTGACATAGGTACGTACAAGCAAGATGATTAGCCCTGCTGGTTACCATGATACACTTACCTGTGTTCAGCGAGTTTAAACCACATGATATTTCAGATGTCGAATGGATATTTGAGCACTAACAAGTTTTTGAGTATATTATAACGATTCTTTGATGACAATGTGTATAATCACATTTGCAATAAGAATTATGCTCGTACGATTTGGACGAAGTTGGAAACCTTATATGCCTATAAATGTGGCAACGATATATTATTCTACCTAAGAAATCTTGTGAGACCCGAAAGTTGGTCGATTAATTGAGTTAATTAATCGGATGTAGTGGACCAGATTTGGCATGAGCAAATCTGGGCAGGCCAGCTTGGAGTTGGTAGACTTAGTTAGCGTAATTGGATCAGCTTTGGTGCTGAGAAAAAATCTGGAAAGTTTGGGAATTTTCAGTGTAGCGATCAGATTTTAATACTGGTCAGATTTGGTGGTCAAATCTGGTGTCGCAAGCAATCTTGAGCGCGCCAGCGTGTTTCCTTAGTGGGTAGTGAAACTATGTCGTTTGGGGTTAGTAAGAACGACAACGTTTTTGTCTAGTGGGATAGAATCCAGATTTGAGTTGCGCATGTCTGGGTTGGAGAAGCATAGACCGGTGAGAGTCTTGGGTTTCAGACTTGAGTAGAGCTAGCATTCAGATTTGATTGGTCTGCGTGCATTAGATCAAAGTGTTCTGGGTTAGAGTGATGCGACGCTGTTAACGATAGCAAATTTGGTTGAGGATTAGTCGTGGAAGATGATTTATCAAATCTTCGGATTTGAGTAAGTTGGTCAAATCTGGTTGGTGATTTTCAGATTTGGCGAAGAGCTGATTAGACTTGAGTCGCTGGTCGCTATCGGGTGAAATCTGCTTCGAGTTTGGAGTTGTTTTGGTTTGTTTTGCTATCGGGAACTGAATTCTGGAAGAATTCAGATTTGAGGTTGTATCGCTGGAGGAAGATAGAGTTTCTGCGCAAGAATTAGTGAAATTCAGATTTGGGATATTCTGGAGTCTCAGATCTGAGGGGACAAATTTGAGTAGTCAGATCTGGCGTGGGAGGTAATTCGACGTCGTTTCGCATTATCAGATTTGACGCTAGCGGTGGATTCTGTTTGCGGGTGCGTGCAGATGTGAGAGTCAATGAGTATAAGACACGTGTTAGTCAACGTTTCTGGGTTGACCGGTGCGGTTCAGTGCTATCCAAATCTGGATGAGTGTGAGCAGATTTGAGTTCTAGGATCCGTTCCAGATTTGAGGACTTGGGCCTTAGCGCTAGGATCTGAGTTGACTTCCACTGTAGCATTTGACCGAGAGATTTATATACAAGTGTTGACCAACACTTAGCGTATTTCGAACCCGATAATTTATCATTCTTCCCTGAGAACCCTCGATTAGCACTGTTCATTCGAACCCTATTTCTTGAGATTGTCGTCGATACGCCGCCGTTTGGAGCAAGATTGGTGGCGCTGGGTTCGTCTTGCTTAGAGCTTTCGATTGATAGCAGCTTGGAGCTTTAGATCGACGTGTGGAAGAGGAGCGAAGTAGTTGTAGGTTCGAGTATCTTCGTGAATTCCAGTCGATAGTTCTCCAGTTCTGTTTGTGCTTATGGGTAAGTGATTCCTTGCCATTTTAAGCTTAGTTCTAGCTGTAGAGCCTGCATTGAGTGGTAGAACCAGATTTGAGTTCTTGACCATAGACAGTTAATTTTAGAAGTTCAGATTGAGCTGATTTGCTAGATGCCTTAACAGATTTGAGCTTCCGGGCAGCTTTGTTGAGTTTTGCCGTGAGCCCGTGAGGAAGCATTTTTGAGCAAGTCGTTGGTGCCGTGCCCTGGTGAAATCTGTTTGAGGTATTTTCCGTGTTGAGGTACGAATCTGAGCTTGTAATTCAGCTTTGAAATAGGCATGGAATGTATTATGTGTGTTGTACAGCTGTGCCAGGCGTTTTGTGTGGAGGCAGAGCTGTGTGTATTCTGCATGTCTATTGACTGAATTGTTTTGCTTATTACCTGCTGTAGCTTAAGCTGGTTATGTTTTGCATGACATGGTACTGCATCTGCATAGCATATTGAGCCATTGAACCCCTTGATAGCTGTGATCTTTTGCTCTGATTGGAGCTCTTCTCTCGTGATGCGGTGCTGGTTTGCATAATCACGATTGAGTACGCTGGGGATGCGGTGAGCCGTTCTCATAATCCTCAGTTGCAGTGACCTGGATAGAGGCTGGTGGGTGGTTGTTTACACTTGCTATTCCGTGCGACCAGTCGGGTAGGGCCCGTTCGTGTGTTGATGAGCCACTCTATTTTCCATTGGATGCGATCGGGTAGCATACGAAGTCCGGTGATGTGTCACAATTGATGTTTACCATTCGTTTGGCTTCCGGCTGATACCGATGTTGATTGTACCGTTCACGCATTGCACGACATGTTACATTGCATGTTGCATCTAATGCTGTATTACGTTGATCTTCGTACTGGGGTTTGACCCCTTCCCTTTGGGGCTGTTTTGGTTGTGCATGTGGTTTTCAGGTTTTGCAGCTGGCCCTGGTGGTGCGTCAGCCAGTGGAGCCCCTTAGGAGTGATAGAGTGTCCCAGTTAATATATATATGATAATTGTATCGTTACCGGCCGCCGGGGGATGACCCGTGCCTTTGTTGTATTAGTTTTGGATTCTTTTGGCTTGTACGTGATACCTGTTAATTGTGGTTGTGTTTCTCAGCTTTGTATTGTTAACCTGGGATATTTTGAGTATCGTTGTATTTTAAATTTATATTTTTCTTCGTCAGGCCAAAAGCGAAAACTTTTAGCCACTTTTTAGAGCTTCAGCGTTGTGTTTTGTATGCTTAATCTCTGTGTCTTGCACGAGGCCTGACAAAGCTAGTTCGAGTCATGTACAACGAAAGAACCTCGGTGGCAGATCACCTGAATGAGATTCAAGGGTTTGCGTAGTAATTATCAAATTGGGCATAAATCTAGATGATGAGGTAATTGCCATACATGTATTACTTCATTACCTGAGTCTTGAGCGGTTCTCAAGGTATCAACACAAACACAGGCTCCGGAGGAGTCGTGACAGTGGACTTCATCAAGATTGACATCTTGAATGAAGAAAATGAGGCGGAGATCCCGGGATGCTTCTGCGTCACAATTAGATATTTTGGTTGATTCACGACGAAGAAGCAAATCATGGGAAACACATATCAGAAATAATGAAGAAGCAATCATCTGAAAGATATGTCAATATAAGGTGTTATCGTTGTGGGGAAAAATAACATATTAAGAAATAATGTCCATAAAAAAAAAAACAAAGGCAACCACAAATATGATAATGAGCAAATAAGTACTGGACCACTATAAATATTGATATCTATTTTATTAGTTATATTATTATAACATAGCATTAAATTATTACTCCGAATTTATATTAATTTCCTAAATATTCAAACATTCTTCGAGCTCAATTTTAGATATCCCAAATACCTCTAAGAACAACCGTCATAATGTCACTTTCTTTTCCATCGTCATCATATCATGTCATATTAGTTTAAAGGTATACGTTTGATATTGCTAGAATGTAGATAGCTGGCATCAATTAGAGGTTTCGATAATCATGTGCAACGGAAATGACAATTAAATATCGGTGGAACTAAACAAAAAAAATATGTATAAAAGGAAATGGCATAAATGCATGTCGCTATGCCTTGTTAATAAGAGAAACACAAAGATAGTGATATTTAACCTAAAAAAATATATTTTGGTTTTGATGAGATTCTTCTTGATTTCTTGTTGTATGTGAATCTTGCTATGCATCACTTGTGAGCAAATTTGTCCATGAAAAACTACGGTCCCCTTTTGCTAATATAATTGACCTTGGCATCTTCGTAGACCCCTTTTAACGAAGGAGAGATCGGAATATCGTGATATTAGAACATATGTCTAATTTTTAAAATATAAAATGCAATGAGATAACATCTTCATTTCAGAAATTGAATAATGGGAAACTAAATCAGGTCACTTAAATGGGGGATTATTTGCTCTATAAACCACAAATTACTTTTTGTAGAAAACAATTTTTCGGGTCCATTATCTTCTTCCATTTTGGTTTTGGTCCAATATCCAATTTTTTTAACTAAGTCTTTATAAAAATAATAATAATAAAACAAACAATACGTAACACCTTAACTTTCATATTTAAATTAGTAATGTTGCATCTTTTTAGCTGATCTAGCTAGCAGTCATGGAATGAATATATTATGTAAGTTTTACACATATTTACTCGTTATATCAATTTGTAAATTCCATATCATCTCTAATTTGCATTGAATTGATTGAGGAGGATAAGGGAAATTTTGTTGATGATTCTTTAATTTTCCTCGTTGCAATTTTGAATCAGTTGTCAAATTCCAATATCTTGTTCCTCCATTGTTTTTATGTGATTTTAATCCTTTTTTTCTTTTGACGTAGCATTGATACGTACATGACACCAATGTCTGCATTACCAATTAAAAATCCTAGTGAATAAATCAATATCGATACCACAAAATTAACGAAACGAATACAAATCAAAATCCCCGAGAATAACGATGATAATAATCATAATTGATAACAAAAAAAAAGATGTAAGCCACTCGTAAAGAATAACCAAGACGTCTAAAAGTTTTTTGGGCTAAACCGTGTGATCAGATTCTACCAGATACGTCCTACCGACGAATATACTATCTATAACAAAATGTATATATTCATTAAAAAGGAAAAACAAATTTTATATATATATATATACACACACATAAATGGTACCAAAAAACGGGGTCCCCCCACCAAGCCTATCCCAACCCTAAAACCAATAAATGCTCTTAAAAAATATAGAAACTCTCACTAAGCTGTCTGCAATCTGCATGCTGGAGGCGATGGCATAACATTTTTCATTTATTTTTTTTCTTGAAGAGGGACCACTCACTTTTTGTTGTTATTTCTAAATGATTTTCCATAACTTTTCCTTCACCAATTCTCTTATCTTTACCCAACCATATTCCCTATTTAAACCCCATATGGCTAGCTGCACTCTTCTCCATACACAAAACAAATTAACCTTCCTCAAAAGTTGAAGAAAACCCTTTTTTTTTTTCTAATGGTCTGTGTGCGGTGTGCCATATATGAATGTGAAGAATTTTGCATATTTTTCTCTTCGTAGTGCAGTGGTATCTGTTGAAGCTGCCAGCATGATCTAAGCTTTTCCTTTTTCGGTCCTCGTTGAGGAAAGATTGGATCATGTGGTAGCTTCATCTGATACAGGATGCACGAGTAAATTACCAGCCGAGAGACGAATTTAAAAAGATACGTCGAATGACCCTCGATCATATGAGGTTTCTCATGTTGATTTGGAAAAGGTAAGTGAATCCCAGGCTTAACTTCTTGTTTCCTTGTCGCACGAAGAAACCCTAGTTAATAAATTTCAAAAATTATCTCATATATGACACCAAATCATAAAAGGGTTTCTGATTTTCGGAGAGGTGTGTGAGACCCTAAATTAATTAATTTCTCGGGCTCTAATTCTAATATGACATACGTGTGTCCTTGTACGATATGCTAATTTTAGGACAAATATTTGTGTGGAGAGATTATTCTTGTAATGGGTTTTGGAATCCTTGGTCAGATATGTTTCGTGGATGTTGTTTTAATGTTTATATCTCTCTATATATTTCCAACATGTATCATCCTTTTGTATATTTTGCATACATAAAATAAATTCACGTTAAATTATTAATGTTTCTTACAATTTTTTCATTTTTTTTGAAGGAACTCAATGCTTATCTACAATAAATACTTTTTTTTTTTACTTTTTTGCTATTTCTTTTTAGTTTCGAGATTTAGGGACACCTATTTTTCTCTCTCTCTTTGTGTATGTATATATATATGTTGGAAACGTTGTATATATGTAAATAAATGTTGCAACGAATTAACGTAAACTTCCTAATAATGTGTATAGAACCCACCAAATTTCGGCTACAAAATTGGCCGCAAGTTAAAATTTGTCTCATGTGGAGATAATAGCAAACCTAGGCATCTTCACCAATTAATGGTGCATTTAAAAGACGTGGATTCATTCGACTAGTGATGCTAACAATGTGCCCCACCCTGACATAAGTTTCGTTTCCCATTCTATCTTGGATAAGTACTAACACATTAGCTAGCAAGAAAATGTAATCATTTGGATTATTATTTTATATTTCGAATCAAACAGTTTCGTTTTCGAAATGCCATGTTTCATCATTCTAATCGAGTTATTTCTTTCTTAACTCCAGTAATTAGAAATTACGATCCTTAATTACAACAGAATGAGGTGTATTGAAGTCATTCGAACAATGAACTGAACTTAGGGAGAAAATTAAAACCTTTTAATGTGTTTGATTACATGCAATATGCATGGTGTTTTATGTACCATACAGTTGAATAAACACTTGTTATAAAGGAAGTGTATTAAAAAATATTATGAAAATAAGTGCTAGGATATTGTAAATATATAGCACATGCATAATCCTTCATTTATATAGTACTTATTAACGATGTTAATGTAGCATAAATACTACTGATTCTATTTTCCATCCACTGACAGCGTATAGCAATTGAAATTAAGTTGTTTTATTCGTTATATTCTCTAAATTTAATAATCAAGAAATCTTTAGTCGTCCTTCGGTTTTTGCTACACACAGAATCTATCCTGGATTAAAGGATTTTTATCATGAGGATTGAGGCTGACTGGTTAATTATATTTACAGACTTAAAAAGGAAATAAAATCGTTTTCATTTTCCAGTTGTGAATTCCCTTCCATACATGATGGAAGATCGATACATGTATTTAATTGATATCAAGTTGTGTTTGGATTGGTTTAGTATCATTTCACGCTTCTTTATATTTTTTTGTTTCGCATGCGATATGATCTGTGAAAATATGAGCTGCAATAGCTCAGGTTCTTGAAAGGTTTGAACACCGAGAAGTAGATCAGGTAAGATATAAAATCATGCGAAAACATCCCGAACTACTCTCTAAAAATTGAAAGCTTTAAAGAAAGTTTAAAACACATGTATGCATACAAGCAGTAAGCTGTAAAGAAAACAAACACTGCGAATTTTTTTATGGAAGTTCGGAGCTCAATCTCCTACATCTCTCATTCTTCCATTGCTGGAAGGATCCACTAGAAGATTTGATCTTACACCTCACTGTACAGACCCGATCCAACAGCCCTCAAGCTGCTAGAACTCCTAGTCCACTGTTGCACACCATCTCGCAGGTTGTGTGACTACTAACACTTCTTTAACGTCTAAGTGAGAAAGACCACAATGAATTGTGTTTTTGTGATTCACTAAGCTAATCTATTCAGCTCATCTTTTGAAACTGTGAGTGAATCTGTGTGTGAGAAATTTATAGTGTAAGCTCACTCTCTCATATATTTTCTCACACATTGGGAAGTGCTTCTTCAAAGCTGATAACTCATTTTCTTCTAGGGGTGTCAAATTCTGACCCGACCCGAAAACCCAACCCGAACCCACCCAAAAAAAATCAGGTTCGGGTTGAGACATTTCGGGTTGGTTCGGGTTCGGGTCGGATTCGGGTTGGTTCGGGTTCGGGTCGGAATTTTTTTAAAAAAATTTTATCCAACCCGACCCGAACCCACCCAAATTGACACAAAATATAACTCAACCCGATAACCCGACCCGAACCCACCCAAAAAAAATAAGGTTCGGGTTGATACATTTTGGGTTGGTTCGGGTTCGGGTTGGAATTTTTTTTTTTGCTTTTTATCTCAACCCGATCCGAACCCACCCGACCCACCCGAATTGACACCCCTATTTTCTTTCCATTTCTGTGCAGTCGATTATGGAGAACTCATTGAAGCTCCCGCCAGTGCACAACTCACACCTGGGCACTAGCTCAACTTGTACATTAGCTACCACCTGAGTGTACAAGCTCTCGACTGTTGCACATGGCATTTGCTCTCTGTTTCAATTTCGTGCCTCTCTCTTGTATATGATATCTTGATCATCGTCTGTACATATATATAGTCTCTGATCTGATATATCCGTTGGACACAAGTTCCTAGCCGTTGAAAAGGCTTATGTAAAGTTATGACAAAGTTGTACCTTATGTCCTTTATCATTTAATGCATCTACAGGCTTTGTTGACTTTGAGCATGTGACCACTGCACCTTATGTTGACAAGATAAGGCAAATTAGTTTGAACTAATACAGTTTTCGCATATGCTCATGTTCAAACTGCTTTGCTCGTGATCTGATAGGATCTGCTGATCTGGTCTCTGAGCTGGTCTCTTAGCTATTCTCTCCCAGCTGGTCTTTCTGAGCTGGTCTTTATGTGTTGATCTCTCCCAGCTGGTCTCTCTGAGCTGGTCTCTCTATGCTGGTCCAGTTTGGACGTCCCCTTACTATTCCAGCTTGGATGTCCTCTGTTGATCCAGATTAGCTTTACCTTACTGATCCAGCTTGGACATCTCCCCAACAGCTCGTAGCTTGTCTTTTCGAGCTTGCTTCTGTTATGCTACAGTGCTCTTCTCCAGCTAGCGTCTGATCATAGCCATCTTAGGCCTATGAAGACTGATCGAGTACACCTTGCATACATGGATTCCTGGGAAGAATGTTCCACTTCTTCTATAGAAACATAAGCTTTCCTGGATCTATCTCTCTAAGAGAACCTGGCTAGATTTTTCTTCACTAATACCATCCTTGAACCAATATTCTTCTGATCTGAACCAGTTTTGGCCTGCGCACTTCATAAAGACGTTAGAAACTTACGAACATGTTTTGTGTTCATCAAAATTCAGATGTGATTTGTTTGACAGATCCAACACAATACATATATATAATAGTATTTATAAATTTGATTTAGTAAAAAGGTGACTATTAGTAAAATAGAACGGATAAAAACCAAATTTTAAGGAAAAAACAATTAAAAATATGGTCTGTATTTCTACTTTTATAATACTATCATGAAGCATGTATGTTCATACGTGAACCACATATAATACAAGTTTATTACCTATAAATACTTTTAAAAAAAACTTAAGGGGAAAACAAGAAAAAATGATATTAAACTTTGTTTATTATAGCTCTCATGTAAAATCTCATTTTATATACACTTTATTTTGTTCCTTTTATGTTACCTGTTGAAAACTAAGCAAATATTTATTTGGTTAGTTTATGTTTTTTGTTTTTTTAATTCATTTATTGCGTCTTATTCATTAAAATAACTCTAACAAACTTCATGAACAAATTAATCATCAATTGTGGGAATTAAGTCTTGCTCTCTGAAGTCAATTGTTAACATCCATTATTAACTTTAGGCATCTTCCTTGTCATTTGAACTTGTTAATTCTACAACTGATAAAATATGATGTACATTATGTACTGAAATATAATTTGATAGGATCAAAATATGTTTAGAGAGGGGTAAATAAACACTTTTAAATATTTTTCTTGAATCAAGTTGGGTTATCAACTAGATTTTAGTTCTCAGCCTGTCTGAATATTTCAAGCTACAATAGTGTGGAAACAGCTTGAAACACTCGGTAAACTTATATGAATGAAAAATAATATAAGGGAGATTGTTTTGGAAGTTAGAAAAACTAAACTTCAATGTCTACCCTTTTTCTGTGTTTAGAAGGATTCCACTATGATCTGTATAATTAATTTTATACTCATTTATGCTCAGTATATAACCTTTTGAGCTGAAACTCCTAGATACTCAACGCTTCGTTTAGAATACTATTCTGACAGTCTATAAACACTTCAATTGAAATAAGCTTGAATGAGTATAAAATGCAGGTAGAATTGCTTTGTGATGATCCATAATCGATCTGATTATCTGTAAGAGAGATTAGACAGCTTGAAAATGATGCTTTGAAAGAAACGTTGTTCGAATACTTAGAAAAGATGATCGCGTTTTAGTTTCTCAACTTTGTCTTCATACTCAGTTGCTTGGCTTTATATAGGTTAAAGTCCAACATTAATAAATTAGAATGGTATTTACATCAACACAGATTTTTGTAGCATTTCATAAATAACAATTGAGCGTTTAATGTCCATCATATGGCTTTCAAGAAAAGTATTTATTATTTAATGCACCCTGTACTCTATCCCACGAAGGCAAATATTGGCTAAACCAATATGGTTGACATTCTACCAGAAAATTTTCTTTTTCAAATCAATGGCTTTACTAGATGTACTTTTGCCAGATACAACCTTTGAAAGTTCTATTTTGATCTGATCCGTCGTTGACTGAAATAAACTGATATGTTCTGTTATTACATCCCCTCTTTGGTATCACCATCATCTCCTTTGATGAATTCAACCACATCCGGATTGTGCGCCCGATCCACAACCACAATTTTCAAAATTTTTGATACACCGTGAACAAGTCACGGTAATCGGGCATATTCATATGTTATAAGTTAATTGATAGACAACTTATGACATTCATAGGGTGTTTCAGATTTGTTACATTCGGCAACTTGGTGTCTTGCACCAACCAGTCCGATTTTTTAGCGAATATGGATCTTCTATGCTTGAACCTCAACCAAACTCCGAATTAGGTCCACTAGCGGTAACCCAATCCCCATACAATCTTACACTAGAAAGCCTTTCAAGTTATCATGAATCTCCCAAAATAACCTTGCATGACGAGCATATGGTGGCGGCCGCCGAGAGTGGGAGATGACGGCAGCCGAGAGTGGGAGGGTGGTGGCTAGGGTTTTGGACTCCATGGGTTTGTGCAAGACAAATATCTCAACTTGTTCCAAAACTAGCCCCCAAGTGTCATATTTATAAATAATCTCATGGGCTTAACTAGTTTCTTGATGGGTCTTGGCAAGCCCAAACCCATGCCACAAGCTTTGTGTGACGCCCACGCCCATGGGGTCAACGGATTTGGAGTGAATTGAAATAAAGAAAGAATTAAAAGGGCTGAATACGAAATATTGTAAGCTGTATTTTCTTACAAAATTGATATACAAAACAATTGGCGCCAAAAGCAAATAGCGAAAGCAGATTTGGATAACATATTTGATACAAGCTGCAAAATACGATATTACAACTACTGGAACTCTATATGAATTCACTATTGTTGTAATGGATCTTAATACAATTTCGACAAAAGATAATAAACAACAATAACAATAACAATGACACGGAAACACCGGCCTTCGATTAACACAACACCATAGCTAGTTCAGCTCCCGCCTCCCGTCTGCCCCAGATCTGTCACACTTGCATCATTAAAGCTAGTGAGCCTAGGGGCTCAGCAAGTAAAACTGAGAGTACCAAAATCACTTAGTGCAGGCAGGCGCATACATAGCTTAAAATAACGTGGTTTAAAGGAAGTCAGTTAAACATAAACTTCTTTCGTAAAAATCAGATTTGGAAAACAACCCAGATTTCATCTATATTTTGTTGTGATTTATGGCTTAAAGCTCTCCTTAGGTCCGTGGCGCTTGATCAAGCTACATCTGAATTCAGTTACTATATGGCATGTTGCCCAATATGAAGGGGCAACTAATTCTTTCGACAGCTGCTCACCCTTCCAATATGACCGTCTCTTATCTATGCCATAAATCCTTTAAAACTGAACATTTCTTCCTTTAAACAAACATTTGATCGAAATCAGATCAGCATTCATCGAGGTTCACTTCTTTTTAAAACTCGTTTCTCTTTAAAATCTCACTGAGCATCAGATTTGGCTACTGGGAACATACCACTGGAGTGAAAACAGATTTGGCTAACAAAAACAGTACTCGGGTACAAAACATATCTTAGTCATAGAAAACAAATTTGACTATCGGGATGATATCGCTAACGTTAAAACAGATGTGACTATGGGAACGTTGTCGTTAGCGTGAAACAGACTTGCTATAGAAATGGTATCGCTAGCGTTGAAGCAGATTTGGCTATAGAATAGTAGCGCTAGCATGAAACAGATTTGGCTTCAGGATCGGTATCGCTAGCGGGAAAACAGATTTGACTGTAGAAAACATCGTTCAGGTATGAAACAGACTTCAGATGTGGGAAACGGATTTGACATGGGAAAATCAGATTTGACTATATAAGAGAAACAGGTCGCTAGCGTAGAAAAATAGATTCGGTTATGGAACTAGTGCTGCAGCATCACGAACGACATCCATAGATACCAGCTCTGCCTATCTAACCATGACAAAATCCCGATTTGACCAGCATCATCGATTACTCGGAGTCAAGTCCAGACGCCACCATTCACCAGAAGAAGAACTTCATAATCATACATAAATCTTAAATCTGTGCTGCTCAGTGTTTTAAAACAAAAATATCTATACATAACATGCTGAAGAGTTTTAAAGTAGAAATCAACTTTTTGAACCCGATTATTCATTTTTGTAATCCAAGCAAGATCATAAACATGGCAATAACTTGGACGTAAAACAGGCAAGAATCACAGAACTGACGAAAAACGATATATGCTTTAATGGTGTTGCAAGGAATCAGCTTTTACTTGCCTTAAACTGGAAACACGAAGAACAGTCGGTATCCTGCAGAAGATCTCCTCAAGCACCCACGACGAGCTCCAGAGAGTTTTGAGAGAACAAAAGAAATTTCTTGGCAAATGAAATGAGCTCAAACTTCTCGTAGACAATCATATAATAGAACATGATTGGCAGTAGGTGAAAAAACTCGAGTAGGCATGTGATATCCTGCCAACTATTTGTCCTTTTTGAAAGATTTGTTAAAAGCTCCCTAATACTGTTTAAATTTTGGAAATTTGCCAAAAGATTTTAAAATAACCAAATTGCTCATTCATTAGCATTTTTATTTACAAAATCTGAAATCTGCTCGAGTTTGTGCTTGGGGCGAAATCTGTCTGGAACCTCCTGCTCTGTGCCACAAATCTGAAATAAATAAAATCAACTTAAGCTGAAATCTAGATTTTGATACATCAAAATGACCCTTAGAAAATAAAAGGGTTAAGCGTGTGGTCCTATGGATTTTGGGGCGTTACAACTCTACCCTCCTTATTGAAATTTCGTCCTCAAAATTTACTTACCAAACAGCTCTGGGTAAAGTTATACATATCAGCTTCGGTCTCCCACGTAGCTTCTCGTTCTGTTTGGTTAGACCATTGCACCTTAACCATAGGAATACTACGGTTCCTCAACTTCTTAATCTCTCGAAGAAGAATCCTCTCGGGTCTTTCTTCGTAACTCAGATCTGGTGCTAAATAAATTGGCTCATAGCTCAGTACGTGCGACGGGTTGGGAATATATTTCCTCAAAGCTGACACATGAAACACACTATGCACTGAAGACAGATGCGGAGGCAATGCTAAACGATAAGCTAACGTTCCGACTCTATCTAAGATCTCGTAAGGACAATATACCTTGGACTCAGCTTTCCCTTCTTCCCGAAACGCATTACTCCTTTCATAGGAGCTACTCTAAAAAACACATGGTCACCAACTTCAAAACTCAGCTCTCGGCGCCTATTATCAGCATAACTCTTCTGTCTGCTCTGGGATGCTTTCATCCGTTCTCTAATCTTGCTAACAGCTTCAGCTGTTTGCTCTACCACATCTGGTCCTAATCGCTCGCCTACCTCATCCCAGTGAAGAGGTGTTCTGCATTTTCGACCATAGAGAGCTTCATATGGGGCCATCTGTATCGAAGCTTGAAAACTGTTATTATACGTAAATTCTACAAATGGTAGTTTTAGATCCCAGTTCTCTGAGAAATCTACAATACAAGCCCTGAGTAGATCTTCTAAAATCTGAATCACCCTTTCAGATTGACCATCGGTCTGGGGGTGAAAGGCTGTGCTAAAAGGTCAACTTAGTATTCAAAGCTCTATGTAAACTCTTCCAGAAAGCTGACGTAAACTTCGGATCTCTATCAGATACAATCGAAACTGGAACACCATGCAGCCTCACTATCTCCTTCACATACAGCTCTGCGTATCAACTCACATCATAGGTTGTCTTAGTGAGATGACTTAGTGAGTCTGTCTACTATAACCCAAATAGAATTGTATCCTTGAACAGTTCTGGGTAATCCAACTACGAAGTTCATAGCAATACTCTCTCATTTCCACTATGGGTTAGGCAGGGGCTTCAGCATTCCTGCTGGTCTTTGATGTTCAGCTTTCACCAATTGGCACGTCAAACATTCAGAGACAAATCTGGAAATATCTCGTTTCATTCCCAGCCACCAATACAACTTGTGGAGATCCTAATACATCTTAGTACTCCATGGATGAACGGAGTAGGGGGCTGTATGGGCTTCTGTCATCAGATCTGATCTCAGGGTGTCTACTTGGGGCACCCACATCCGGCCATTAAATCTAACTATTCCTACTTCTGAGATATAGAGATTGCTACCTCTATCTCTGTGTTGTTTACCCCACTTCTTCAACTGCTCATCTTTTATCTGTCCTTCTCGGATTGGTCTAGCAGATTTGATCGAATGGTGAGATCTGCCAAGATCACCGTACTACCACTGGGTACCAACTCTAATCCGAACTTCTCAATATCATAAGCCAACGGTCTCTGGACAGTGAGCTGGGCTAATCCAATAGATTTCTTGCTTAAAGCATCAGCCACTACATTGGCCTTTCCTGGATGGTAGCTGATGGTACAATCATAATCCTTATAACCATATCCTCTGCCTCATATTGAGTTCCTTTTGGGTGAAAAAGTATTTGAGGCTCTTATGATCTGTGAATATCTCACACTTCTCCCCATAAAGGTAATGTCTCCAGATTTTCAGGGCAAAGACTACAGCTGCCAATTCTAAGTCATGCGTGGGATAATCTTCTCATGATCCTTAAGTTGTCTGGAAGCATAGTAAATTACTCTACGGTCCTGCATCAGTACCGCACCTAAGCCAAAATTGGACGCATCTGTAAAAATGACAAACTTTCCTTGATCAGATGGCATGGTTAGCACGGGGGATTCTATCAAAGCTTGTTTCAACTTATCAAAGCTGAATTGACAATCTAGGGTCCAATCATACTTAACCTGATTTCTTGTTAGCGAGGTTAAGAGAACAGTATCTTCGAAAATCCTTTAATAAATCGCCTATAGTATCCCGCTAAACCCAAGAAACTCCTTACTTCTGAAATAGATTTGGGAACTGTCCAATTGCGAACAGCTTCTACCTTGGCTGGGTCAACCTCCAATCTATCCTTAGATATAATGTGACCTAAGAACGCAACTTTCCCCCAACCAAAAATCACACTTACTAAACTTGGCAAACAACTGTTTATTCTTCAAAACTTGAAGCACCGTCCTAAGATGGTCTGCGTGCTCAGATCTGGTCTTGGAGTACAATAAGATATCGTCTATGAAAACAACCACAAAATGATCGAAAAACGGTTGGAAAACTCTATTCATCAAATCCATAAAAGCTGAGGGTTCATTGGTAAGTACGAAGGGCATTACTAAGAAATCATAATGGCCATAGCGTGTTCTAAAGGCAGTCTTATAGATATCAGCTGGCTTAATATTCAATTGGTGGTAACCAGATCTCAAGTCGATCTTAGAAAAGACTATTGATCCTTTCAACTGGTCAAACAGATCCTCAATCCTAGGAAGGGGATATTTATTCTTAATATTCAGCTTATTCAGTTCCCGGTAATCTATGTACAACCTCAAACTCCCATCTTTCTCTTAACAAACAACACAGGGGCCCCCCACGGTGACGTGCTTGGTCTAATGAAGCCCTTATCCAACAGATCTTGGATCTGCTCCTTTAATTCCTTCATCTCAGATGGAGCAAGGCGATAGGATGGTCTGGATACAGGTGCTGCTCCTGGCACTAAATCGATAGCGAATTCCAGCTCTTGGTCTGGTGGTAGTCCATGTATATCTTCTGGGAAAACTTTGGGAAACTCATTCACTACCTCCACATCTGAAAGTTGGGGCTTACTAATCGTATCTAAGAACGATAGCTTGCCAAAAGTCATACCCCACCTTTCCTTAAATAGTTTTGAGCCTTAAGAGTTGATATAATGCGTGGAATCCTCCAAATCTGGTTGGCTTCAAACGTGAACGGGTCTCCTCTGGGTGGGTTGACCACTACTGTTCTGAACTTAAAGTCAATTACTACCCCATATTTGGTTAACCAGTCCATTCCCAAAATCATATTGAACTCAGGCATAGGTAGCACAATCAAATCTGCGGTAATCAAACGCCCTTGGAGCCTAAGTTCTAAATCTCGAAACAGATAATGGGACACTAACTCTTCTCCTGAGGGTACCGTTACGCAAAAGCCTATAGTTACTTGGTCAGGTCTGATGGGTAACTTCTTAGCAAACTTGGCTGCTATAAAAGATGAGTAGCACCTGAATCTATCAATGCTATGGAGGGCATACCAGTAATCAAGATCTTACCCGTAACCACCATCGAATCTGGGTTGGATTTCTCAGCTGTCATCACAAAAGCTCTACTGGTCACCAGCTGCTTTGACTTTGGGCAACTCTTAATAACATGCCCTGGCATACCACATCTGTATCAGACGTTCTGACCAAGTCTGCATGGACCAGGGTGATTCTTCTGGCACTTGGGATACACTGGCCTGTTGTTGGTAGCAGGAACTTCACTAATGGGTTGGATGGGTAAAGGTTTCTGCTCTTGGGGTCTCTGGTGATCCTTGTTCTGTTTCTTGAATGGCCTCTGGTCTTTCTGTTGGAAGGCCTGCCTCTTCTGTTGCCTCTCCTCCTCCAAATCCTTCTATTCTCTCTCAACTCGCAGGGCTCTATCCACTGCTTCCCTATAGGTCCTTGGTGTAGATAATCTAACATTCAGCTTGAATGTAGGCTTTAATCCTTCCATGAAATGGTTCAAATTCTCTTCTGGGTCATTTTCGATAAGAGGCACAAAATAACATCCTCTCTCAAACATCCGAACATACTCCTGCACCGACATGCTCCCTTGTTTCAAGTTAGAAACTATCTCTTCAAGTCAGACCTCTTGTCTGCCGTGAAGTACTGTTCGAAGAACACTCGATTGAAATCTCCCCACGACAGATTTGCCAAATCCACGGATAACTTGGCTTCTTCCCACCATATCATCGCATCATTCCTCAACATGTAGATAGTGCACCTAGGCCTATCTCTGGCATCTGTAGGTATCAAATATAACCTCCATCGACTTGATCCAGCTCTCAGCAGCAAGCTGATCTGTTGTACCACTAAACTCCTTCGGTTTTTGATAGGATCTATGTGGTTCGAAAAATAGCTGCAGGAGTTCAGAAGGGGGGGGGGGGTTGAATGAACTCCTTGGTATTATTTTGAAACCTTTTTAAAACAGTTTTACAAGCGCCTCGCTTAACTAAATCCGAGTTACCAGATTTAAGGTATCTCATTTTAACTGCTGATCTCTTGGCTAACAAATATTGTGCGGAAATAAGCCAATCGATCAGTGAACAGTAAAGCAGTAAATAAATGCGTTAAGTAAAAGATTAAGGTCGAGAGTTTGTTTCTGGAAGTTCAGATATAAAAATCCTACGTCTCCCCTTCTTCCTTTTCAGGAAGGTTTCACTAGAAGATTTGATGATTTACAGGCCTTCTGCAAACACCCGATCACCGAGCCTCGCTCAAGATGAACTTCTAGAAACACCACAAACTAACACGCAGACGCAGCTGCTGGTTTACAAGTAAATGATAATATTTCAAACGGCTTTGTGTAGCACGTTTGTTATAGACTCAAATGGATTTTACAATGAGGTACACAACTATTGAGGTCTGTATATCTTCTGGTTTCTAATCTAAGAAACACTATATAATAATGAACCAGAAGATGAACTCGAAGATAGAATAATAAGTGCTGGTTAAGTGTTCTTCGAGTTTTTGAGCTTTTGAGAGATAACTTAAATGGAGAGAAAGCTCGAGAGTATTTGAGACAAGATAATGGCAGAGTGACGACAAGTAATCGAGAGTCAAGGAGAGCTTCTTCAATTCAAACTTCTGCTATTTATACCATTTGCTCTCAACGGTCAAAAAAGCTATTTCCTCTGTAAATCTTCAACAAATCACGATTACGGTGTGTATTGCTCCACTACATGGTAACTTGCACATCGTCAGAGCCAAATTGTCGTGTTTCCATTTCTGTGCAAACACCGTATAACGTCCTCTATAAATGTGTACTATTTACCCAAAATAGTACCAACGTTGTCTCCTTAATTCCAGGCATATGTACGATTCAATCTTCACTATTGATTTGCTCCAATTTGAACTGTGATTTATATAAATCGATTTTCGTTTGCGCCTGAATGTACTCCATTGATTTCTCTCATCGTTGTTAAGGAAGTTGCAGCTAAAATATGCTTGAAAGTATTTGCAACGACTGAGTGCTTTAAACACTTGAATAAAACCAGCAGTTGAGAGCTAACCAACGACTGAATGAGCGCATATACAAAACGTTGTTGTTTCAACTTATTCAAACGACGTAGTTTAGATATCATCAAAATGGTTACTACTGATAACACCATGTGATAATCTTCACCAACGACTGAGTATACTGCCTTCTGAAATAATCACCCAACTGCTGAATACTTACCATCGACTGATTATACCATCGACTGATTATACCATCGACTGATTATACCAACGACTGATTATACCATTGACTGATTATACCATCGACTGATTATACCAACGACTGATTATACCATCGACTGATTATACCAACGACTGATTATACCAACGACTTATTATACCATCGACTGATTATACCAACGACTGATTATACCATCGACTGATTATACCAAAGACTTATTATACCATCGACTGATTATACCAACGACTGATTAAATACTAACGTCTGATTGTGTAACCCTAGATCAACAACTAAATTGTTCTTCACGACTGAAATAAGAACCCGATACTAGAGACTGTATATCTTCAACATCTCAACGTCTGAACTAATATCGAATGCCCAAGTCTGAGATAACTTGTCGTCTGAATATACTTTGCTGTTAATTGACGGCTGATTGTCCAGTAGATACTTCGCATCAATACTTGTCTTATTTTATTATCACCAAAACTAATAAATTTTATCTTAACAATTTCCCCCTTTTGGGTGATGACAAAACTTAGCAGCCTATCGTCTTATATAGATGATCAAAAGATAAAGAAACGCAAAGTCTGCTGCTTTCATTAAACTGAAAAACTGTACATACAATTTGTACAGAGAAAACTCTAAAAGTCTTTCTTTCCAGTACACCAATACTCAGCACTCCTTTTGAGTACGCCAATTGGAGGATATGGACCATATCTTACGTTACGCACATGAGACTCACCACCAGATCTCCCCCTCTTTGATTGACCACTGCCTTGACCTCTTCTCTGACTACCACTAGATCCACCATTGCCTCTATTACCACTACTTCCACCAAGTCTATCTTGATCATCCGAAGGCGGCTGAGGACCTTGGATGCTATCTTCCCCCTTTTTGTCATTACCGCCGCGATTAATATAATCCACAAGTTGGCCCAATTGGTCGGTAAGAATATTGTGATTCTCTTGTGCTTGCGCACGAAAATCCAGAATTTGGTGGGAAATAGCATCCTTTGTAGCCTCAACATCCTTTCGAACGTCGTCCAAGCCTTTGGCCACAGTATCCACTCTAGCATTGAGCTTCTGTACTTCCTTGCGCACATCCATTAAATCAGCAGTAACAGAAGCACTGTGAGCCAGAACACCTTTCCTAAATTCATTCAAGCGAATTGTCTGGACATCACTTAGAGTTCTGCCATCTTGTCGAGCACTGTGAATCAAATTTCGCAAGGCTTATTCTAGTTGCCGCAGAGTGTCACGAAGGCCCTGTTCAAGTGTATGGAGCTTGGATAATACATTATTTTGAGAATCATCAATCTGCCTAATATCCTGTGTCTGAGTGTCAAGACGCTCTGATAGAAAGGTCCTGAGATCATCAAGAGAAGCAAAGAGCTCGGTATTAACATCTGGTTGAAAAGGCGAGGTAACGACTGTATCGGTCTCATTAAAATGCATAGCAGAGGTATCTGACGTAGAGGATGAGAAAGGACGCTGATATAACACCATCTGTACATTGGGAGTGACTGAAACTGAATTCTGAAGTATCTGTACATCCCTCAAAACTGTTCTGTCCATCGCAATAGTTGACACAAACCTACTAATATCAGCTGTATTTAACCCACTGAATAAACTGTATTTTACAAAAACTGTACACAACTGAGATAACCTCAAAGAAAAAACTGTCGGCATTCGAGAAACAACACTGGAAGCTGGCACAACCACTGAAAAAGATCGGCAAAAATCCTCAGAACCAGCTGGTATCAATTTCCCTGAAGCAAAGAATTGAGCAACCTCTATACATACATCTCCCCACCTTTTCTTCATCAATTTGAAAAATTCGCTCATGGGAGGGAGAGTATCATCATAAGATCGTTGTCGCAAAATCTCATTATCCACAACCCACTTAGGTATCTTCACCCAATGATCAGCACAAGGTTCAATCAACCAAACACCATCAACACAGAGCATAGTTCTAATCCAACAAGAAGATCGGGTGTTGGTGTTGGTTCTGGCAATTATAGCTCCTCTATCACGCGGGCGACCTTCAAAAATGTTAGAGCAACACGTCTTCTCCCATTTTAGACTGTGTGCCATTGCCTGTTCCTTCAGGTCTTCTACCACTATCATATGAACATCAGCAAGTTTCTCCATTATTTTGAGATCCGTGGCAGATGAACCTTCTCCAGGTTCAAAATTCAATTTCCTGGCTTGCAAAACTTTCCTAATCAGCAATTCTCTATACTTATTCAATATATACATCTTCCGGTTGAGAGCTACTCTTGTGAAGTCGGTTTCACCCCACGACAAGACGAGTTCCTCCTTCGCAAAATAAGATTCATCTATCTTCAAATTTGCTAGCTTCTTCAAACTAAAAGAATTAAAGAATTTTTCAACTTCATCTATAACCTATTCCCGTAACTTTACAAGACACTCAATATCTGCAAGAGTCAGCAAAATTTGTTCCTCCATTGGATTACCTTTAACGGGGTCTCTTTCCTGAAGAGGCGCCTTCCCCTTGTCAGTTTCAGGAATCTTGGTTAGACCAGCCTTGTACCAGCCCCCTTCATTGACTCCTGGGATCTTGATACTTTTGCCCAAGGTAATCTTAGTAATCTCCACACCAGCAGACGGTATTTGGAACTATACAAGAATTGACAAGAATATGTTCTCCAGAGACATCGCCTCATCTACCGATTGTTCAACTACTACTGTCTCCAGTTCCTCCGTCGGTTCTTCCACAAAAAAATCAGCTGCAGCATCTGTCCTGCTGTCAGCCGCATCAGAAGTCTCTAACTGCTGATCCCCAACACTAGTACCAATGTCGATTGATTCAATCTCTTCATCGGTCTCCAACTGAGCAGTCTCTGTCAAAATTTGCTGGATAATATCATCCACGTCATCAGCAGATGTGGTTCTTATCTCCTCATAAGCAGTCGCTACTGCTGGTTCATTAATATTCTCAACAACTGTCTCCTCATCAGCTGTTGTCTCTGCCATCTTCTCATCCCCATACACCATCAACACAGAGCATAGTTCTAATCCAACAGAGATCGGGTGTTGGTGTTGGTTCTGGCAATTATAGCTCCTCTATCACGCGGGCGACCTTCAAAAATGTTAGAGCAACACGTCTTCTCCCATTTTAGACTGTGTGCCATTGCCTGTTCCTTCAGGTCTTCTACCACTATCATATGAACATCAGCAAGTTTCTCCATTATTTTGAGATCCGTGGCAGATGAACCTTCTCCAGGTTCAAAATTCAATTTCCTGGCTTGCAAAACTTTCCTAATCAGCAATTCTCTATACTTATTCAATATATACATCTTCCGGTTGAGAGCTACTCTTGTGAAGTCGGTTTCACCCCACGACAAGACGAGTTCCTCCTTCGCAAAATAAGATTCATCTATCTTCAAATTTGCTAGCTTCTTCAAACTAAAAGAATTAAAGAATTTTTCAACTTCATCTATAACCTATTCCCGTAACTTTACAAGACACTCAATATCTGCAAGAGTCAGCAAAATTTGTTCCTCCATTGGATTACCTTTAACGGGGTCTCTTTCCTGAAGAGGCGCCTTCCCCTTGTCAGTTTCAGGAATCTTGG
>KV010292.1:47887-60703 GCA_001598015.1 Dorcoceras hygrometricum | reverse complement strand
GATCTTACGGAGAGATCTGCTAACATCATAGCACTGCTACCGCTGGACACTATTTCAAGTCCAAACCTATCAATTTCATTTGCCAACGGCTGCTGGACAGTCAATTGCGCTAATCCTGCTGATTTCCTGCTGAGGGCATCAGCTACCACATTTGCTTTTCCTGGGTGATAACTGATAGTGCAATCATAATCTTTAACCAGCTCTAACCATCGCCTCTACCTTATATTCAATTCTTTCTGGGTAAAGAAGTACTTCAAACTCTTGTGATCTGTAAAGATCTCACACTTCTCCCCATAGAGGTAATGCCTCCATATCTTAAGGGCAAAGACAACAGCTGCTAGTTCTAAGTCATGAGTTGGGTAATTCTTCCCATGGTCTTTCAGCTGCCTAGATGCGTACGAAATAACTTTATGATCCTGCATCAATACAGCTCCTAGTCCCAACTTAGAAGCATCGATATATATTACAAATTTTCCCTCATCAGTTTGCATCGTCAAAACAGGGGCTTCAATCAGCGCTTGCTTCAGTTTGTCAAAACTGCTTTGACACTCTTCTGTCCAGTTATACTTCACTTGCTTCCTTGTAAGCGTAGTCAGAGAAACAGCAATCTTTGAGAATCCTTGGATAAATTGCCTATAATATCCAGCTAAACCCAAGAAACTCCTTATCTCTGCCACATTCTTTGGTGCTGGCCAGTCGCGAACCGCTTCAACTTTAGCAGGGTCGACTTCTATACCATCCTTAGAGATTATATGGCCTAAGAACGATACTTTATCCATCCAAAAATCACATTTTCTGAATTTAGCAAACAGCTGTTTATCTTTCAAAATCTGGAGCACGATTCTTAAATGTTGAACATGCTCCTGCTGAGTCTTAGAATAGACTAAGATATCATCGATAAATACAACTACAAACTGGTCTAAGTATGGTTGAAAGACCCTATTCATTAAATCCATAAATGCTGATGGAGCATTTGTAAGTCCAAAGGACATAACCAAAAATTCATAATGGCCATACCTAGTTCTAAAGGCTGTTTTATATACATCAGTTGCCTTAATCTTCAGTTGGTGATATCCAGACCTCAAGTCGATCTTAGAAAATACTACTGACCCTCTCAACTGGTTGAAAAGATCTTCTAGTTGCTACTGATCTATACAGTACAAATTAAATCAAAAACGCAACAGCTGAGACACGGAAAACGTAGGACCTTGGATAAACACAACACCCAGCTGCTGGTCTCAAGTTTCACCCGCTGTTCGTTCTTCAGCTGTCGTACCTGCACCATTTTAAAAGCTAGTGAGCCTAAAGGCTCAGCAAGTAAAATCTGTACATAATCAATTTCATTTAACGCAGGAAGACAACTGTACATTCATAAACATTTCATAAACAGTTCGTTCATAATCTTAGAGACAGGGGATAATAGCCCAGCTCTAACATCAATTTCTTTTCCTTAGACTATGTCATATAAGCTCTTCATGGTCCGTTATGCACTTTGATCAAAATGACTCCCGATATCAGTTTTAGCATATAGCTCGTTATGAAAGGGCAGTCGACATCTCGACAACTGCTCACCCTTCTCATTGGTGACCGTCAACTATCTATGCCATAATCTTAAAATAAACTTTGATCCATTACATTCTTTCGTAAAAGATTTCTGTAACACATCGGGTTCAATTATTTTAAACATTTGCTTCCCATTTTAAAACTTTACTGAGTATCGAATTCGACTTCGGAAACATATCGTTGAAATGAAACTGCTGAGAGGAAAACCAGTCGCAAGAAAAAGGAACAACACTTATGAAACCTCTGCTGCTTACCATTATCGCTAATTGAACCAGCTGGAATAAACAAAACCAGCTGCAAGACTTGTTTTAAAAACAATCGTATTTAAATGAAACGATGTCGTTGGAGAAATCAGCAGATAGGATAACAAGACTACCTGCTGATATTTTATGACATAAAGAAACGACATCGTTAGCGCATCAATCAGTCGCAAGGAAAAGCGCTAACATGATTATATTACTGAATAGTACCAGTCGCAAGACTAATACCTGCTGAATTAAACAGTACTTAGAAACGAATAAAGCAACTGCTGAACTATCACAATGGAATGCAGCTGCTGGTGAACAGTGCATATGCTGATTTTATAAAAACAACGCAACTGCTGAATTCTAACAAAGGAAATGCAGCTGCTGATTTGACTACAACAATGCAGCTGCTGATTCCTAACAAAGAATCGCAACTGCTGACTTTAACAAGGAAAGATGCATCTGCTGATGAACAGTGCATCTGCTGAAAATTTACGAAAGACACTTGCAATATCGAAACAATAATCACGCTACCAGCCATTGCCTATTAAACCAGACTTTATACTGATTCAACCAGCAACTACTGATTACACAATCATCAAACTCCGACATTACAGCAACAAGGAAAAACATTCGTAACATGACAATACAGCTGCTGAATCTTAACAAGTAGATACAGCTGCTGAAACATAACTCTACATTCGTAATATCAAAACAACAACTATGCTATCAGCCGTTGCCTATCAAATCATACTTACAAGGATTCAACCAACAACTACCGATTACATAGTTATCAAATTCTAATATTACAGCTACTGCGAGAAGAACATTCATGACATTTCTGGAAATCGATTCAAATCCTCAGTACATTTAAAACTTCATAAACTTTCTGGAAATCATACTGGAAGCATCATAAACATCAAAAAATCATTTCGAACCCATCTTACTTTCCTTTTTCATGTCTAAATCATTTCAAACATGAACTTTAAACATACAAGCAAGCAGATCCATAAGAACAACAATATAAGCTTTAAATGGTGTAGCAAAGGATCAGCTTTTACTTTCCTTAATCAAAGCTTTGCGTCAACAGCTATTTCCTGCAGAACTTCTCCCTTTGAGCAACGCACGAACTCTTTTGGAAATTCTTTGAAGAACACTTTAAAACTTTTTCCTTAATCAAAGCTTTGCGTCAACAGCTATTTCCTGCAGAACTTCTCCCTTTGAGCAACGCACGAACTCTTTTGGAAATTCTTTGAAGAACACTTTAAAACTTTTCTTTGCAATTGATGAAAATCTTACTTTGAAAACAGGTTTTTATATGAAAGGGATTAGTGGCAAGCTACTTGAGAAATCAAACATGACACACCTCTAAAATTTAGTAAAAATTGCCTTCATATCCTTTTAATTGTAAAACACCAAACCTTCTTTTAAAGAAAGCATTTCACCTCCTTAAAACATTTTCCAATCAATTTAAAAATCCAGCTCGTGCATCGCTCATTGGAGTTTCCTGCCGGTACCAGCCGTAGCGCATCCTACTTGCTGACATAAGTAAATCAGCAGATACATAACTTTTAAAATTGCCTATTAGACCCATGAAATCAATAAAATGCATAAATGTGGTCCTATGGATTTTGGGGCGTTACAACAAGAGTCTATAAACCCACACGCCACAAGTTGGCTAGTTGGGCATCTTCTCTAACAAGCTTATCCATGGTAATTTTACTGTCAACAATGTTTTCCTTGTTGAGAACTTGTGTTACAATCTGATCCGTATCAGTCAGTTGTGTGACAGTAATTATTTTGTTCATTTTCAAAAGCACATGTGCACTGTTCTGAATCCGGAAGGTCTGACCATACTGGTAGGTTATCGATCTGGGAATACCTACAAAATTGATTGGTCAGATCAGCCGTATACAGAACAAACATGCCTATTAGCTGACTCTTCCAAGAGCTAGCTATAGCATCAACGGATGAACCATCTGAACTTCAAAACAATTGCCAATCTGAGTAAGGATGAGCTACTTTATCTTGGCAAAAAATTTTCAAAAAGACAAGATTTTCTCTGCCTGTCAGCTGGGAAAACATTTAAAATCTACTTTTAAAATCGAGGCAGTAACAAAACCTCGCGTAAGCTGGATCTTTTACATATGGATCTTTTTGGTCTCATACCCGTAACTAGCTTAGGGGGAATGAAATATACCCTTGTTGTTGTTGACAATTTTTCAAAATTCATATAGATTTTGTTTTTAAAATCAAAGGATCAAACTGTCGACCAGCTGATCAAGCTTTAAGACGTGTAAAAAATGAGCAATCTTGCAATGTCAATGGGATAAGGAGTGATAGAGGAACAGAGTTTTTGAACTTTAAAATTTCCTCTTATCTGGATGACATTGGAATCAAGCACGAGTTTTCTGCAGCTAGGACACCTCTGCAAAACGGGTTAGCTGAGATTAGAAATCGTACTTTAAAAGAAGCTGCTACAATGATGATTGCTGATTCAGGCATTTCAAAGAAATTTTGGGCTGAAGCAGTAAACACGTCTTGCTATACTCAGACAGATCGATGATAAATAAGTGACACGGTGTAACCCCATATGAGATCTGGAATGGAAAAAAACCTAATATTTCTTATTTCAGAGTGTTTGGATGCAGATGTTTGTCCATATTAATGGGAAAACTTACCTAAAAGCGTTTGATGTAAAATCTGATGCAGGTATCTTTCTAGGATATTCAGCTGTAAGCAGAGCCTATCGAGTCTTCAACAATAGAACACTAACTGTTGAAGAATCAGCTCATGTGGTGTTTGATGAAACCAGCTTCAGATCAACATCTGTGATGCCCAAACCCATGGGAATCAACGGAGGGAGTAAATGGATAATCAAAAAGAATTGAAGGACTAAATGCGAAATGTTGTAACCTGTATCCCCTTACAAAAGCCGATATACAAACAGATGGCGCCAAAAGTAATATAGAAGAAACAACTTTGGAATAAAAGAACTTCAAGTTTCGATTGCAAAATAAGATATTACAACTATTGGAACTATATATGAATTCTCTATTGTTGTAATGGATCTTAATACAGTTTTCGTCAAAAGATCAAAAACAACAACAGCACTGGCTTCACGGAAACGCTGGCCTTTGACAAACACATGCAGCCCCCAAATCTGGTTCAGACCGCGCCACCCGCCTGTCCCTGAGCTGCCTCACCTGCATCAGGAAAACTAGTGAGCCTAGAGGCTCAACAAGTAAAACTGAGGATAACAAGATCACATAATGTAGGAAAAACTGATCATAATACGTAAATTAAAGCAATTCGGCTGAACTGAAATCTTGCTACTGAAAAGACAGATCGGAACATCAGATCTGAATCGCTTTACTGAGTGAATTATGGTCTAGAGGCTCTCTGGTAGTCCTGGTGCATGGAGCATGTTATCTGAATCAGTAACTCTGAAGGGATATTACAGTAACACCATAATATCTTGGTACCTTCCTGGGTGACCGGGTCCTCTATGCCATAAGTGTTGGTGCAGCGGCGGATCCGGATCCCGCTCCCGGGGCGCAGCAAAATATTTAAATTTTTTGCACCGGGAACGGTCAATACATAATGATAATAGCAATAAAAATCCATAGGGTGTTTTAGATCGGTACCTTGCTGGCGTCTAGGCGCCTGGCTCCGACCGATTTGACGAGGAAATCGGCACTTCAACGGTAGGCGGTCGTCGTTCTCCGAATCCGGTCCACGGCTGAAAACTCGACTCCTTTGTTAGTCTGCACTAGAAAACAGGACGAATTTATCACGGACGGAATCTCCTCATCGAGGTGGTCGGAACAAGTCCAACCACGACGGCAACGGACGGCGCGGGCTGCGGCGCAAGGTGGGCGGCGGCCGTGAGGGAGAAGGGAGGGAGAGGGGCGGCTAGTGCTCTATGGTTTGGAGTGTAGAGTTGTTGTGTATTTAACCCTAGCCTAGCACATATATATATAGACATGTGATGGGCTTGGACCAGCCCAATGGGCCTGGGGCGGGCCCAGGTCCATATGAACATTCGGTTCAAGTCTATCACCGTGGCTTCATCATAATCCCGATCGACGATCAGATTGGACCGATCTACACAGTTTACAAAACTGAGTATTATGATGTGAAAACAATTTTTCAGACCACCTAGTCCAAAATTGCAGTTTAGCCCCTCCAAGTTTCAAGGATAGTCAAACTAGCCCAAACTTTGGGGAAATTGCATTTTGACCCCTGTTGACTTTTAGGAAGTCGCACTTCCATCCTTCCTCATCATATGCTCAAAAAATTGAGCTCAGTCTCCGTGCGGGAATCGTGAAAGCAGTACTTGTGTGACCCTCAATGGTTCAGGGATACAGCTAGCCATGGGCCCACAACATGTGTGACTCGGAAACTACATTTTCGGACTAGCCCATCAGATCATGGTAAAACGCCTAGCAACATCGCCCCATGATCCCCTAGGTATCACTGATAGTGCTTGTAAGAACCAGTTGATCATGGTTAGCGTACAGTACGGTCCTTTCAACACATATGTCCCGATCAGATCAACGACCATTGGTAAATCGAGAGTTGCTAGAGATCCAATAACCATGCATACATCTCGGAGATCAAATAGTGACATCGTGTGTGTTACTAGGTAAACCCATTTACCTAAAACACATCTAGTACTCTGGTTAGAGATTTATCACACTATTATCTCCTCAGATAGCATAGGATATCCACTCCATCTGCATGCTCAGAACATCACAATGTTCGCTACCAATGAAACAAAGTACTTCACATCGCGGATGCGAGTCTTAAGCTCGGACGGCCTTATCCTCATTTTGACGGTCCAATCGACTAGGAACGAGTAGTGTTTCATGATAGGCATCATATCCACTATCACATCTAACATACACTATGGTGCATTCTAGGTCTTTATCCAACACAATTGTTAACATTATAAAATAATGAAGATAAAGAATGCCATAAAAGAATACGAATTCCATAAATAAAGATTGTTTTACAAAGAGTCAACAAGAACCCACACGCCACAAGTTGGCTAGTTGGGCACCTACTCTAACAATAAGTCCTTAAAACTGAAAGTTACTTCCTTTAATTGAAATAGCTATTATACAATGCTCTTGATCGAAGATCGAATACTGAAATGGTAGATCCACTGCTATGAAACTCATTTTATTTGTAAAACTTTACTTAGTGTACAGCTGGGCTACAAGCTGGTGATAGCAGAAACCAACTCGGAGGAGAATACGGCTTATGAACGTAAAACAGCTTTGGTTAAAGAAATAGATCCCAAGCTTAAAGAACAGCTTCTGGATACATAAAACAGATCTCGGGTGTGAAAAACAGTCTTGGCTAACGAAAATAGCGTACGAATAGGAAAAACAGATCTGATTCTAAGAAAACAGATTACGCGTAGTAAAACAGATACATAATCTTGGAGCAAGAATTTTAGCTTGGAAGGTCACTCAGCTTTGAGAAACCCAATCAGGTTAACAACGAATCACGCAGTCTGGTCAAGAGAAATAGGCCAAATCTACTTAGAAGCGAAGGTACTGTAACCAGCTCAGATTGTCCCTAAACAAACTAGCTCAGCTTATCAAATCGAAACATAGTCCCAATCAAACAAGCGCCTATCTATTCGGAGCCAATGTCCGGAACCTTTACAGCACACGGGAAAAACAAGAAACTTCTCTTGGCTTATCTTATTTTGAATCTGTACAACTCAGTATTTTGAAAACACAACTGCTTGCTAAAAGATAACTGGTGAGTTTCCTCAAAACTAAAACATCAAAGCAGTGAAGCCATATCTTAGACATAATATGAACTGAACTGAACTGAAACATGCGTTAGGAAAGCACTCAACAGAAAACAACGAAACAATATATGTTTTCCAGGTGTAGCAAAAATCAATTTTCACTTGCCTGAAGTAAAGAACCGCAACGAACAGATGGTCTTGGCTGGAAATATTCTCAAGCACACTTGCGAGCTTCTGAATATTTGGAGAGAACTCAAAGATTTTCTTGAAATCAAAAATGAGCTTGGGAGCTTACGCAACCATCATATATGGGAGTATGATTGTAGTAGGTGAAAGGTACAATGATTAGGCATGGTCATCTTACCAAATCCTTGCAAAATTGATAAAAACTCCCTATTACTATTTTAATTTTGTAAACTTGCTATGCCATTTTTATAAAAACCCAAATCTCCCATCAAAAGCATTTTATTTAGAAGAAAAGCTGCTCCAGCTCGTGATTGTGCTTGGGACGAAATCCTACAGAAACCATATGGGTCGTTTCTCCTAAGCTGGAAGAGAAAGAAATCAGCTTAGATAACGAATACTAGCTTGAACTGAAATTTGGATGTTCAAATAACAAAACAACCCTTGGAACAAAAGGCTAGAAATTGTGGTCCTATGGATTTTGGGGCGCTACAACATCAGCTTCCAAGATGAATGACTCAAGATGAATGACTTGTGTACTTGTCTGGAGTCTACCAATCTTGATGAATCAAGTGACGACGAGGCACGGGACAGGTTCCAAGTTGGTGACCAGCACGCTCTGGATATGCCAATCACCAACGCAGACATTCAAGATACTGCACATGCTGGTTGGGATCGCTTTCAAGCTGGTTGAGAACTTTCACAAGCTGATGAGCCAAATATAACAATCCAGCTGGCATGCAGGGGGAACAAAACGAAGCTTCAACCTCCTATAGGACAGGTTTAGTAATATTCTCTGCATTATCCTTAGAAGCATTTTTCCTCACCTTGCTTTCGGGGAATCTGAGCTGATATCTCCGGAACCCTAGGTACTGTTCATGCGAACTGGTATTTTCTAGATTTCTTGAGATTTGCTAATCGGTTTTAAGCGCGGGTGGTACCGTTAGAAAACCCTTTCCAAACCCGTCATTTCCCCTATCGATCTTGTGGTCGTAGGTGTCCGGAGGAGTCGTAGATTTTTTTTTCCAAATCTGCTCGCGTCTACTGAGTAGGCGATTTAAAATTTTCAAATTGTAAACTAAGTAGTTGTGCCACAATTAATTTATAAACACAACATTAAACTGAAACAAACTTAAACAAAAAATACATATCAAATATAATTACAATAACTATATATAATAAATACAAAAACTTACCTGTTGATGGAAAAGAGGAGCTGCGAACGAAGAGAAGGACCGCACGAAGAAGAGACTGTAAAAATGACGAGAACGAATGAAGCACACAGAATCCGGTAATATAAAAATATAAAACGCAATAAATAAAAGCGTCGCGAAATCCGGTGTTTTGACTCACAGTATCTCATAACTTTTTTGAATCCGTGCGTTTGACTCCCGGATTCATACATGACGTTTTAAATGTACAAAAAAACGTTGTGGAAACATACGGAATCTGGGATTTTGAATCCCGGATTGTAATAGATTTAAAAAGTTTTGGAAATTGCAAGAGTTTTATAATTAAGTTTTTTAATTATTTTTAAAAACAGCCTGATTATTAATTAAATCTGATATCACTTTTTTACATTAAAAATAAAGTAAACATGGATGTGCGGAATAAATTCAATCATGCGCATGTAATATGATATCGCAAAGGAGTTGGCATGTTCACACCACGCCAACCCCATTTGGACAAAGCAGCCAGATAATATAGGCTAGTAGCTTTATGGCCGATATGATCAGCACGTACTGTTGATTTTTTCCACGAGTATTATTATATTACATAAATGAGATTAAATTTTCAAAAAACACATTTAAAACAGTCTAATATTTATGATTATTTTTTATAAATATTTTTCTGATAGTGGAGTGTTTTGGAAAACAAATGTGCCAGTGTAATTAGAGTTATAAATTCGGGTGGCAGAATCAAAAAATGGTTGTTGATACCAATATGTTCGTTTTAAATTTATACTCATCAACTGTTGTTCCATAAATATATATATTTTTTGTGTTTGTACTAACATTTTTTGCAAATATCTTCATATGCTTATGTGACAAATTTGTTGTGAATATCATAGTCACACATAATCAATGAAACTCTCTCATGAATCAATTGTTCTGAAACCGATCTAAGATATAGTTTTAAACATGAGAATATGTTGAACTTTATTACGTACGAGGCATATCAACTTATCTCAAATATATAGATCCGTGAGAGTATTTTACATGATATTTATTCAAGTTAAATTTTGGAACAAATGAATCTACAAGTCTTGCACGTAGATATGGGAAAAAAACTCTAAAATCTATACTTATCGAAAACCTTTGGATAGTGATGTAAACAAATTATCTCAGCCAAGAGCTGCCACCTCGGGAGCTCGTGAGTCGTGACGTCGGTCGTCGGGATTGCTGGCGAATCAAAGGTGATTCTTCGTAATGCCTGCAGTCATAGCTCACAGATCAGAGGGCGCCGGATGTGTGTCCGACGAAGTCCCCCCGATACTTAAGTCAGGCGGGATACAAGAGCAAAAAGAGAGCGAGAGAATATATGTGTGCTGAAAGCAAGCAAATGTGTGAATGTCATAATGAGGGAGCGTACCTGGATGCTCACCGAGGTGGTAATATGGGGCATCAGGAGTATCCCACGCCGCGAGTCCTAGACGAAGGATTGAAATGTAGGATTGTGTGTAACTGAGATCGGGACCCGAGCTGAAATTTATGACTTTGAAGAAAACCATGATCCTCGCGACGTCGCACCTCAGCCGTTGATAAAATACACGTGGACGATCGAAAGAGGCCGGATTTGTGCTTTTTGAAGAAGACCATGGTCCGCATGATGCCGCATCTCAGCTGTTGAAAAGGTATGAGCGGACGGTCCAGATTAGACAGCCTCGACTATCGAGGCGACGCTTGGAGTTCCCCAGATGATCTGGGCCGTTCATGGGCGTGAGATTGGACGGTCATGAATCCTCCCGAGTTCTTATAAATAGGCGAACATTTTACTTCATTTCTCACTTTCACTCTTTACTGCGTCAAAACTCTGCCGAAATTCTCTCTAACACTCGAGCTCCCGAGCTGCTTTCCCAATCCTCCACTCTTTATTCAGTAAGTTTTACCTTCTGCGAAAATGTCTTCCCCAAGTAATATCGTAGTGAGGAGTACAGCCGAGTCGGTAGATAGTGTCCCCACAAGACCAGAAACTAGGGAGCCCATGTTACCCGACCAAGCCGAGCTGGCTCCTCGGGACTCCCGTGGTACGAGGAGAAAGCATCTAACCTTAGGTTGTCGGACATCCCCCTAGTCAAGGAGAAAGGGGGATGTTAGATAAGTTTGAGGTAGTCCTTCCTTGTCCCGACGAGCGATCCCATCATCCTCCCCCCGGCTTCCACACCTTCTATATAAACCAACTGGAGATGGGCCCCAGGTTCGTGATCCCGAGGTTCATTACCTCCCTTTGCCAACATATCAAGGTTAGCCCGAGCCAGCTAGCCGCCAACTCATATAGTTTCCTCCGGTCCTTGGCTGTCCTTCTCAGCTACTTCGACATTCCTCTCACACCTGACGTCCTAATGCAGCTGATTCAAGTGAAGAGGCTGAGTCCGGGAAAGTTCTATCTTTCCCACAAGGGGGATCTCGAGTTCATTGGGGAGAACCCGAGCTCTCATAAGGGATGGATGAGCCCATTTTTTTTATGTCAGGCGGGTAGGGAGGAAGAGGAACCCGTGAGGTGTGACATGTCCTGGAGAGATAATGTGTATACCCTGACGCCCTCGACTCCCGACCGAGCCTCGACCTGACCACCTTCCTTGCCGTTATGAGCGAGAAGTGCTACAGTGCTCCCGAGCTGGTTAAGGAGGTGTTGGATCTGTTTTTACAGATCCTGATTAAGTTTTGAATTACACAAAACCTATTATTGTGATTCTAACAATTCTAATTAAGTGTGCAGATTCTATGTATCGAAGAATACGATCAGCAGCAGCTATTTCTATCCAGCAGATGGTTCACAATATATGTTCAGCAGTTGGTTTGGTGATTCATGGAATCAGCAGTTGAATTAGCAATGGAGACGTCCAGAGTTATATCAGCTGTTCGTTGAAACGATGACAACCAGCTGAAGAGCTAAAGTATGAAGTGAACCAGCTGGGACTGGAATCAAGAAGCTTGCTGGAGAAAGCTATTGAAGAAGAAGAAGATTCAAGTTATAAGTACTGCTGACGAATCTGTTAGCAGTCGCAAAGATATAAGTACTGTGAGCTGGAGCGAAGAGAATCAGCAGATGATGAAGATCAGCTGGAGCTACAGTTGAAGATTCAGCAGATGAGAAGAGGCGCTAGTTTTGGAATGAGCTGTGATGACATCAGCCTTGATGTCATCACAATCAGCAGATGGATTTCAGCAGGAAGCAACCAGCAGAGAGCTTCATCAGCAGTTGTTATTTGGAGTTGGCGTTTGCAAAACGATGTCGCTTGAATAAGTTGAAACGACAGCGTTTTGCATTCGCAATCAGCAGATGAAGCTAAGCGCAAAAGACGAAGCGACGTCGTGTTAAGTTTCAGCAGATGGCTTGAGATAGCGCAAGAGGAAGCGACGTCGTAGCGGAGGAATTTCAGCAGAGAGCTACTGTTCATCAGCAGATGCTATTGGAGTTAGCGGTAGCAAAACGATGTCGTTTACATAAGTTGATACGACAGCGTTTTGCTCTTGCGCTAATAATTCAGTAGGAAGACTTTGCGTTGTTATTTCAGCAGACGAAGCTACAGTGCATCCAGTCGCAACGCAAAGCATCCAGTCGCAAGAAGATTCAGGCGAAGCTTTTGGACAACCAGACGCAAGCAACAGCAGCATCCAGTCGAGAGGGAAGATGTTGCGATGGAAATAATCAGCAGGCGCGAAGAATCAGCAGGTAGCAACAGTACTTCCAGTCGAGAGCTTATTTGTATCAGCTGTTGCTACGCTTACAGTCGCAAGATCCAGTCGCAGTGAAGGATCAGCAGGAGCGAAGCAGTTGACAACTTACGAAGAGTTGCGAGAGCTGGATGTCAACTGCTGAGCTAATTTCAAA
>KV010292.1:0-22465 GCA_001598015.1 Dorcoceras hygrometricum | reverse complement strand
CATAATATAATGAAAGTAAAGAATGCCATATAAAAGAATGCGAATATCATATATAAAGATCGTTTGTACAAGAGTCAAACCCACATGTTTCATGATAGCCGTCATACCCACTATCACATCTAACATACGCTTTAGTGTAATCTAGGTCTTTACTCAACACAATTGTAAATCATTACACACATAATGAAAGTAAAGAATGCCATATAAAAGAATGCGAATATCATATATAAAGATCGTTTGTACAAGAGTCAATGAAAAACCCACATGCCACAAGTTGGCTAGTTGGGCATCTACTCTAACAAAAAGGGCCTCAGCTCCATAGACCATGCAATATGGTGCTTCCCCAGTAGCTGCTCGAGTTGTCGTCCGATAATCCCAGAGCACACTTGGTAGTTCATCCACCCATATTCCCCCGTCCGAATCCAGCCGCGCCTTGAGGGCTTGCACGATTGTCCAGTTGGTGACTTCCACTTGTCCGTTAGATAAGCCACCGAGGTGAAGACTTGTTCATTCTTCATCTCTTGATACCAGGCCCGGACTCTTGCTCCACAAAACTGTCTCTCGTTGTCTGAAATAAGTCTTCGAGGTATCCCAAAGCGACAGACGATGTTCTTCCACAGAAACTTCACCACCTCGGCCTTTGAGATCTTTGCCAAGGGCTCGGCCTCCATCCATTTGGAGAAGTAATCCACAGCCACTAATAAAAACCTCCTCTGTCCTCGGCTGGTGGTAAAGGTCCCACTATGTCCATACCCCACTGATCAAAGGGGCACAATGAGATGACAGTATTCAGGGGTTCGGCCGGCTTCTTCTGCAGGTTGTCATGTTTCTGGAAGCCTTGACAAGATCGGACGAGAGTGGTAGAATCCTGCTGCATGGTAGGCCAGAAGAATCCTGCGAGAAGGCCTTTTCGGGCCAAAGCTACAGTGCCTAAGTGATTTCCACAACATCCCTCTTGAATTTCCCTCAACACATACCTGGCCTCGTCGGGACCCAAACACTTCAACAGTGGCCGCGAGAAAGACCTCTCATATAGCTTATCACCCAACATCACGAAGCGCAGGGCTCGGCGCTTGATTTCCCGAGCTCGTCGAGGGTCCTCGGGCATGACCCTTCGGAGAATTTACTCAAAGATATCATGAAGTCTGAGGTAGGCACTCCTTCATGATACTGATCAACCTGATATACCTGTGATATTAGTTCCTTCCCATACACTTCTTTTCCCGAGGCGGAGCAAGAGAGCTAGCCATACGCACGATTCTGTCCGCATTTTCATTACTTTCCCGAGGTATGCTCCAGAATAACTTCGGAAAAGGTTTTCATCAGTTTTGTCAAAACCTCCGCATACTTCATCATTTTTTCGTTCTTTATCTCAAATTTCCCATTGCTTTGCTGAACCACCAACTGGGAGTCTGAATAGTGGACTACCCGAGCTATCCTTATATTCTTTGCTGCTCAGAGCCCGATGAGCAGGGTCTCATACTCTGCTTCGTTATTGGAGGTCTTGAAATCAAGAGTAATCACCAGACTGGTCTCGTCCCCCCAGGGGAACACCATTACTACCCCGACGCTGCTTCCAAATGAACAAGAAGACCCATCCGCATAGACCTTCCATCTTTCTTCTTGCTTGAGGTTGACCCTCTCCGCCAAGAATTTTGCTAGTGCCTGTGCTTTTATCGCGGCCCGAGGCTTTAATTGTATATCATATTCACTGAGCTCTGTGACCCACTTGAAAATTATTTCTGAAGCATCGGGGTGAGAGATGATCTGTCCCAATGCGTTGTTGGTAAGTACGATGATCGTATGAGATAGGAAGTAAGGCCTGAGGTGCCGAGCTGTAATGACCAAAGACAGAGCCAACTTCTCCTATGTAGTGTAATTGAATTCGGCCCCCTTCAGAGCATGGCTCACAAAATACACAGGTTGATGCATCTGTCCTTCCTCCCGAACTAGAACCGAACTGACGACTTGTGGGGTGACGGCGAGATATACAAAAAGTGGTTCCCCGAGCTCTGGCTTATTAAGAACCGGCAACCCCTTTAGATATTCTTTCAGCTCCTAAAAAGCCTTGTCACTATGTTCATTCCACTCGAAATCCTTAGCCTTCCGGAGTATCTTGAAGAAAGGGAGACTTCGATCAGTCGACCTGGAAATAAAGCGGGACAGCACAGCGATCCTCCCTGTCAATCTCTGTACTTCCTGAATGTTCCGAGGAGGGCACATCGAAGCCACAGCTCGCACCTTCTCTGGATTGGCATCAATTCCCCGACGAGTGACCATGTATCCCAATAATTTTCCCGTCTGAGCTCCAAATACACACTTGCTAGGGTTTAACTTGATCTGATAGCCCCGAATTGTGCTGAAGGTTTCCTCCACGTCAGATATAAAATTCTCCTCCTCCTGAGACTTCACCAATATATCATCGACATATACCTCAACATTCCTCCCAATCTGATTTTTGAACACCTTGTCCATCAGCCTCTGATAAGTTGACCCCTACAGTTTTTAAGTCCGAAGAGCATGATGACATAGCAAATGTCATGTCCATCGTAATAAAGCTGACCTTTCACTGATCCTCCTCGGCTAATGAAATTTGACGATACCCCTGATAAGGGTCCAAAAAACTGAGCAGCTCGTGACCCGAGGTGGAATCGACGAGTTGATCAATTCTTGGAAGTGGATAACTCTCCTTAGGGAAGGACTTGTTTAAGTCACGGAAGTCCACACATCCTCCACTTTCCTTTAGCTTTAGGTACTAGTACAACATTAAATAACTAAGTAGGAAAGTGCACATCTTTGACATGCTCGGCCTTCAGCAAATCCCCGACCTAACTCCTGATCACTACGTCTTTCTCTAGGCCGATGTGTCTCCTCTTCTAAATGACTGTTCGGGAGTTTGGGAAGATGGTCAAACTATGCTCTATGACTTCGCGCCTGACCCCTTTCAGGTCAGAAGGGGACCAAACGAATACATCCGTGTTTCTTTCTAGGCACTGGATAAGTTGTGCCCGCACACCCTCTGAAAGAGTTTTGGCTATCTTCACAACCCCGGCTGGCGGAACGAGAACTACTTCCTCCTCCTCATCCTCGGTGGTCAACTGAATCCGACTATATTCACACCCCTGTCCTCCCGATCCTTCGGATAGTCTTGGGCCCGGGCCTCAGCCACTTTATTCTCCACCCTTACTTCCACATAACACTTCCTCGCCATCTTTCATCTCCGAGCACTTCACCCATGAATCTCCCACAGGAAATTTGATCTTCTGATGCAAGACCGAGGCCACGGTCATTAAGGTGGCCATGGCTGGCCTTCCCAAGATGAGATTGTAGAAAAGGTGCATCTACCAAAGTAAACTCGACGACCTTGGTCTTCCTGTACTTCCCTGATCCAAGTGAAAGAGGCAACTGAATGACCCCCACTGGTTGCAAAGAGTGACATGTGAACCCGAACAACGGTGTTTGTACTGGCTCCATATGATACTCCCCGAGGTCCATCTGATCCACGCCCCCTTGAAGAATACATTGACTGAGCTCCCAAAATCCACAAAGATGCAGACCACTTCATAATTCGCAATCTCCCGAATGACCAAAGCGTCATTATGTAAACATCTGCAAGTAAGTCCTCGGGATTGAATAAGATTGTAGGACCCGAGCGCTTCTTCTCTACTTCCACGACGTCCATCCGATGACACCGTGCCTTCCTTTCTCGATTAGAGTCCCCGTCAGTAGGTTGTCCTGATATCATTTGAATGACGCCCCATGTGAGACCCGAAATTTTATTGGATAAATTGAGTTAATTAATCGGGTTTAGTATAGACCAAATTGGCTTGAACAGATCTGGGATAAGCTAGCCTTGAGCTGGTGCGCTGGGTGAAGCAATTGGGTCAGTATAAGCCTTCGAACAACTCTGGATGGTGGGAGAATTTCCGTGGTAAAGTGTTCATATTTGAGTGTTAGTCAATGTTGGTTGATCGTATTCAGATTTGATGGTGAAATCTGGTGGTCGCGCGCTATTTTTGGTTACGCGTGTTGGAGGTTTTATGCGGGTAGCGATGCAACGTCGTTTTGGGAAGAAACCAGATTTGAGATGTGAGAGTTGATAGTTTTGCGTGGATAGGTCCGGTTCGTAGTTATCGGGTAGACCGGTGTGGTTCAGAGATTTCAGATTTGACTGGTTTATGGGCGTCAGATCCGAGTGTGACGTGACGACGTTTTTGTGACACTACTGTGAAAGCTATGCGACGCCGTTTAGTGATTCAGATTTTGTTAGCGGGATGATGTGTCCTAGAGAGCGAGCGATACCCTATGCGATGTCGTCTGGATGAGTTCCAAATCTGTTTTGGCGTAGAGTCCAGATCTAGAGTGATACTCAGATCTGAGTTGGGATCAACTTTGAGCTTCGATTGTCGGTGGCTACTGTTCATCAGATCTGGGAGACTTAAGTTATATTTATAGAGGTCTTTGACTGGTCTCGCCATTATTTTCCGATACTTAGAATATTTCACGTAACCTCATCTTGTCGCGATACCCTAGTTACTGTTCCCTGAACCTTTTCTTCTTCGATTGTCGGTGGTAGACAGCTCCGACGGACGCAAGAGTGGTAGCGCTAGACTCCTCTTGCCAAGACCGTTCTTCCTATACCTTTTTCGTAGGCTTTGTGTTAGCTGGAAGAGGATCGTAAAGGAAGCTTCCTTGTGTAGTCTGTTAGCATTTCGGCTGTTTGGGTTCTGCCGTTCAGGTGGCTCGTTGGGTAAGTGTTAGTTCCTACCTTGCACTTCATTTAGAGCTGTTTGTTGAGCTAGAAGGGTAGGACAGAGCTGGTTGAGTTCGTAGCTCTGAGCTTTCCGTCCCTGAGTTAGCGTTGTTATTGACTTAGCAGGTTTCAGATCTTGGTGCTCGGGACTGCTTTTGTGGTAATTGTAGCTCAGAACTAAGGTACGAATGTGAGCTTGTTTTACAGCGTTGGATTTGGCATGGATTTATGTGTCTGCTTGCTGATCTGTTGTGTAGTGTATGTTGTTTCATTGGCCGTTGCATTCTGTTGCATTTGCATACACGCATTATTCATGTTGAGCTCAGATCTTGTTTAACCGAGCCTTGTTGTTGTTGATCTGTGTGTACCAGGATGCTTGTTTGGAGGCCGAGCGGGTAACTGCCGTGTTCCTCATCCCTCTACTGGGATCTGTTAGCCACTATGAGCCTAGTGGGTAGCTCCCACACCTCATGAGTTGGCCAACAGCAGGTTGAGTGATTTGTTATGCATCTGATACCGTGTGTTGAGACGAGTGGATAGCTCCCATATATTCACACACCCCGTGGCCACTATCTTCCAGTTGATTGGATATCAGTTGTTGGGCAGTTCTTTGAGATCATTTGGCTCCCTGACTTTGGTTGTAGCCTTGTTCTCATGCATAGCATTCGCATTTTATCTATTGCTATTTCACTGCTGTTTTTCAGTTGCTCTACGTATTGGGGTTTGACCCCTTGTCCATCTGGGGCTGGTTGTCTGTTTGCCTATGTGTGTTTCTGGTTATCATGGTTTCTCCGCTGGTCAAGGAGTTGATTCTCTACGTATTGGGGTTTGACCCCTTGTCCATCTGGGGCTGGTTGTCTTGTTTGCCTATGTGTGTTTCTGGTTATCATGGTTTCTCCGCTGGTCAAGGAGTTGATTCATAATGCCCCGGGAGGTGGATACGGTGTCCCAGTTATACTTTTGTTATATTGTATTGTATCTATGTTGAGCGAGAGACTCATCTGTTTATTGATTGGGAGTCACTCTATGTTGCATAGTTGTTGCATTGAGTTTTCAATGTTGTTAATCCAGTATTTTGGATATCAATGTATTTTTAACATATGTTTTCAAAGTCAGGCCAAGGCAAAAATTTTAGCCACTATTTTTAATTCTTACGCTATTGTTTATTGCGTGGTTAACTCTTGTGGTGCACGAGGCGTGACATTTTTGGTATCAGAGCTTAATAGGATAAGCTCAGATTCTTTTGATCACACTTGAGTCTAGGCACTTGGTTGCTGGATGCATGTGCTTGACTATGTGATATGTTTTTTGCAGTGTGACATTATTGCTTAGTGTCTTCGTAGATGCCGCGTAGACGTAGGGGTAGAGGTAGAGGGTAGATTTCGGAAGAATACAAAGGTCAGAATGAGAAAGTGCAGTGTAGTATTCCTCTTCGTAGACGTGCTGTACAAGTTGTGGATGAGGTAGATGAGCTGGCAGCCCATGTGGAAGACATGGAACTTGTGATGGCGAGGTTTCAGCGGATGAATCCTCAGACGTTTAACGGCTATGAGCCTAGTTTCGATGCAGAGTCCTGGTTGCAGCATATTATCGGGTTGTTTGATCGTTTGAGGTACGATGACGAGCGTAGGTTGAGTTTGGCTACATTTCAGTTTAGGAGGAGTGCCGAGCGTTGGTGTAGAGGTGCTTCTCGAGCTCTAGAGGAGACTGGTGTAGGGATTTCGTGGAACAGTTTCTGTACTGCCTTTCGACAGGAGTACGTCCCAGAGTCCTATGTTAACGCCAGGGAGCGGGAGTTTGATAACCTGGTGCAGGGGACTATGTCTGTGGGGGAGTATGCCCGGAGGTTTTCTTCTCTTCTTGCGTATGTTCCGCATGTTTCTGGTCATGAGAGGGCAAATAGGAACAAGTTCTTGGAGGGGCTGAATGAGGATTTGTATTCTTTAGTGTTGGCGGGTTCACTGGCTAGTTATGCAGATGGGGTGAACAAGGCTATGGATATTGAGGAGGGACTGCAGACCGTAGGTATCGTGTTAGGCCACAGGTGGTGCAAGGTAACCGTCCCATGGTTCCTGGGGTGCAACCTTCCCAGTCTTCGTAGTCATCCCAGCCACCACAGCAGCAGCAGACAGCCCAACAGTCTGAACACCATAGGTTTAGACCTCGTGGTCGTCAGTTCAAGAAGAAGTCGGGTTCCAGTTCTTCTGGTTCGGGCAGTTCTATCAGCAGTAGTCCCTCGGCCGTGTTCTGTGGCCAGTGTGGAGGAAAGCATCCGACGGTGCAGTGCGTTGGCGTGCAGGGTGCATGTAACAATTGTAGGCAGTATGAAGGTAGTCATCCCGTGGTTTTGGGGGTGCAACCTTCCCAGTCAGTGCAGTCGTCTCAGCCACCCTAGCAGCAGGTAGCCCAGCAGCCCGGACACCAGAGGTTTAGGCCTCGTGGTCGTCAGTTTAAGAAGAAGTCTGGTTCGAGTTCTTCTGGCTCGGGTAGTTCGAGCAGTGGTAGTATTTCCAAAGTTGAGTTTTGTGGCCAGTGTGGAGGAAGGCATCCTACAGAGCGGTGTGTAGGGGTGCAAGGTTCGTGCAACGTCTGTGGTCAGTATGGACACTTTGCGAGAGTGTGTCCTTTGTCTGGTTCACAGCATACCGCCGCTCCACCGTAGGGTCGAGGTGGATCATCTAGAGGTCGTTCTTTTCCAGCCCAGCAGCAGAGGTTAGGGGAGCCTCAGTTTAGACTGTTTCAGCAGCCTGATCCTTCACGATTTGGACAGTCTTCCCATCCTAAGTTTTCAAGACCTCAGTTTGCCCAGGTGAATGCCATGACTAGGGAGCAAGTGGAGGGCACGCCAGGCGGAGGAGTGATCGTAGGTACTTGCTTTGTTTTTAATTTCCTGCACGTGTATTTGTTTGATACAGGAGCATCACATTCGTTTTATTGCTGATCGCATTTGTGGTTGAGCATGGTTTGCATACAACTTCTTTGTGTGATGTTGTGTCTGTTGCGACTCCTGCCGGCGCGAGCCTGTACTCCCAAGAGATTTTGTTGAATGTCATTCTTAGGTTTGGTGAGAACGTGTTAGTAGCAAATCTGATCAAGCTAGTGATGTGGGATTTTGATTGCATAGTGGGAATGGAAGTGTTGTCTGGTAATAGGGCCACCGTGGATTGTTTCCAGGGCGTTGTGCGTTTCGGCCCCAGTTTGGAGAGAAATGGAATTTCTATGGCCATGATTCCTGGTCAAATATTCCTTTGATCTCTGCTATGGAGATGTTTAGCCTTCTGTCGTTGGATAGCGCTTGATTCATGATCTATGCTTTGGATACATCTCCTTCATCGTGTGTGGAGCTTAGTGACGTTCCCGTTGTTAGCAATTTCACTGATGTGTTTCCGAAGGAGATCCTTGGTTTTCCTCCGAAGAGGGAGATAGACTTTAGCATTGAGTTGGTACCTGGTACAGCTCCGATCTCTAGAGCCCCGTATCATTTAGCGCCAGCTGAGTTGATGGAGCTGAAGGTGCAGCTTAGAGACTTGTTGGAGAAGGGCTTCATTAGGCCGAGTATGTCCCCGTGGGGAGCGCCTATCTTGTTTGTGAAGAAGAAGGACGGGTCGATGAGGATGTGCATCGACTTTAGGCAATTTAATAAGGCTAACATGAAGAATAAGTACCGTTTGCTGAGGATCGATGACTTGTTTGATAAGCTTCAGGGTTCGGCTGTATTTTCTAAGATCGATCTGCGTTCGGGATACCATCAGTTGCGGTGAGAGGCGGATTTTGCGAAAACTGTGTTTCGTACGAGGTACGGGCATTATGAGTTTTTAGTTATGCCTTTTGGTTTGAAGAATGCCCCTACAGTTTTCATGGACCTGATGAACCGAGTCTTTAGAGAATTCATCGATAAGTTTGTGATTGTGTTTATCGATGATATCTTGGTGTACTCTAAGACTCCGATGCAGCATAAAGAGGATTTGAGGTTGGTTCTCCAGACACTTTGAGACTCGCAGATGTATGCTAAGTTTTCCAAGTGCAAGTTTTGGTTGGATAGAGTTGTATTTATGGGTCATGTCGTTTCAGCTGCAGGTATTTCTGTGGATCCCAGTAAAGTTGAGGCTGTTGTTAAATGGGAGTGCCCCAAGAATGTTTCTGAGATTTGTAGTTTCTTGGGTTTGGGTGGCTATTATCGGTGCTTTATAGAGGGCTTTTCTAGCATAGCTAAGCCTATGACGCAGTTGACCCAGAAAGACAAGAGATTTGTTTGGACTGAACAGCTATGAGAACAGCTTTCTGTTGATCAAAGAGAAGCTAACTTCTGCACCTGTGTTGGCTTTGCCTTCAGGATCAGGTGGTTTTGTGGTTTGTTCGATGCTTCGCTCAATGGATTGGGTTGTGTTTTGATGCAGAATGTCCGAGTCATTGCGTATCTTCTCGTCAGTTGAAACCGCATGAGACTCGATACCCAGTTCATGATTTGGAGTTGGCAGCAATGGTCTTTGCCTTGAAAAATTTGGTGCCACTACCTGTATGGCGAGCAGTTTGTGGTGTATACAGACCACAAGAGCCTCCAATATCTCTTTTCTCAATCATATTTGAACATGAGACAGCGTAGATGGATGGAGCTGCTTAAGGATTTTGATTGTGAGATCAAATATCAACCTGGGAAGGTGAATGTAGTTGCTGATGCATTGATCAGGAAGGCTCAAGTGGCGATGCTGGCTTCGTTACAGATTTCGAAGGTCCATGAGCATCGAATCACTACTGGTTGGCTGTTTTACCCAGGTGAGGATTATGTTGTGGTTTCTTATTTTCAAGTTGAGCCACAGATTGTTGCGAATATTAGAGCAACTCAGAGAACAGATCCATCTATCCATGAGTTGAAGTTGAAGGTTAGAGCTGGACAGTTGGAAGATTTTTCTGTCTCGTCTAATGGTTGTTTGAGGTTTCGTGGCAGGTTGGTAGTGCTAAATTTGATTGATTTGAAGAAGGAGATCTTGCGAGAAGCACGCTACAGTAGATATAGTGTCCATCCTGGTGCAAGAAAGATGTACCATGCCTTGAAGCCGCATTTATGGTGGGCAGGTTTGAAGAGTGATGTTGCTGATTTTGTTGCGTGTTGTCTGAACTGTCAGCAAGTAAAGACAGAAAGGATGAGACCTGGTGGTCTATTGCAGAGCTTAGAGGTGTCCCAATGTACTTGGGAGCACATAGCTATGGATTTCGTTGCACATTTGCCTCGTTCCAGTCAAGGGTGTGATGCTGTGTGGGTTGTTATTGATAGATTGTCGAAGTCTGCTCACTTCATCCCCTATAATATGACGTATTCTTTGAAGAAAATGGCGAAGCTGTACATAGATTTCATGGTGCAATTGCATGGTGTGCCAATGTCTATTGTTTCAGATCGTGATCCGAGGTTTACTTCCAGATATTGGAAGAGTTTGCAAACAACTTTGGGTACCAGATTGGCTATGAGCACTGCGTATCACCCCCAAACAGATGGCCAATCTGAGAGGACTATCCAAATTTTTGAGGATATGTTGAGAGCTAGCTGTACATAGATTTCATGGTGCAATTGCATGGTGTGCCAATGTCTATTGTTTCAGATCGTGATCCGAGGTTTACTTCCAGATATTGGAAGAGTTTGCAAACAACTTTGGGTACCAGATTGGCTATGAGCACTGCGTATCACCCCCAAACAGATGGCCAATCTGAGAGGACTATCCAAATTTTTGAGGATATGTTGAGAGCTATTGTTATGGATTTCAGTGGTAGCTGGCAAGATTCGTTGTCTTTGGTTGAGTTTTCGTATAATAACAGCTACCAGGTCACGATTGGTATGGCACCATTTGAAGCTTTGTATGGTAGAAAGTGCAGATCTCCTATATGCTGGGAAGAAGTGGGGGAGAAGCAGTTGTCTTCTCCAGAATTTGTGCAGCAGATGAGAGATCAAGTGGATCTGATTCGCCAGCATATGAAAGCTGCATAAGATCGCTAAGCTAGCTATGCGAACAAAAGGCATAGGCCTTTAGAATTTCAGGTTGGTGATCTGGTGTTCCTAAAAGTTTCTCCTTTCCGAAGCGTTATGAGATTTGGTTTTAAGGGAAAATTAGCTCCTTTTTATGTTGGACCGTATGAGATTGTGGAGAGGATCGATCCTTTGGCTTATCGGCTGTTGCTTCCGCTAGTTCTATCCTCATTACATGATGTTTTTCATGTGTCTATGTTGAGGAACTATGAGCCAGATCCTTCGCATGTGTTGCGAACTAACGAGGTGGAGCTGGATCGGAATTTGCGTTATGTTGAGTATCCCTTACAGATTTTGGACATAAAAGAGAAACAAGTGAGGAACAAGACCATTCCTTTGGTGATGGTCCAGTGGAGCAAACATGGTTGAGAAGAAGTTACGTGGGAGTTGGAAGAGAAAATGCAATGTGAGTGGCCACATCTGTTTGAGTAGATGTTGCATTTGTTCCAGTAGCTAGTTATGTTTGTTGTTGTTTGTTCCAGTTATCTTGAACTCTTGGTTAGTAGCCGTCTCGTTGGGGTGTTAGTAGAGCTGCCAGTGGAGCAAACATGGTTGAGAAGAAGTTACGTGGGAGTTGGAAGAGAAAATGCAATGTGAGTGGCCACATCTGTTTGAGTAGATGTTGCATTTGTTCCAGTAGCTAGTTATGTTTGTTGTTGTTTGTTCCAGTTATCTTGAACTCTTGGTTAGTAGCCTCTCGTTGGGTGTTAGAGAGCTGCTGTTTGTTTTGTGCTTAGCAGGATATTCCAGTGTTGGCTTTGTGTTGAGGTTTTTCTCAGATCTGGAGTTTTAGTTTGATTTCGAGGACGAAATCTTATTTTCAGTGGGGGAGGAATGTGAGACCCGAAATTTTATTGGATTAATTGAGTTAATTAATCTGGTTTAGTATAGACCAGATTTGGCTTGAACAGATCTGGGATAAGCCAGCTTTGAGCTGGTGCGCTGGGTGAAGCAATCGGGTCAGTATAAGCCTTCGAACAACTCTGTCTGGTGGGAGAATTTCCACGGGAAAGTGTTCAGATTTGAGTGTTAGTCAACGTTGGTTGATCTTATTCAGATTTGGTGGTGAAATCTGGTGGTCGCGCGCTATTTTTGGTTACGCGTGTTGGAGGTTTTATGCGGGTAGCGATGCGACGTCGTTTTGGGAAGAAACCATATTTGAGATGTGAGCGTTGTTAGTTTTGCGTGGATAGGTCTGGTTCATGGTTCCGGTTCATAGTTATGGGGTAGACCGGTGCGGTTAAGAGATTTCAGATTTGACTGGTTTGTGGGTGTCAGATCTGAGTGTGACGCGACGATGTTTTTGTGACGATACTGTGAAAGCTATGCGACGTCGTTTAGCAATTCAGATTTGGTTAGCGGGATGACGTGTCCTAGCGAGCGAGCGATCCCCTGTGCGACGTCGTTTGGATGAGTTCCAAATCTGTTTTGGCGTAGAGTCCAGATCTGGAGTGATACTCATATATGAGTTGGGATCAGCTTTGAGCTTCGATTGTCGGTGGCTACGGTTCATCAGATCTGGGAGACTTAAGTTATATTTATAGAGGTCTTTGACTGGTCTCGCCATTTCCCTACACTTATAATATTTCCCGTAACCTCATCTTGTCGCGATACCCTAGTTACTGTTCACTGAACCTTTTCTTCTTCGATTGTCGGCGGTAGACAGCTCCGACGGACGCAAGAGTGGTAGCGTTGAACTCCTCTTGCCAAGACCGTTCTTCCTATTCTTTTTTCGTAGGCTTTGGGTTAGCTGGAAGAGGATCACGAAGGAAGCTTTCTTGTGTAGTCTGTTAGCATTTCGACTGTTTGGGTTCTGCCGTTCAGGTGGCTCGTTGGGTAAGTTTGACTTAGCAGGTTTCAGATCTGGGTGCTGGGACTGCTTCTGTGGTAATTGTTAGCTCAGAACTAAGGTACGGATGTGAGCTTGTTTTACAGCGTTGGATTTGGCATGGATATATGTGTCTGCTTGCTGATCTTTTGTGCAGTGTATGCTGTTTCGTTGGCCGTTGAATTCTGTTGCATTTGCATACACGTATTATTCACGTTGAGCTCAGATCTTGTTTAGCCGAGCCTTATTGTTGTTGATCTGTGTGTACCAGGATGCTTGTTTGGAGGCCGAGCGGGTAACTCCCGTGTCCCTAATCTCCCTGCTTGGATCTGTTAGCCACTATGAGCCGAGTGGGTAGCTCCTACACCTCATGAGTTGGGCAACAACAGGTTGAGTGATTTGTTGTGCATCTGGTACCGCGTGTTGAGACAAATGGGTAGCTCCCATATACTCACAAACCCCGTGGCCACTATCTTCCAGTTGATTGGATATCAGTTTTTGGGCAGTTCTTTGAGATCCTTTGGCTCCCTGCCTTTGGTTGTAGCCTTGTTCTCATGCATAGAATTCGCATTTTATCTATTGCTATTTCATTGCTGTTTTTCAATTGCTCTCCGTACTGGGGTTTGACCCCTTGTCCCTCTGGGGATGGTTGTGTTGTTTGCCTGTGTTTGTTTCGTTACCATGGTTTCTCCGCTGGTCGTGTAGTTGATCCAGCTGGTAATGCCCCGGGAGGTGGATAGAGTGTCCCAGTTATATGTAGAAGATACATGTTATACTTTTGTTATATTGTATTATATCTATGTTGAGCGAGAGACTCATCTGTTTATTGATTGGGAGTCACTCTATGTTGCATCGTTGTTGCATTGAGTTTTCAATGTTGTAAAACCAGTATTTTGGATATCAATGTATTTTTAACTTATGTTTTCAAAGTCAGGCCAAAGTGAAAATTTTAGCCACTATTTTTAATGCTTCTGCTATTGTTTATTGCGTGGTTAACTCTGTGTGATGCACGAGGCCTGACACCCCGAGCCTGGGGTGATCGCTACTCTCCTCGGGGAAGGTCCCGATCCTGATTCCGGGGCGTTCTCTCTCGCCCTGATGGCCTCTTATCTTGTCGCCAACTCTCTCCTCCTCGGGTCCTCTTCTCCCTTCGAGGCTATCCATCCCCTACTAATGATGTCCGCATATCGGGGTTATTCTGTATGATGCGCTTCACTCGTTATCCATGTGCCGGCACTCCGAGGTGGTGTGACCATAATCCCTGTGAAAATCACAAAAATTGTCTGACCTGGGATTCCTCGGGGCCCCGTCACTTCCCCAAGGTCGCTGCACTACTTTCCTCTTATCACAAATCTCTAGAGCCCGAGCCTTGCTTACTTTCAGTGGAGTCCGAGCGATAAACTGCCCCAGAAATAGAGGTCCCTGTCTAGATGGCCTCAGCGGGGCTCTCTCTGTCCGGAACTCTTGACCCGGCTGAGGTTGTGCTTTCTGTTCACTCCTCCTCGTGGACTGTATCTCCTCCACATTGACATATTTTTCTGCTTTAGTGAGAATCTCATCAAACGTCTTCGGGGGCTTTTTGACCAGGGATCTGAAGAAATCACCCCCTCACAGCCCTTGAGTGAATGCTTCGATCAAAAAATCCGGCGTGTCAGACGGCACCTAAATAATAGTCCTATTGAAATGCCTGATAAACTCCCGAAGACTCTCATGCTCCTTCTGTTTTATGGTGAATAAATTCAGCGTTGTCATCGGTTTCTTCTTGCTACTATCGAACTGTTGAAGGAACGTCTGGCTGAAATCCTGGAAGCTCTTGATACTCCCTGTCGGCAAGAGATTGAACCACTATTGTACAGATCGGACCAGGGTAGTAAGGAAAACTCTGCACTTGATGGGGTCAGCATATTGGTGGAGGAGGGCGGCGTTTTGAAACCAAGACAGATGCTCCTCGGGATCTCCCATCCCATCATACTCTCCTACGTTTGGGAACTTAAATGCTGGGGTAGATCAGAAGCCAGTACTTCAGCAGAAAATGGTACCTCCCGAGTTGTGAGGGGTGGATGTGTCGAGCTCCTTTCTTCCCTCAATCGATCAATCTCCTCCCGTAGCTTCCTGATCTCCTCAACTTGTTGATCAGGTGGCGGGTGTGACTCAGGCCGGTTTGCCAGTATCTATTCCACCGTTGCTGCTACCAGTTGAGCTATCTAGGCTGCGGTGAGATTGGGGTTCTCCGACCCCTAAGAAAGACTCTCTGTGTTGCTGGTCTCTCCGGTCCCCTGAACTCTACTCCTCTTTGGTGGCATCTTGTTTTTCTTCTACATTTCCCGCAGACGGCGCCAAGTGATGTAACCAAATTATCTCAGCCGAGAGCTGCCACCTCGGGAGCTTGGGACGTCGGTCGTCGGGATTGCTGTCGAATGGAAGGTGATTCTTAGTAATGCCTGTAGCCATAGATCACAGGTCAGAGGGCACCGGATTTGAAGCCCCTCCGATGCTTAAGTCAGGCGGCATGCGAGAGCAAAATGAGATCAAGAAAATATATGTGTGCTAAAAGCAAGCAAATGCATGAATGTCATAATGAGGGAGCGTACCTGGGTATTTATAGAGTGGCTAGGTGGTGGAGATGAGCGCTTTACCCGGCGCTGGACTCTTTTCTCAGTGCGTGATGCGTTAGGGCACCTATCCTGGCGAAGATTACGCCTAGACTTATGAGTATCTTGAGCGAGATTCTCTTCGTGATTCTCGGTAATCTCGTCGTTCGAAGGGAGAGGCGTGTACTGTTTGGACTCTTGTAGGCATGATATTCTCCTCGGGAAACACTACCGAGCTGAACATGAGTCCTCAAGTGATCTTCTCGAGCTAGAGGTGTAGGACGGGATCTGGAGCATGCTGCTCGGTCCTCGATGTGGTAATAGGGGGCATCAGATAGATTGGATGAAAATCAAATATCATATTTAACTATAGATATTTGTTCTAGAATTTAAGTATCTAATGATTCATTTAATATGGTGCTAAACACCACTTTATATCCAACTAACGCACATTATTTGAATCTGCTCGAGAGGCCGGCTCAGACAATGGCGTGGATAATCAAAGTTCATTTCGTACGACATTTATATATTATGATTTCTTCTTTTAATAATCAATAAATCAATTAAACTAAAATATATAAAATTCAAAGTCAACCACCTAAGTTTGGATAATTTTAGAGTAAATATATAAGTTTTTGTGAAGACAAATAAAAGAGATTAATCAGCTCAGAGATAATTGACAAGATTTGGACGGAGCTTACGTGTTGATTACAGAAACCAGATCGGATATAAGATGGACAGAGCTAAGCTGACTAAATGCAAACCAGCTCAGAGACAAAGCTGGTTGAAGAGAAACCAGCTCAGGTAGTTCAGTCAAGCTGGTTAAGGACAAATCAGTTCAGATTATCAGTTGATAGAAGTACAAATTGAGCTCAGATCAGCTTACAAGAGCAGATAATCCAAACAGAACAACTAGAATAGTTCATATTGGAACAGTTAAGAAAATAGCTCAGAGCGCGGCGTGGTATAACAGACCAGCTGGTAGACCAGCATGAAAAATCAGCTCGGAGAAAAGCTATTCTACATACGATATTGGATTACAGAAGTAAGCGAACAAAGAATGTGAACAAAGAAAAGAGAAAAACGGTTTAGAGCAGATTGGAATCAATCAGCTTAGATGAGATTAGAGCAGTTCGATACAGCGGCCAGATTGGAAGCTCAGCTAAGTAAAGACAACTTAGCAAAATGGATTTCACAGTATGTTGAGGATTCGTACTGATTGATGTGAAGTATTTGACCTCTCTGTATCAATTTGTAACCGTTGGAACTACTTTGAGCAAAACCCAGATATACAGATATTTGGTTCGAACTGGAGACGGTGCAGAGTATTCTAAAAGAGGTAATGCATTAAGGAGATGTACATACATAGTACAAGCATTTAGACGCCGCAGACATCACACTTTGGATACATACGACGTGTCTACTGGTAACATTTATTACCGTTGTGTCCAAAGGGTATAAATAGAAGAGGAGATCAACTGTGAATGGGTTACGTATTGCAACACAACTCTCTCCAATCCTCGCTACAACAACAAACTTACAAAATTTCAAGAGCAAAAACCGAGTTCATCTCATTGAACCAGCTCAGAGCTAGTGACACACACTCACAGATTGTTTCTTTCAATTCTTGTGTCACATAAACAGTTGTATACACACTCTGTAGTGATTGAGCTATCCTTGTAAATCATAGACAGAGAGTGTCGAGTACTAGAATAGCAAAAACGTTTAGAGCTGTATCTTCATATTTAAACCAGATCGCGTGTCTGTGTTCTTTGTTTGAGTGCTAGGAGTTCTTGCAGCTGCTGACTGTCGGATCGGGTTTGTACAAGGAGTTGTATAAATCAAATCTTCTAGTGAAAATCCTTCCTGTTGAGGAAGAACGGGATACGTAGGAGATTTGAATCCGAACTTCCGGAAAAATTAAAATTAGCAAAGGGGCCCCCCCCCCCCCTTCTGAACTCCCGAGCATGTTTTTCGATCCTAACAAGTCGCATCAGAGCTCGGATTCTCAGTGCTTGAACAACTTTCTTATCTTTTGCAATTATTAAACATGTCGATCTTACACAATCAAATTCCAATGTTTTCTAAGGAGGAGTATGACGTATGGAAGATCCGGATGCAGGCGCACCTAGCAGCACAAGATGATGACATGTGGTTCGTAATAACTGATGGGCCCATGAAAATTATGAAAATGAACACAGCTGTGGCTATAACTGTGGGTGAACCTCATTGGAGAGAGAAACCCAGATAGAATGGACGTCCGAAGATAAGAAAAAGTCAAATCTGGATAATGTTGCGAAGGACATCCTATATAAGACGCTAGACAACAAAATGTTTAGCAAAATCCAGACTTACACACTGCAAAAGAGATATGGGAAAAGCCAACCCAGATCTGCGAGGGCAATATGCAGAAAAAAGAGAACAATCTTACTATGGCCCTCCAGATATTTGAACTGATCAGGATGAAGCCTGAGGAAACCATGGAAGAATTCGATGAACGGTTTAGCTCGCTGGTGATTGATCTAAAAGACTTGGGAAAGAGTATAGCAACAGGGAGTTGGCTCTGAAAGTTATTCGATGATAATTCTAACGGTAACACTATGGGTAAAGGTAAGCATACCCATGGTAACTTTACTGTCAACAACGTTCTCCTTGTTAAGAACTTGTGCTACAACCTGATAAGCATCAGTCAGTTGTGTGAAAGTAATTAGTCTGTTAAGTTTCAAAGCACACATGCACCGTTCTGAATCGGAATGTCTGACTGTGCTGGTAGGTTATAAATCGGCGAATAACTACAAAATAGACTGGTCAGATCAGCCGCATACAGAACAAACTTGCCTAGTAGCTGACTCTTCCAAGAGCTGGCTATGGCATCAGCGGATGAATCATATGAATTTTAAAACAATTGCCAATCTGAGTAAGCATGAGTTAGTTGATGTCTTGCCCAAGATAAAATTTTCAAAAGACGGAATTTGCTCTGCCTGTCAGCTGGGAAAGCATTTAAAATCAACTTTCAAAAATCAAGGCAGTAAAAAAACCTCACGTGAGCTGGATCTTTTACATATGGATCTTTTTGGTCCAATACCCGTTACCAGTTTAGGGGGAATGAAGTACACCCTTGTCGTCATTGACGAATTTTCCAAATTTACTTGGGTTTTATTTTCAAATCTAAAGATCAAACTTCCGACCAGCTGATCAAGATCTTAAGACATTTTCAAAATGAGCAATCTTGCAATGTCAACTGGATGAGTGGCAGAGGAACAAAGTTTTTGAAATTTAAAATTTCCTCTTATCTGGATGACATTGGAATCAAGCACGAGTTGTCTGCAACTAGAACACCTCAGCAAAACGGGTTAGATGAGCGTAGATTCAGGCATTTCAAAGAAATTTTGGGCCGAAACACTAAACACAACTTGCTATACTCAGAACAGATCGATGATAAATAAACGACATGGTGTTACCCCATATGAGATCTGGAATGGCAACAAACCTGATATTTCATGTTTTCAATGTGTTTGGATGCAGATGTTTTATCCATAATAATGTGAAAACATACCTAAAAGTTTTTTATGTCAAATCTGATGCAGGTATCTTCCTAGGATACTCAGCCGTGAGCAAAGCATATCAAGTTTTCAACAACAGGACGCTAACTGTTGAAGAATCATCTCATGTGGTTTTTGATGAAACCAACTTCAGATCATCATCAGCTTCCAAGCTCAATGATTTGTGTACTCATCTGGAATCAACTAGATGAATCAAGTGACGACGAGACACAGAACAGATTCCAAGCTGGTGACAAACACACACTGGACATACCAATTACAAACGCCGATATTCGAGATGTTGTGCAAGCTGGTGTCCCAGGTAACATTGAAGTCATTGATTTGACTGACAGTGACACTGTGCAGGACCAGCTATCAATAGGTGTTCCAGGTGTGAGTGTTGGTTCAAGCAACGTTGATCCAGATCGCGCGCAAGCTGGTCCATATCGCGTACTAGCTGGTGGAGAACATGAACAAGCTGATGATCTTAATATAACAAGTGGTATTCCAATAATTGGTGATCCAGACAATCCAGCAGGCATGCAGGGGAACAGAATGAAGCTTAAACCTCATATAGGCCAGGTTTGCGGTGGAATAAAAATCATCCACCCGAGCTGGTCATCGGTAACCCTACTGCACCCCTTAGGACACGAGGCCAGATGATAAGCGAGTAATTTAATTCTGCTTTCATTTTGCATATAGGACCTAAGAAGGTAGAATAGGCGTTAATAGAACAAGCTGCATTGAAGCACAGGAAGAATTTAGTCAATTAGAACGTAGCAAAGTATGCATCTCGTTCCTAGACCTAATGATCAAAACATTATAGGTACTAAATGGGTCTTTAGGAATAAATTAGATGAAAATGGAAATGTATTTCAAAACAAGGCTAGGCTAGTAGCGCAAGGATATAGGCAAAAAGAAGGAATTGATTTTGATGAATCATTTGCGCCTGTAGCTCGACTAGAAGCTATTCGTATTTTCCTTGCATATGATGCATTCAAGAACTTTAAGGTTTATCAGATGTATGTTAGAAGAGCGTTCTTAAACAGCATCCTGAATGAGGAAGTGTATGTTACACAACCTCCTAGCTTCGTAGATCATACCAGACCAGACTTTGTGTATAAGCTTTGTATGATCTGAAACAAGCTCCCAGAGCTTAATATGATACTTTGTCCAAGTTATTAATTGATCATGATTTTTTTATCGGCTCTGTCGACAAGACATTGTTTAAATTTGTTAAGAATGATCATGTCTTGTTAGTACAGATTTATGTTGATGATATCATATTTGGATCAACTAATCCTAAGATTTGCGATAAATTTTCCAAGCTTATACAGGACAAATTCGAGATGAGCATGATGGGGGAGCTGACATTTTTCCTAGGCCTACAAGTGAAGCAGCTTGAGGATGAGATATTCATCAATCAAGAAAAGTACACCAAGAAACTTCTCAAAAAGTTCGGGATGGAAAAATGTTCATCAGCAGCTACTCTGATGAGTGCTTCAATCAAACTGGACAAAGATGAAGTTGGATCTACCGTAGAGGTAACAGTGTATCGTGGTATGATTGGATCTCTCTTGTATCTAACCGCAAGCAGACCGAACATTATGTTTTTGGTTTGTATGTGTGCGAGGTTCCAAGTTGATCCAAAACAATCATACTCCATTGCTTTTAAGCGTATTTTGAAATATCTTAAGGGCACGCCAGAACATGGGTCTTTGGTATCCCAAAGAGTCAAGTTTCAATTTAATTGGTTATAGTGATGCAGACTACGCAGGTTGCAAGATTGATAGGCGTATCACAAGTGGAACTTGACAGTTCTTGGGTGATAGACTAGTATCTTGGTTTAGCAAGAAACAGACATCAATAGCCACATCTACAGCTGAGGCATAGTACCTAGCAGCTGGAAGTTGTTGTGCGCAAATATTATGGATTCAACAACAGCTCAGGGACTATGGCATTGATGCACAGGAAGCATCAATCTTCTACGATAACACAAGTACAATCGCGATCACTTAGAACCTCGTGCTGCATTCCAGAACCAAGCATATTGATATACGCCATCACTTCTTTAGAGACCATGTGCTAAGGAAGGACATTCGGGTGGAGCATGTTCCAACAAGGGAGCAAGTTGCTGATATCTTTACCAAGCCTCTACTGGATGCTAATTTTTCTTATTTTAGAAACATTTTAGGTCTCTTGGATATGTCTTTATTGTGTTTGCCTGCACATGTTCAAGGGGAACAAAATAAATCAAACAGATAATACAAAAGTCCGCTGTTTGTCTTCGAGCTGGTCAGCTCCTTGTTGATCTGGTCTAGCTTAGAGACATACACAGTGCGATGTTCTCACGATGTTTGAGTTAAATCTTTTCCGTGCTGGTATATTGAATCGAATGGTTGAGATTGGATTGTCTTTTAAAATTCATTTTAAATCGGATGATAATCTTTCTGGAATTTCAAGACACTTTAATGTGATGATGACACGTGTCCATTTAAAACCCTTTTCTCTCCTCGTTCGTACATAAACAGTTTTTATTTACTTTTTCAGTATGCTTTCAAATATTTTGTGCATTCTAGCAAGCAGTTTCCTCGCATTTCCTTGCAATCTTTTGTTTCCTAATCCTTAAATCTACGAAATGACTACTTCCCTTTCCATCAATTCTATGCATGTGAACTTTGGGTCTGTGCTTGGCATGGAGCATGCTGGGATCATGAGAATGTTTAAGTCTCTCGATGAAACAAGGCTTAATGGATTCTTGGAAGTATCCGGTTTTGTATTTGAGGGAGCGGTGATTGAGTTCTTTGCGAATGCCAAGGTTATAGCTGGCACGATTGTGAGCTTCTTGGCCAATTGGAAACGAGGACCTCAGGTACTGATATTCCATTTCAGGCACCGAATAAAAAGACGGAAATTGAAGATCGAGTACTGATTGTTGCATGATGTTGTGGCTAAGGCACTGTGCACCAAAGCTGGTTCATTTGATGTGGTGACTAGTGAGAAGTTTGACTTGATGGTGGCCATCAGTGCCGGTCTGAAAGTGAATTGGGCACATGCTTTGTTCCAGAAATTGGTGGCCATGGTGCATACTCCTGGGAGACAGTCGCAGGGTTTCGCAGTGCAGCTGAGTGTTCTATTGGAAAGGCTGGTGAAAGCAGACCTTGGGGATTCTGTTAAACTTCACCCCTTGAAGGTGTTGAAGCACAAGCCGGTCCTCACGTATGTGAAAAAGAATCTGACTCTTGTCCCAGCTGGTGATTCAAGCAAGAAGACTGAGGACACATCCAGTGGTACTGAAGGTGGGCAGTCGCAGATGACCAAGCCCATGGAGAAGGAGGTAGCAAAAGAGGTTGAGAAGAAGAAGTAGCATAAGAAGAAAGAAAAGGTTGTTTCAGTGGTGAAGAAGCTGGTGGTGGTTGTGGATAAGCCGTCGGCGGCTGAGATTCAAGCTGCCTCTCAGAATTCCACATCTGGGAACAGCTCAGATGAGGACTCACGCCCTTTGTCCAAACTGAGCGCAGCTAAGAAAGGTGGCGCTGCTCCCCAGGGCAAACTGGTCGTGCATTCACCGGATTCTTAGTCTACGGTGTCTGTTCCTCTGGTGATGATTACAAATAAAATGAGGACACAGAGGAAGAAGCCGATGAAGAAAACTACTGGTGACCGGACAGATTCCAATGCTCGTCCAGCTCCAGAGATTCTAGCTGAGGCTGAGGATGTCTCCACCGCTGGTGG
>KV010291.1:56305-75778 GCA_001598015.1 Dorcoceras hygrometricum | reverse complement strand
GAAATGGCCGGAGAAGTTCACGGTGAACAGTGCTAGGTTTTGAAGAAACAGAGGACGAAGTCGAGAGAATTAATTCTAAGTATGGGATCTTGTGAAAAGAAACGAAACCCACGTTTCTAATTTATAAGCGCGAGAGATCTATTCAATTATTCTACCGACAAAAAAGATTTCAAAACTTCAATCACTCCAGAGATCTCGCAAAACCAACGCAGGCGCTAAAATACACTAAAACCCCAAAACGACGTCGCATCAACAAAACCGCGGAGAGGTTTGCTTACGCAAGCAAGTCTGGTCACTATACTAGTCGCGCGCAACACAACAGATATGCTTACATCATCAGGTCTGAACTTTCGAAAGCCAACTAAACAAGACAGATCTTTCCTCCCGCGTTCACTAAACGGCGTCGCACCATAGCAAACACGCTGAACAAATCTCAACCGAATCTCTCAACAGCAACGCTTACGTCAGCCAAACGACGACAACACACAATGCTGACGTCATGAGATCCGCCCACAGATTTTCGCCCGCAAGACTCAAAGCAGCAATGCTTATGTCATCCACACTAAGCAATCACGCAATGCTGACGTCATCAAATCTGCTAACATATTTTACCGAAAGATCTCTCAACAGAAATGCTTACGTCAGCCAAACGACGACAACACACGCTGCTGACGTCATGAAATCTGCCACCAGGTTTCACCCGAAATTTGAAAATCTCGAAATTTCCAAAATTGGTCCAAATGTGATTCTCGACCCGAAAATGCAACCCAACATTCAAAATGAACTCTAAAACTCGATTAATTCAACAATTAATCCTTAATCAACATTTCAGGTCTCACACCAACTCCCTGTTACTGTATTCTTTGCCCAAGCTATTCAACTCGATGATAATAGCACTGAAGCGCTCGTCGAATTCAGTCATTGTTTCGCCGTCTTTCATCTTGATTGCTTCATATTTTTGCTGAGCCACTGTCAGCTTGTTCTCTTTCGTTTCATCGCTGCCTTCACATATTTGGACAAGCTTTTCCCAGATTTCTTTCGCTGTAGCACAGGTCTTGATTTTGCTGAACATATTTTTGTCTTTGTCCAGAGTTTTATATAGAATGTCCCTGGCCACGTTGTCCAAGTTAGCTTTCTTCTTGTCATCATTTTTGTACTCATGTCTGGCTTTTTCGAGAAACTGGGCCTCGCCATTTGATACAGAGAACGCCAGATTTGGCTTCATTATCTTCAAAGGCCCATCAGTGATGACATTCCACATTTCATCATCCATTGCAGCAAGATGCGCCTGCATGCGAATCTTCCAGTCATCGTATTCATCTCTGGAGAACAAAGGAATCTTGTGTTGTGAGGTAGAAATATTAATATGATGTAAAGCACAAAAACAAATGTTCAATAACTGAGATTTCCTGCTCTGATACCACTTGATGGTCCCGGAAATAGGATCACTAAACAAATAGGAGTTCAGAAGGGGGGGGTTGAATGAACTCCTTCGATTTTTCTATTTCAAAGTTCTTTTAAAATGTTTGGATCTCAGTTTTATGCAAACTTCTCAGCCAACAATATATGTGCGGAAATAGGCTGATTGGTTTGTGAACAATGAACAATGCGCAACACAAAATAAATGCGTAAGTAAGAGATTGAGTCGAGAGTTTGTTTCTGGAAGTTCGGATATCAATATCCTACGTCTCCCCTTCTTCCTCCTCGGAAGGTAGCACTAAAAGACTTTGATGTGAGTAGCCTTTCTACAAACACCCGATCCCGTAACTCTCAGCTACGAGAACTCCTAGCGCTTTACAATACTTCACGCAGACTTAGCTGCTGGTTTTTACAACGCTTGAAAGTTTTTCAAACTTCTTTACAAAGACAGTTCGTTACAGACTCTATCAAATATGACAATGAAAACACGTATCTAGAGACTGTAAATATCTTCTGGTATCAACAATGAATAACCAGAAGATTGACTCGAATGTTTTTCTAATGAAGATCAAAACGATAAGTTCTTCGAGTCTTTGAGCTTTTTAAGATATCAACGAAGTGAAAGCTCTGTAAAGATTTTGGCAGCGTTACAGCAATAGATAATTAGCGAAGTGTATCTTCTTCAACACCGCTGCTGATATTTATAGGCTTCGACTGCAACGGTCATATTAATTCTCCAAAGGAAAATGAATCCCGTTTGAATTACTGCCAAAATCGTACACCGTAATTCCTGCTCCACTACAAGGTAAACTGCTCATTCACAGAGCCAATTTGTCTTCTTTCCATTTTTGTGCAAGCATGGAGAAACGGCCTCTGTACACTGTACTATTTACCCAAAATAGTACCTAACTTGTCTCCTTCATTCCAGGCAACTGTACGATCCAATAAATCTTTTCCTTAAGAGCAAACGATCGTATTTCAAATACTTTGAGCTTGCGCCTGAAATTACTTTGATAGCCAGCACTATCTTCATCATCGTTGTCAAAACTTCGACTGGAAAAACACTTGGAAGAATATACCTGCTGATATGCATATGCGTTTTTCCATCTGCTGATTCCTTTAGCGATAAAACGATGTCGTGTCAACTTAACCAAACGCTGTCGTTCCATCTTAACCAAACGCTGTCGTATCGCAATCTCCAACAAATAGACTTAACCAACTGCTGAACTTCTTCAACAAAGTATCTGCTGAATACTTCATCTGCTGATACAAAACTGTGCATTCCAACGACGTCGTTCTAACTTATCAAAACGCTGTCGTTTAGCAGTCTTTAGCAAAACACGTTGAAACTCAAATCTGTACCTGCTGATCGAGACAACAACATCTGCTGATTGCTCTTGAAGAATCTATCTGCTGAACTACTCAAACCGTTCAACTGCTGATCGCATACCATCTGCTGAAATCTCACGAATACCCCAACTGCTGACTTTGCTACTGTAGATAGATAAGACGATCTCCTGAAGAGTGCGACAACTGATTGTACAATAGCATCTTGTCTTATTTTTGTTATCACCAAAACTTATAAATATTGTCCTAACAATGAACCACCCATGACCGAAGCACATCAAGAAACAGATCAAATATGTGTTGAAAATCATGATACTTGCATGGATCTCAAACCTTAACCATGGATCTAATCAAAATACATACAATTCATGCAATCATTAATTAAAAACAGTATAATAGAGTTTAAATGGTGAGAAAAGTAGAGATAGAACATGCCTTGATTGAAGAACTACGAGTGCTACACGTTACCGGAGTGGAGGACAAGAGATGAGACGATCAACCTTTGAAATCTCCAAGAAACTTTGAGAAAATCAATGGAGCCTTGCCAAGGGGAGGGGGACGGCTAGAGTGAGGGAGGGAGGAGGCTAGGGTGTCGAAATTAGGGTTGCAAGAAAATGAGTAGTGTTACAAAAGACCCCTCCACGGTATTAATTAGGAAATAAAAGAGCTTTTTACTTTATTAACCCTGCACTAATTAAAATATTTGTTAAAACTCTAAACTTATACTTTGAACCTCCAAATTTTCGTAATATAAAGCCTCCTAATTTTTAAAATGTAGAAAAGTCCATTAAAATAGCGTGACTATAGGCGAAAAATGGGTTCCCTTTGGCAAATATACATAAAATCCATATTTTTCGGAAATTGCTTCTTAAAATAATAAATTTTAGCTCCTAAATATGAGGGCTTAAAAAATTCAAATAATTTTCATCTCGGTCGTCCCTAGTCTCGTCCACGCGTCCGGAACTCAATCTTGCTAAAAAAACACGTCAAGCACATCATAAAATATTAAAACTATCATTTAATCACATAAAATGACGCATAATTTTCTAAAATAATTTTTCCCCTAGTCATGCTGTGAAACCCAAACCCATGGGAATAAACGGAATGGAGTGAATAGAAATTTGGAAAGATACACAAGGACTAAACGCGAAATATTGTAAGCTGTATTCCCTTACAAAAACTGAACGTAAATAGTTGGCGACAAAGTCAACAGTAAAACGGATTTAGAATACAAAATGAGTAGATTTCGATTACAAAATTCTATATTACAACTTTTGGAACTCTATATAAATTCTCTATTGTTGTAATGGATCTTAATACAGGTTGACAAAAGATCAAAACAAAAACAGCTGGCGTGTGCGGAAACGCTTGCCTTCGACAAACACGCGCAGGCCCCAAATCTGATTCAACTAGCGCCACCCGCCTGCCCCTGAGCTGCCTCACCTGCATCAGGAAAACTAGTGAGCCTAGGGGCTCAACAAGTAAAACTGAGGATAACAAGAATCACATAATGCAGACATAACTGAAACATAATACAAAAATAAAGGAAGTCATCTGAACTCAAATCTTGCTACTGAAAATACAGATCGGAACTTCAGATCTGAATTGCTTTACTCTGTGACTCATGGCCTAGAGGCTCTCTCGTGGTCCTGAAGCATGATGCACGTTATCTGAATCAGTAACTCTATGTGAAGGGATTACAGTAATTCCATAATCCTGTCCCTTCTAACGAAGGGATTACAGTCATACCGTACTCCTGTCTTTTCCTGAATGACCGATCATCTATGCCATAAGTCCTTAAAACTGAAACTTTACTTCTTTTACTTTAAAACAACTTTAATACTTTACTATGATTGAAGATCGATCGCTGAAAACTAGACGATTCACTGCTATGAAACTCATTTTATCTTTAAAAACAACTTTACTCAGTGTACAGCTGGGCTACGAGCTGAGGATAGCAAAACTAGCTCGGAGAGGAAACAACTTAAGAGGGCAAACAGATTTGGCTAACGAAAATAGATCTCAAACGTAAATAACAACTCTGGCTACATAACAGATCTTAGGTGTGAAACAGATCACGTGTGTGAAGAACAACTTTGGCTAACGAAAATAGCTTATGAATAGGACAAACCGATTTGGTTATTACGATAACCAGCTCGCGCATAGTAAAACAGAGTTGGTTTAAAGGAAATAGCTTACGCGAAATAAGATGGTAACATAAGCTTCATAAGAAGAATTTGAGCTTTGGAAGGCCACTCAGCTTTGAGAAACCATATCAGTTTAGAAATCAATCTCACAGAACAGCGAAGAAACCAGGCCAGATCTGTTTATAACGAAGGTACTGCTCCAGCTCAGACAGTCCCTAAACAAACTAGCTCAACTTATTCGACCATAATATAATCCCGATCAAACCAGCGTCGCCTATCTATTTAGAGTCAATGTCCAGAACCTTTACAGCACGCGGAACAACAAGAAACTTCTCTTGGCTTATCTTATCTGGAATCTGTATAACTCAGTATCTTGAAAATCCAATTGCTTTCTAAAAATAACTGGTAAGTTTTCACAAAACTAAAACATCAAAGCAGTGAATCCTTAACTAGAACTTGAACATAAACTGAACTGAACTGAAACATGCAACAAACAAGCATACAACAGAAAACACGAAGCAATATATGTTTTCCAAATGCAGCAAGAATCAATTTTACTTGCCTGAACTGATGAGCACAACGAGCAGATGGTCTTGGCTGGAGATTATCTCAAGCACACTCGGCGAGCTCTTGTATATTTTGAGAGAAAATGAAAGATTTTCTTGTAACACAAAATGAGCTCTTGAACTTACGTAAAAATCATATATGTGGCAATAATGATTTGTAGTAGGTTGAAGTACAATGATAAGACATGGTTAGTTCACCAAACCTCTGCACAATTAGTAAAAACACCCTACTACTATTTTAACTTGTAAATTTGCTAACCCATTTTTATGAAAACAGATCTCCCATCCGAATTTATTTATTTAAAGAAAATTGCTCCAGCTCGGGTTTGTGCTCGGGTCGAAATCCTTCTAGAACCATCTGTCCATGCTTCTAAGCTGGAAAAAAAGAAAGAATCAGCTTAGATAATTAATACTAGTTCGAACTGAAATCTGGAAGCTCAAATCTCAAAACAGCTCTTTTAAAATAAAAAGTCTAAACAATTGTTGTCATATGGATTTTGGGGCGCTACAACTCTACCCTCCTTACTGAAATTTCGTCCTTGAAATTTACTTACCAAACATCTCTGGGTAGCAATTACGCATATCCTCTTCCGTCTCCCAAGTTTCTTCCCGCTCTGATTGGTTAGACCATTGAACTTTAACCATCGGGATGCTACGATTTCTCAACTTCCTATTCTCTCTATGAAGAATCATCTCTGGTCTTTCTTCATAACTCAGATCTGGTGCAAGCTGAATTGGCTCATAGCTTAAAACATGTGACGGGTTAGGAACATACTTCCTCAAAGCTGATACATGGAAAACGTTATGCACTGAGGACATATATGGGGGTAATGCTAATCTGTAAGCTAACGTTCCTACTTTGTCCAAAATCTCATATGAACCAATGAACCTTGGGCTGAGCTTACCTTTCTTCCCAAATCTCATTACACCTTTCATCGGTGCTACCTTTAAGAATACATGATCTCCAGTTTCGAAACTCAGTTCGCGGCGTCTGTTATCAGCATATCTATTTTGCCTGCACTGAGCTGTTCTCAGTCGATCTCTTACTTTCTTAATAGCTTCAGAGGTCTGTTCTACCAGATCTGGTCCCAAACCAGATCGCTCTCCTATCTCATCCCAATGAATGGGTGTTCTGCACTTTCTGCCATAGAGGACTTCGTATGGGGCCATCTGAATTGATGCTTGGAAGCTCTTGTTGTACGTGAATTCCACCAAGGGTAGCTTTGAATCCCAGCTCTCTGAAAAATCTATGATACAAGCTCTGAGTAGATCTTCTAGTATCTGAATCACTCTTTCTGATTGACCATCTGTCTGAGGGTGAAAGGTTGTGCTAAAGGTCAATTTAGTACCTAAAGCTCTGTGTAGACTCTTCCAGAAAGCTGACGTAAATCTTGGATCTCTGTCAGATACAATCGAAACCGGGATACCATGAAGCCTTACTATTTCTCTTATATACAGCTCAGCGTATTTGCTCACATCGTAAGTGTCTTGACTGGTAAGAAGTGAGCAGATTTGGTGAGTCGGTCTATTATAACCCAAATAGAATTGTATCCTTGAACAGTTCTAGGTAAACCAACTACAAAATCCATTGCAATACTCTCTCACTTCCATTCTGGTATCGGCAGGGGTTTTAGCATCCTAGCTGGTCTCTGATGCTCAGCTTTGACCAGCTGACGGGTTAGACATTCTGAAACAATCTAGCAATATCGCGTTTCATGCCTGGCCACCAATACAACTTCTGAAGATCTTTATACATCTTAGTACTCACTGGATGCACTGAGTACGGGGTTGTATGAGCTTCCGTCAACAAATCTGATCTCAAATTGTCTAAGCTAGGAACCCATAGCCTTCCTTGATATCTAACAACTCCTCCAACTGAGGTATAGAGATTTCCTCCTCTTTCTCCATCTTGTTTCACCCACTTCTTCAGCTGTTCATCCCTCAGCTGACCCTCTCTAATATGGTCTATCAACGAAGACTGGATGGAGAGAACATCTAGGGCTATAGTACTACGATGGGGAATCAACTCTAGCCCAAAATTCTCAATCTCATATGCTAAGGGCCTCTGAGCTGTGATCTGGGTCAATCCTATCGACTTCCGGCTAAGAGCATCTGACACCACATTGGATTTTCCTGGGTGGTAGCTATTAGTACAATCATAATCTTTGACTAACTCTAACCACCTCCTCTGTCTCATGTTTAATTCCTTCTGGTGAAGAAGTACTTTAAACTCTTATGGTCTGTGAATATCTCACACTTCTCCCCATACAGATAATGTCTTCAAATCTTTAGGGCAAAAACCACAGCTGCCAACTCTAGATCATGCGTAGGATAATTTTTTTCGTGATTCTTCAACTGTCTGGAAGCATAAGCTATTACCTATGATCCTGCATCAACACATGTCCTAAACCTAACTTAGAAGCATCTTTGTAGATAAAAAAATTTCCTTGTCTAGAAGGCATGGTTAGTACTGGAGCTTCTATCAAAGCTTGCTTCAATTTCTCAAAACTCTGCTGACAACTAGGGGTCCACTCAAACTTAACTTGTTTCCTAGTCACGAAGTTAATGGAACCGCTGTCTTCGAAAATCCTTGAATAAATCGCCTGTAGTATCCAGCAAGTCCCAAAAAGCTCCTCACCTCTGAAACAGATCTGGGCACAGGCCAGTCTCGCACATCTTCGACCTTAGTTGGGTCAACTTCTAGTCCATCCTTAGAAATGATGTGACCTAGAAATACAACCTTCTCCAGCCAAAATTCACACCTACTAAACTTAGCAAACAGTCGCTTATCCTTAAAAACTTGCAGCACTATCCTAAGCTGGTTAGAGTGCTCTGAGCTGGTCTTGGAATATACTAAGATATCGTCTATAAATACGATGACGAACTGATCCAAATATGGCTGGAAATCATATTCATCAAATCCATAAAAGCAGATGGAGCGTTGGTCAATCCAAAAGGCATCACTAAAAACTCATAATGGCCATACCGAGTTCTGAAAGCTGTCTTATAGATATCGGCCTCTTTGATCTTAAGCTGATGGTATCCAGATCGCAAATCTATCTTATAAAACACTGCTGCTCCTTTTAATTGGTATACTTATTCTTAATGGTAAGCTTATTCAGCTCACGGTAATCTATACACAATCTTAAGCTCCCAATCTTTCTCTTAACGACAAAAAAGGGGCTCCCCAAGGGGATGTACTGGGTCGAATAAATCCCTTATCCAACAGATCTTGAATTTGTTCCTTCAAATATTTCATCTCTGTAGGAGCAAGCCTATAGGGTGGTCTGGAAATAGGAGCTGCTCCAGGTACTAACTCGATAGCGAATTCTAACTCTCTGTCTGGAGGTAGTCCATCGATATCATCTGGGAAAACTTCTGGAAAATCATTCACCACTTCTACCTCATTCAGCTCGGGCTGGATAGAAACAGTTAGGGAAGATAAACTTGCCAAGAATCCTACTCCACCTTTACTCAGATAATGCTGGGCTCGCAAAGCTGAAATAACGCGGAGACATTGTCTAAGCTGGTTAGCTTCGAATGAAAACTGGGCTCCATTATTTGGTTTAATGGTTACTGTCATGAGCTTAAAATCGATTACTACTCCATGCTTAGATAACCAGTTTATTCCCAAAATTAAATCGAATTCAGGAATGGGTAGAACAATTAGATTGGCGGTAACTACGTGTCCTTGAAATTCAAGCTCTAAATCACAATATAAACTATGATATACCAACTCTTCTCCTGAAGGTACAATTATACAATAGCCTATGGACAATAGTTCCGGCTTGCAGGGTAACTTCTTAGCAAAATCTTTACCTATAAAGGAATGGGTCGCACCCGAATCTAACAAGGCAAACGAGGGTACACCAGCAACTAAAATCTTACCCGTAATGACAGTAGAATCAGGGTTGGCCTGCTCAGCTGTCATGACGTAAGCTCGGCTGGGCACCAGTTGTTTCAACTGTGGACAATGCTTGGAGATGTGTCCTTGAGCACCACATCTGTAACAATTGCTCTGACCAGCTTTACACTGTCCGGGGTGATTCTTCTGGCACTTGGGGCAAACTGGCTTGTTGTTTCCAACTGGTACTACACTAATAGGATGGGATGGTATGGGTTTATGTTCCTGAGGTCGCTGCTGGTTCCTATTCTACTTTTTGAATGGCCTCTGATCTGCTTGTTGAAAGGACTATCTCCTCTGCTGTCTCTCATGTTCAACATCTTTCTAGTCCCTCTCTACTCGCAGAGCCTTATTACTGCTTCCCTATAAGTCTTGGGCCCTGCTAACTTGACATTTAGCTTTAATGTAGCTTTAGTACCTCCAAAAAATGACTCAACTTATCATCGGGATCTCTTCAAATAAGAGGTACAAAATAGCACCCTCTCTCAATCTTCTGGATATACTCCCGTACCGTCATATTCCCTTGCTTTAGGGTCAGGAATTCTCGCTTCAGCTCAGACCTCTTGTCTTCTGTGAAGTACTGCTCAAAGAACACTCATTTAAACTCCTCCCATGAGAGATTTGCCAAATCTACTGACAGTTTTGCTCCTTCCCACCAGATCATTGCATCATCTCTTAGCATGTAGATAACGCACCTAGGCCTATCCAGATATGGAATCTGAAGATATTCAAAAATAACTTCCATAGACTTGATCCAACTCTCAGCAACAAGTGGATCTGTTGTACCACTAAACTATTTGGGCTTCTGTCTTCGAAACTTCTCCTGGGAATCATCATGATTTGGTTCTCTGCTGTTAGAAGATTGGCCATTGCCTTTTTCCAGACTGCTCTACTAACAATTCTAAGAGTTGGGTAATATGAGCATTACTATCTGGACTGAGTTATACTTCAGGGGTTCTTCTTCTACCTCTCCCTCTTCCTGACATCTTAATCTATAGCCCACAATCCACCACAAAAGAACATTAGAACTCATAAGAGAAAAGGACTCTTACATAACAAATAAACCCACAGATCAAGAGATGCAGACGGCGAAAGCTGCTCCAGACTTGGAATGTGAGACTCGAAAGTTTATTGGATTAATTGAGTTAATTAATCGGGTTTAGCATTGATAGGATCAATATGGCTCGAAAAACAGGCCTAGGAGTTCAGAAGGGGGGGGGAGTTGAATGAACTCCTTGTTATTTTTAACTATTTTCGAAACCTTAAAAATGATTTACAAGCACCCGCTTAACTTAAATCCGAGTTACCAGATTTAAGATATCTCAGTCTTAAATCAGATTTCTCAACTAACAAATATTGTGCGGAAATAAGTTGATTAATCTGTGAACAGTGAAAGCTTAAATAAATGCGATAAGTAAAAGTTCAGGGTCAAGGATTTGTTTATGGAAGTTCGGATATTAATATCCTACGTCTCCCCTTCTTCCTTTTCAGGAAGGTTCCACTAGAAGAGTTTGATGTTTACAGCCTCTGTAACCACCCAGTCACCGAGCCTCGCTCAAGATGAACTCCTAGCAATACCAAACAACAAGCAGACGCAGCTGCTGAATATAACACTTAGTGTTTTTATCAAACGACTATGAGTAGCACGTTTGTTACAGACTCAAATCGAATAACAACAGTGAAATACAAATGATTTTTGAGTGCTGCAAATCTTCTGGTTTCTAACACTGAAACTCGATTCACAAGGATGAACCAGAAGATGAAATCTCGAAGGTAATATCTATAAAGATCAAGAATGATATTCTTCGAGATGAGTTACTGGACTTTGAATAGTTTCTGCAATATAGGCTTTTCAGTAACTGTGTGAGCTTTTGTGAATAATAGCGTAGAAGCAATAAGCTCGAGAACAATGGAGACTGAGAATGGCAGAGAATCAGAGAGAGCTTCTTCAATTCAAATTCCAGCATTTTATACTCTTCGTCCTCCAACGGTCATTAAATTTCACCTAAGGAAATAAAATCCTTTTGAATATTTGTCCATTGCAAATCCTGCTCCACTCGAGATAAATTGCTCTTCGTCAAAGCCAAAATTATACCATATTTGTGCAAACATCGTATAACGTCCTCTGTATACTGTGTACTATTTACCCAAAATAGTACTGACAGTGTCTCCTTAATTCCAGGCAATTTGTACGATTCAATCTTCACCATTGATTCTTTCCAATTTGAACATAGATAGCGTTTGAATCGATTCGTCGTTTGCGCCTGAAAGATTTCTATTGATCAGTTCTTTCTTTCTTGAAGAAGATTGATTAACTCATCGCCGATCGAATATATAGCTATCACATCTGAATGCATAGAGATCTGACTACTTGTGATATTTGATCGCTTAACGAAATCTGATATCTCCCTTTTTGTAAGTTGTGGAATAGGAGAGATTTGTTATGTAACGCCCCAAAAATCCTTAGGACCACGATATGCATATTGTTTATTTAAAATGGAATTTCTAAAATATGTTATGCATTGTTGAAATTAATTGATTTCAGAAAATAGTGTGACGTAGCAGGTTCCAGCGGATGACTCCAAGGGTGATGCACGAGCTAGTTTAATTGAAATGGATTGAAAATATCTTTAAGGTATTTATCACTTTCAAAGAAATCCTCCCGTGTTCTTCAAAGTTATTTCCAGAAAAGATCGTGTGTCGCTCAGGGGAAGAATTCTGCAGGGATTTGTTGCTGTTGCAAAGCTACGGTTAAGGCAAGTAAAAGTTGTTTCTTGACTCACCATTTAAAGCATATATTCATGTTTCTGAGTCTTCTTGCCTATATGTTATTGTAAGTTTCGAAGTTCATGTTTTAAAAATATTTTAAACATGAAAAAGGAAAGGAAAGATGGGTTCAAAATGATGTTTTGAGATGATATTAATGCTTCCAAAATGTTTTTCAGAAAGTTATGAATGTTTCAAAGAACTGAGGATTCGATTGTTCAAGAAAGTTTATGAATGTTCTTCAGTTTAAAAGTCGTAATATCAAAATTTGATAACGGTGTAATCGGTAGTTGCTAGTTGAATCATTATAAAGTATGGTTTGATAGACAACGGCGGATGGCATAGTTGTTGTTTTGATGTTACAAATGTCGAGTTATGTTCCAGCAGCTGCATCTCCTTGTTAAGATTCAGCAGCTGCATTGTTATAATGTTTACGAATGTTCTTCCTTTTGCTGTAAGATTTGATGATTGTGTAATCGGTAGTTGCTAGTTGAATCAGTATAAAGTCTGGTTTAATAGGCGACGGCTGGTAGCGTGATCATTGTTTCGATATTACAAGTGTTATCGTAAAATCAGCAGATGCACTGTTCATCAGCAGGTGCATCTTTCCTTGTTAAAATCAGCAGTTGCACTTCTTTGTTGAAAATCAGCAGCTGCATTGTTATCGTAAAATCAGCAGCTGCATTTCCTTTGTTAGAATTCAGCAGTTACGTTGTTTTCATAAAATCAGCAGATGCACTGTACATCAGCAGGTGCATTCCTATTGAAATATTTCAGTCGTTGTATCTCTTTCGTAAATTCCAGTTGGTGCACTGTTCACCAGCAGGTGCATTTCTTTTGCTAAAACCAGCAGGTGTATTTCTTTGTTAACACCAGCAGGTGCATTTCTTTTGATAAAACCAGCAGGTGTATTTCTTTGTTAACACTAGCAGGTGCATTCCTATTGAACTAATTCAGCAGTTGTATTCCTTTGTTAGAATTCAGCAGTTGCGTTGTCTTCCAAAATTCAGCAGACGCATTTCCTAGTAAATTTCCAGTAGTTCACTGTTCATCAGCAGATGCATTTTATTGTCAAAATTTCAGCAGTTGCGTCTGGTTTTATATGTGTTAGTGTTCTCTTGCGACTGGTTTTCTTTTCACCAGTTTCATTTCAACGATATGTTTCCAAAGTCGAATTCGATACTCAGTAAAGTTTTAAAATGGGAAGCAAATATTTAAAATGATGGAACCCGATGATTTACAGAAATGTCAAGGAATGTTTAAAGAAAGGATTGTTAAGGAACAAAAGCTATTTTAGATTATGGCATAAATAGTTGATGGTCACCCATTGAAGAAGGGTGAGTAGTCGTCCAGATGTCGGCTGCCCTTTCATATGAGCTATATGCTAGAACGGATTTCCGAAGTCATTTGATCAAGTGCAACACGGACCATGAGGAACTTATATGCCATGATCAACTGAAAATGATACTGAAAATGTTAACAATGAGAATCTGGGCTATCATCCCCTGTTTCTGCCATTGAATGTTTATTGAACTGTTTACGAAAATGATATTGTTCATTGAAGTTCCTTAACATATGTATTGAACAGATGTCTACCTGTATATTTGAATTGTTATTACCCAAGTTTTACTTGCTGAGCCCTTAGGCTCACTAGCTTTTAAAATGGTGCAGGTGCGATAACTGAGGGAAGAACAACAGGTGAAAGTTGAACCAGCGGCTGGGTGGTTGTGTTTATCAAGGGGCCAACGTAATCCGTTTCTAGGATAATGTTGTTTTATCTTTTGTAGGATCTGTATTAGATCAATTGCAACAATTGTATGTTCGTATAGAATGACAAACGTTGTAACCGCAATTGCAATATATATATAAGACTTGTTTTTCCGCAAAAAATGTTTCCAGCAGTTGACGTCGTAATTAGTATTGTGTCTGCGTCTGGTTTGTGTTTCGAGTTTTCTTTCAAGTTATAGGAGATACAGCCTATAGCGAATTATCTTTTAGCCCTTCTTTTATTCGAAAATTTTTATTCACCCCAAACTCGTGACCCCGTGGGTTCTGGCGTCACATGTTACCTCAACTGGTCACAATAAACGGACAGTTCTGTTGATAGATACCATTGCTGACTTAATAACAAGGTCTGTCCCGATAAACTGAACTGTTCCAAAACACGAATCTGAATACCCCCAATTCTCAACATCTGATTTGTTCCCGAAAATCAAGATCTAAAAAACACACCAACTGTGAACCTCATACTGCAATACTGATCTGAATAGATACTATTCACAACTGAAATACTCGAAACTGAGATACTATACCATAACCCGTTACACAAGTCTGAATGCCTTATGCTTCCAATAAAAGATCTTCCACTGTAGCTCACTTCTGACTAACTGTTCACGAATGGTCAACTCAGATGTCAACGCTGACGTCACTACTTCTGAACTTCAATACACTGAGATGACGTCACGACTTCTGAAAATTTCAACCCGATATGCGATAGTCGACCCAACATCTGAATTATACGTAACTGTTAATGACTATAACTTACTGACTATCCAGATGGTACTTATGAATTCAGCACTTGGTATTTTTGTTATCACCAAAACTAATAAATTTTACCTTAAAAATTTTCCCCTTTTTGGTGATGACAAAACTTAGCAGCCTTATGACTTATAAAGAAAGGCAAAAATAAATTGCGCAATGTCTGCTGAAATATTTATATATCTCATAACTGAACGAAGTACAAAAAACTTTGTACAGGAACTGAAAGAAAGAAAATTTAAAACCGATTCTTCCCATATAACCACCATTCAGCGTTCTTGGTCCACCAGCACCCCTGTTACCAGATCCCGTTTTCGATGAAGAGCCCTTTCTATAATCTCTTCGACCACTTCCACCAGAACCGCCTCCACCACCTCCTCTGTTTGCATTGCCCCCACTGGGTCTATTTAGATCATCATGAGGCGATTGAGGTCGGCGGCTGCTACTGTCACGCCCCGAGACCGAGCCTGGACGTGAACACCGGCGATGTTTAATAATTATTCATTACAAAACATCAAGCCTCATAGTGCAGCTCAAAACCAGTCTATTACATAATCAAAATGATCGTCTTTACAACTGAAAATCGGAGAAATTGAATAACATAGTGCGGAAGCGAAAATTACATTCACAAAGAAAAGCAGAGTCTTCACCAGCCCCAAAACAGATCTTGTTCCTCTTCTTCAACATGTTCTTCATTCTTATCTGGGTGGAGAAGTAAGGGGTGAGTGTTTGGGGAAACACTCAGCAAGTGGGGGATACCATTCGAGCATAACAAATATTCATATACATATACTGAATAACAAATCTCATAACAGAGCATAACAGAGCTTAACATAGCATGTCAGAACTTAATAGAACGAGTAGCAGAAAAGCACTGATAATTACTTCGTGTCTATGGTTTATTGATCAGTCCCTAATTTTTACTCCTCTAAGGGGTCGAGGCCATGTGGTTACACCAAGTAACCCAGAGTGCGGAATATTCCGTAGACGCATATTACGACATAAATATCAGTGCAAAACAGATCTTGAAATGAAACAGAGATCTGAACAGAAAGGTGCTCGAACAGTAGGTTCAAAACTGAATTCTTACATGGATAATATATATATATATATATCAAACGAATATAATAGCAAAAACCCACTTACTTGATTACTGCTCAAAACATGAGAAATATGGTGGCAATGCTTGATTACGTATCTGGTTGCTACTTGAAGTGGATCACGAATATAGAGATCTTCGGACGTTGCATACTTATGAAAATCACCGATATTTCATAAGCGTCTTCGATATACGAAACTGTCGGATTAGGCCAAGGTTGGTTGGATTGTTCACAATAGGAGAAAAAGAAATTGTGAACAAAAAAAGATCGGATTTGTAAGCCATTTGAATCCTTATCGGGACGGTGAATCGAAGCTATAGTTTTGTCGTAAATAGTCGGTACAATAGAATTGAAAAGGAATTTTAGGAAAACCTAACCTTTGGATCAGGATGAAATTTTAACATCATATATGAAACATGATGAAATAACTTTTGAACGGTCAAGATCATTTTTAGAGGAAAATTGCAGCCGTTTCTAAGTGATGGACAAGAACTACAGATTTCTCGTATGGAATCTGTACAGAATTATGGAAAAGAGATTTGACAAAACTCTAACCGTTGGATCAAAATGAAATTTGGACAACATATTCAGAACATAACAAAGTAACATCTGAACGGTGGAGATCGGAAATAGAGGTCGTTTGAAATCAGTTTAAGATGATAAACAGAAGCTGCCGTTTCCTCACATGTAATCTGTGCAGCATTCTTGCAAATTTGATTCACGGAAATTTAACCGTTGGATCAGAATAAAATTCTTACCTATTATTCAAAACATGGATAAAAAGATTCTGTACGGTGGCGATCGGATTCTAAGAAACGGAGCAGTGGAAATAGGTTCCGGACAGTAGGCCTTTAGATTGTTGATGGAATGCTCAAAACTTCAAACTCTTGTTTCTGAAAGGGTGCAGACTCTTGCACGATTTTGACAGGATTTGTTGATGTTTGTAGAGTGAATTATTCATCCTTGAAGTGCGTTATATATAGGAGAGGTTGGAGAATTTGAAGGGTCACCTCTTTATGACAATTAATCACCATTCTTTATGGTCATAATTAGGTATTGAATTAGGTGGTTTAATTGGCTTTTAATCCTCCTAAATCGACAGTTATAACTGTGAAATCTGACCTATAGGCGTGTAGCAACTGCTGGAACTCGTGAGCCAAATCTGAATTTTTTTCGTCGCCAAAAGCTGAATTTTCGTTGGTCAAAGCTGAGTTGACCGCTGAGTTGACCGCTGAGTTGGCTGCTGAGTTGTCTGCTGACTGGGCAGAAGCTGAGTTTGACTGCTGGGTTGACTGCGCAGGAGCTGGGTGATTGTGCAGGAGCTGGTTTGACCAACCAAGAGCTGAGTTGACCGACCCAAAAGCTGATTTTTCGGACCAACAGCTGATTTTCAGCCACTAGCTGGTTTTCGACCAGCAGCTGGTTTTTTACCACCAGCTGATTTTCCAGCAGCTGGTTTTCGACCGGCAGCTGATTTTTTTTTGCTCTATTCCTGGAAGCTGAATTTTCGGGTTTTCACATCCCTCCCTCCTTAAAAGAAGTTTCGTCCTCGAAACTTTGGTTATCATATTATCTCTCCGTCATGCGGTTAACTGTGATCTCCAGCTCTTCTTTGATGGTATCGGTACGACGACGAATCACACGAGTTTGATTGTCAAATGTTATCTACTTCATATGAATGGTAGTTGTAGCATGTGATGGTCCCTGGAACTAAACAAAACCAAACACTCAGAAGCACCAGAAGCACAAAGCTCTGATACCAATTGATGGTCCCTGGAACTAAACAAAACCAAACACTCAGAAGCACCAGAAGCACAAAGCTCTGATACCAATTGATGGTCCCTGGAACTAAACAAAACCAAACACTCAGAAGCACCAGAAGCACAAAGCTCTGATACCAATTGATGGTCCCTGGAACTAAACAAAACCAAACACTCAGAAGCACCAGAAGCACAAAGCTCTGATACCAATTGATGGTCTGTTAATAATTAAGGATCAAAAAGAAAGATCAGCAGCCGCGCTTTTGTTAAAAGACTTTCAAAAGAATTTTGCGCGCTGCCGATATAACTCTGGAGCTGCAATAGCTCGTTTGTTCTTGAACATTGAAATCATCTGAGCACCGGAAACAGATCTGGTATGATTTAAAAATCATGCGGAAAATACCAGAACTGAATCCTAATATTTTAAAACAACTCAAACAGATTTATGTACAACATAAATCTGTTCGAGACTTGTGCTTGTGTGCTGCTGAAATGCAATGCTAAGATGCTGAACTGTTTATACGTATGCTAAAATACAAGCAACTGCTGAACTGTAAACGTGTATGCGTGCTGAGTAAATATGCAATACAGAAAGCTTAAAGAACACGATACTCAGCATATTTGTTTCTGGAAGTTCGGATATCAACATCCTACATCTCCCCTTCTTCCACCTCGGAAGGATCCACTACTTCATAACTGCACATCAGCCGCAACTGTGTGACTAACTACATACACAAGAGTTTAACGTCTTCATGCTTGGACGAGATCTGTGAACATATTTCGAGATTCATTCACAAACATATGTGAATGAATCCGGGTGTGTGAGATTGATACAATGAACGCTCAACACTCTGTTTTTCTCACACACTAGGGAAATGCTCTAATACAAGCTAATCTAGATTTAGCAATCAACACTCGTGAAAAACTCCTCTCTAATGGCGGTTGATTGCTTCGTCTATCTCTTTATTTTTCCCTCTGTTGGTGCACTGTATATTCAATGTAATTTTACCACAGTATGTAGTTGCACCAACTGAACGAACGCATAGCGTCTCGTTCACTGCCCAGAACTTCAGTCACTTTCTTCAATGAGCGTTGCCTCGAATATATAGCCTCTGTAAATTTCTTCCCGTTGGAAAGCTTCCAAAACTCTACAGCGCTCCAGAAGGCTATCTTGTCTTCTTTCCATTTTAGTGCAACGCTCGCCTGTAAAGTACCGACAAGGGAACAGTACTTGCGTCCTTTTCTTTGCAGGCTTCTTGTCGCTTTCGTCATTTGAAATTAGCTCAGCAGTTGACATCCAACTCTTCGTAAATCGTCGACTGCTTCGCTACTGATTTAACACTGCGACTGGATCATCTTCTGCTGATATCTTTGTCGACTGGATGCTAAGCTCCGCTATTTCTTCTTTTGCTTTGCACCTGGAAATCTTGCGACTGGACACTGTAGCTCGCGACTGAATATATAGCAACAGCTGATTCAAATAGTCTCTCGACTGGACGCTGCTGTTGCTTGCGTCTGGTTGTCCAAAAGCTTCGCCTGAATCTTCTTGCGACTGGATGCTTTGCGTTGCGACTGGATGCACTGTAGCTTCGTCTGCTGAAATAACAACGCAAAGTCTTCCTGCTGAATCTTTATCGCAAGAGCAAAACGCTGTCGTATCAACTTATGTAAACGACATCGTTTTGCTATCGCTAATTCCAAATAGCATCTGCTGATTGCACTGTAGCTTGCGACTGGATCTTCTCTACGACGTCGCTTCCTCTTGCGTCTGGAATGCAAGCTACCTGCTGATTCTTGCGACTGGATGACGTCACTGATGACGTCATCAACATTAATCCATCTGCTGAATCTCAACACGACGTCGCTTCAGCTTTTTGCGCTTCACTCCATCTGCTGATTGTGATGACATCAAGGCTGATGTCATCA
>KV010291.1:14957-27981 GCA_001598015.1 Dorcoceras hygrometricum | reverse complement strand
GACGTCGTTTTAACTTATGACACAGGAACTACGATACGACAGCATTTGAATTAGTAGCGAGCCCAGTCGATGAAATATTTTAGTGTGACCAGCTGGTGAGTGCTTTCAGTAGAGATCGGGAATCAGCTGTTGGGCTATTACGTCGTCGCCTGGGTTAATTGATACAGCGTCGTTTTGATATTGAAATACAGCGACTGGTTGTTATGTGTAGCTATGACAGCTGATTGAGAAAGCTGGTTATGTTGCGACTGATTGGTTGTGAAAGCTGGTTTTGTTGTAACTGAATATTACACCAACAGAATATAGCTACGGCTTCTAGTCGTGAGACTTAGTAGCATCAGTCGCGAGAATTTCTTTATACCACGAAGAACAGTGATACGCTCTACCTACTGATCGAAGAATCTGGATTCGAAGCGGTGGGAGTTTATCCTATAAGGATTGATAAATACTCAGCATGACATGTGGAATTCGAATTGAACACATTGGAAATGCTGCAGAAAAACAGAGACCGTTGTCTATAAATAGGATTGAATTCGAAATCCTTGTAACTCTTGTTACAGACTTCAGGATTTAACTTTGTGAGTTACTGGGAACAGTTGCAAGGAAACCGAAGCAATATTTGAAGACTTCAAACAGAGAATAATGAAGGTATAATTTGACAGTAGAGTCAGGGATTAGATTACTCAAGAATGAGTTTTCTTGAGTTATCCCGATGAAATCACATACATGTTTGATACTGTTCTTGATTTAGAACTTGAGTTATGTATGTGTCGATCCATCACAGGTAGTGGATCTTTTATTTTGCATGAGATTGTATCATACGACGAGATTTGAACTGATTCTAATGCCCAGGACTGAGCTGACCTGATTTTCGAAGCCGGAGATGGTTTCGATAGATGAATATTCATGTCAAGATCGGATACGAATCTTGATGGCATTGAGATAAAATGGAATCAATTATGAGAACGAAGAACTGAGAAAGATGCATTGCATTTTAGAATTATTATGCTTCGATATGTATTGAGTCTGTTATCTTTTTATACCTGCTGATTATACTGAGATGATTCTCACCGGAGTTTATCCGGCTGTTGTTTTGTGATGTGTGCATGACAACAGGAGGAAGAAACTAGTGGGGGAGTAACCAAGGGTAGCGAGAGGTAACTACCTAGACGATGGGTCAACAGCAGGAAGACTAAACACTAGCTGATAGTCAATGTTTGTGGACAGTTGATCTTAGGTTGCTCGAGTCTGGTTTTGTACATAAGAATCAAACGTATTGGTAAACTTAGATTGTAACCACCGTGGACAATGAAGTATTCTCATAAATGTATAACTTTTACGATACAAGCTGAAATCTTTAAGCTTCTGCTGTTTGAAAAAAAAAAATCTTATAAACCAGATTGGATTTAATAAACTTGTTTAGTTTAAATTAATCACCCACTGATTGAGATTAGAGGATTAATTGTGAGCAGAGAGCCTCACATTGTTCCTCTTCTTCAACATGTTCTTCATTCTTATCCGTAGACACATATTACGACATAAATATCAGTGCAAAACAGAGCTTGAAATGAAACAGAGATCTGAACAGAAAGGTGCTCGAACAGTAGGTTCAAAACTGAATTCTTACATGGATAATATATATATATATATACCAGAGCTTGAAATGAAACAGAGATCTGAACAGAAAGGTGCTCGAACAGTAGGTTCAAAACTGAATTCTTACATGGATAATATATATATATATATAATATATCAAACAAATATAATAGCAAAAACCCACTTACTTGATTACTGCTCAAAACATGAGAAATATGGTGGCAATGCTTGATTCCGTATCTGGTTGCTACTTGAAGTTGATCACGAATATAGAGATCTTCGGACGTTGCATACTTATGAAAATCACCGATATTTCATAAGCGTCTTCGATATACGAAACTGTCGAATTAGGCCAAGGTTGGTTGGATTGTTCACAATAGGAGAAAAATAAATTGTGAACGAAAAAAGATCGGATTTGTAAGCCATTTGAATCCTTATCGGGACGGTGAATCGAAGCTATAGTTTTGTCGTAAATAGTCGGTACAGTAGAATTGAAAATGAATTTTAGGAAAACCTAACCTTTGGATTAGGATGAAATTTGAACATCATATATGAAACATGATGAAATAACTTTTGAACGGTCAAGATCGTTTTTAGAGGAAAATTGCAGCCGTTTCTAAGTGATGGAAAAGAGCTACAAATTTCTCGTATGGAATCTGTACAGAATTATGGAAAAGGGATTTGACAAAACTCTAACCGTTGGATCGAAATGAAATTTGGACACCATATTCAGAACATAACGAAGTAACATCTGAACGGTGGAGATCGGAAATAGAGGTCGTGTGAAATCAGTTTAAGATGATAAACAGAAGCTGAAGTTTCCTCACATGTAATCTGTGCAGCATTCTTGCGAATTTTATTCACGGAAATTTAACCGTTGGATCAGAATGAAATTCTTCCCTAGTATTCAAAACATGTAGAAAAGATTTTGGACGGTGGAGATCGGATTCTAAGAAACGGAGCAGTGGCAATAGGTTCCGGACAGTAGGCCTTTAGATTGTTGCTGGAATGCTCAAAACTTCAAACTCTTGTTTCTGAAAGGGTGCAGCCTCTTGCACGATTTTGACATGATTTGTTGATGTTTGTAGAGTGAATTATTCATCCTTGAAGTGCATTATATATAGGATAGGTTGGAGAATTTGAAGGGTCACCTCTTTATGACAATTAATCACCATTCTTTATGGTCATAATTAGGTATTGAATTAGGTGGTTTAATTGGCTTTTAATCCTCCTAAATCGACAGTTATAACTGTGAAATCTGACCTATAGGCGTGTAGCAACTGCTGGAACTCGTGAGCCAAATCTGAATTTTTTTCGTCGCCAAAAGCTGAATTTTCGTTGGTCAAAGCTGAGTTGACCGCTGAGTTGCCTACTGAGTTGGCTGCTGAGTTGTCTGCTGACTGAGCAGAAGCTGAGTTTGACTGCTGAGTTGTCCGCTGGGTTGACTGCGCAGGAGCTGGGTGACTGTGCAGGAGCTGGTTTGACCAACCAAGAGCTGAGTTGACCGACCCAAAAGCTGATTTTTCGGACCAACAGCTGATTTTCAGCCACTAGCTGGTCTTCGACCAGCAGCTGGTTTTTTACCACCAGCTGATTTTTCAGCAGCTGGTTTTCGACCAGGAGCTGATTTTTTTTTTCTCTATTTCTCGGAGCTTAATTTTCGGGTTTTCACAGCTACTTCCTTCCCCCTTTTTGTCATTACCACGATTAATATAGGCAACAAGTTCACCCAATTGAGAGGAAAGGTTGTTATAATTTTCCTGTGCCTGTGCACGGAAATCCAGTTGTTCGCTTCGAAGAGTAGCAAGCCTTTCATCCATGTCTTCTATGATGGACTTTTGCTCTTTTGCCTCTTTGCGAGCATCTGCTTGGTCTGTCCATAAAATGGCAGTTTGAGTACGAACAGCTTTTAGACCAAGGGAGAGGGCGTTTGAGTCATTATGAGATTCCTGACGTATGCCTGTAATTAAACGGTGAAATGCTTGATTCTACTGATAAAAAGCGTCAAGAATGGTTGTCTCAAGCTGTTTGATTTTGTCAAGAACTTTGCTATGAGAATCAACCAATCTTCTAGATTCCTTCGATTGAAGAGAGGTAATGTGATACATAGACGTCCGTAGGTCATTAAAGGAATCTGAAACAGCAGGTGTAGAGAAAACTGAACAGCAGTAGGGGTAGATCCAACAACAGTAGGGGTAGATCCAACAGCAGTAGGGGTGCCCTGAAGAATTTCATCTGAGAAATGCATAGAGGAAGTAGAAGTTGAACTCTGATGGGAGGAGAAGAAACAAAATCTGTAGGAGCTGAATCTAAGATCTGTATACGGTAAGAAACATCATCAACAACTCTTCTCGGAATGATGAAGACTCCCAAAACTGGTCCTACTGGGACAATATTTGTGCAAACATTAAAACTGCTAACTGGTTTCAAACATCCAAACATAGAATATCGCAAAACTTCTGTACAAACCCTATACCAACCCCAAGTTTTAACATTAGACGGCTGAGAGTCCATACACTGTTCTGGCTTAAAGAATAAGCAAATGGGTGAGAGATCTGTAATGGAAACACGAGCGGGAAGAGATGACGAATTCGAAGAAACACACTTGATGCATTTACAAACCAACCGATCATATCCTTCCTCAACTACCCATGATCCTTCAATTTTCCTTAGATTTCTGAGCCATCAGGTAGAGAAGATTGTCTTGTGATTTCGTGGTATATAGAAACCACGTTCAAGATTGGGTTCTTCAAACAACGCTGAACTAACTGGCCTTGTCCACTTCAATCCATGAGCGTTCATTTGCCTTAGCAAATTCCTAACTACCTCTCGGTGAGCTGCTGAAAGAAAGTCCAGGGTTCGTTGATCAATAGCAGTAGTTGGTAGACCGAGGACAAGATTAGTGCGCCGTGCTACCAAAAAGTTGCACAACAAAACTTCTCTGTATTTGGCAATGATGAATAATCGGCGATGAAAGGCTGTCTCTAAGGAGTCTGTTTCTGCCCAATATAGCATTTTCTCTACTTTGGATAGTATGTCCTTAACTGTCCTCGTACCGTTCAAAGTTCTCAAGATAAAAGAATGAAAGAATGAATTCATTTCCATGATGACGTTCTCTCTCAGAAAAAATGAGAAAGTCAATATCCCCACAAATCAGTTGAAATTGCTCACGAGCTGGGTGTCCTTGTATAGTATTTGGCTCCTCGAGAGATTTCTTCCCCTTATCAGTGGGAGCAATACTGGGACGATTTTTCTTGTACCAGTCACCATCCTCAACACCCCTAATCTCAATTGTACTGCTAAATTTGATTTTTGTGGGCTCCGCTGATGTGAGGGAGGGTAGCATCAAACCATCAGGAATGAGTGTTAGATGCTCTTCAATTGTCATAGATTCATCCTCAGAAATTGGGGACACTGACGACTCTTGAACCTTTCTCAATGGTGTTGGGTAACGGTGGCGGATCCGGATCCCACTTCCCGGGGGCGCAGCGGAAAACAAAAATAGCCCCGGAAAGCATTCAATACATTCAATGCAAATCAACAAACCATTCATAGGGGGTTCATTAATTGTTACCTTGTTGGCGTCTAGGCGCCTGGCTCCGACCAGTTTCACAAGGAAACCGGCACTTCAAACTGTAGGTGGCGATAGATCCTCCAATCCGGTCCACGACCGGAATCACGATTCCTCCAATCAGCCTGCACTAGAAGGCTGATGGATTTTTCCATGGACGGAGTCACCTCGTCGCAATGATCGAAACAAGTCCGATCACACGACGAACGGACGACGGCGGCGTGGCGGTGGGCGGCGGCCGTGCGTGTGGTTGAGGGAGAGGGGCGGCCGACCTTTTGAGTGGAGGCTAGGGTTTTTCAAGTGTAGTGATCAATGCCTTAGGTCTAGCATAAGTAGACCAAAGATGGGCTTGAACCGGCCCATTGGACCTGGGGCGGGCCCAGTCCAATATGTGAACGTTCGGTTCATTTAAATCACTGCGGTTTCATCATAACTCCGATCGACTCAGTTTCCAAAACTGAGTATTATGATGCGAAAAACAATTTTTCAGATACCTAGTCCAAAATGACAGTTTTGCCCCTCAACAGCGGGAAATCGCAATTTGAATGCTCAACACATTGAGCTTAGTTTTCGTGCGGGAATCATGAATCCAGTACTTGTGTGACCCTCAATGGTTCAGGGATACAGCTAGCCGTGGGCCCACAACCATTGTGGCTCCGAAATCACAATTTCGGACTTGTCCAACGGATCATGGTAAAGCGCCTAGCAACATCGCCCCATGATCCCCTAGGTATCACTGATAGTGCCTGCAAGAACCAGTTGCTCGTGGTTAGCGTACAGTACGGTCCTTTCAACACATATATCCCGATCAGATCAACGACCATTGGTAAATCGAGAGTCGCTAGAGATCCGATAGCTATGCATACATCTTGGAGATCGAATAGTGACATCGCGAGTGTAACTAGGTAAACCCATTTATCTAAAACACTTCTAGTACTCTGGCCAGAGATTTATACACTATTATCCCCTCAGATAGCATAGGATATTCACGCATGAGAGCGAGCGGTGAATCCTTGACAACGAAGCATCGACTCCTACACGCATCGGGATTTCACCCAATCCCGCCGCCTAATGACCCCAAGTGAGTCGGCAAACGAGTCAAAGTGAGACGCCTATCATGTAGAGTCTCAATGACATTTCGAGTGGTGAGGACTAATCAGTACAACCAAGACCTCGGACTTATCCACTCGACAAATGGTAACCACTTGGAAAGTCCGAACGAGGGTAGTTCGATAGATCACCAGGTCACTATCTATCTGCATGCTCAGAACATCACAATGTTCCCTACCAATGAAACACGGTACTTCGCATCGCAGATACTAGTCTCAATCTAGGCCGGCCTTATCCTCATTTTGACGGCCCAATCGACTAGGAACGAATTCAGAATACACAGTGACTATTGATGTGTTTCATGATAGCCGTCATACCCACTATCATATCTAACATACACTATGGTGCATTTTAGGTCTTTATCCAACACTATTGTTAACATTATAGTCATAATGAAAATAAAGAACGCTATGAATAAATGCGAATATCATATATAAAGATCGTTTCATACAAGAGTCTATAAACCCACACGCCACAAGTTGGCTAGTTGGGCATCTACTCTAACAAATGGTCCCACATCCTCATCAGTTGCAACAGGCGAACACTCAGCAACCACAATTTGGATATCATCAGATTTTTTGGCCACAGGTTCTTCCACAACTGTTCTCATCGCTAAATCCTCTGCAGAATATTATTCGAGCACATCCGATTCCATCTGTTCAGTTGCAGCAATTACTTCTTCAATAATCGTGTCGACATCATCAACAGATGTCGGCCTCTTCTGCTCAACCACAACAGTTTCCATGGCATATTCCTTTTCAACAACGTCCTCATCAGAGTCTGGTGTCAATTTTAGCTTCCTCTTTGGTGCTTTTCATTTTTGCGGAGGAGAATGGCAGCCGTCATAGCAGAAATAGGATCAACAGTTTGAATAGGCATAACGTCTAAGGCTACTGAGACAATAGCCAGATCCTGGTCTTTGGGAATTGTTTGCCCAGTGGTTGTTCTCTTCTTTTTGGCAATTTTGACCTCAGAGACAACAACTGGTCTCTTCTTTGACACAGCTTTCTCTTCAACCACTTGAACAAGGGCAATATCTGCTTTCTTATCAACAGTTGTAGCAGATTTCTTCTTTGAGACAGTCTTTCTCTTAACAACTGCGACTTTGGCCACTTCGGGCTCCTCAGTTTCTCCACGAGAGTCAATAGTTTATTTGTGGTACGTAAGTGTGTACAGTTTTCTCAGAAAGAATTTTCAAGGGAGGAAAGATTTTCACCTCTCCCAAAGTAACCTCAGGGTCGCCCTTAAGAAGAACACAAATTTGAGTCGCAAATCCCTTGGCTCTTTTTGTGGTTCTATCCACCATTTCTTTCAAAACCTCAAACAAAATTGTGCTCCAGTTTATTTTAACCCCGAAATGAATAGCAGTCATCATTAAAAATCTTTCGTGGGTAACTGCATCAAATGAACCCGCTTTCACAGAAATGGCTTTTGCCAAGGTGTCATTCAACAAACGAAACTCTTATTTCAGCAGTCTCTTCTTGCATCAAAACTGAACAGGCGTACCTGATCTAGAAAATAGAGTCCTTGCCTTCAGAACCAGATCGTTCGGTACCTCTGACAAATCGATCAACCCATCAGTAGGAAGATTGTATACCCCGGCAAACCTACTTGCAGAAATAGCAACATATTTCCCTGAGACGGCACATGTAATATCCCCATCTTGAATAAGAGCGGTGTCAAAGAACTGTTCGAGTTCCTGCTCATACAACACAGAAGAACAACCTAGAAAGCCTCTAAGCCCAGTGGCCTCTAGGGCTCGGAACATGTTCACCATACCATCGTTGTCCTGAATCCCTAAAACAAAGTCGAAGTTGATTTGCAGAGCATTTGAGATGTACGAAGATGCCATTGTTGATAGAAGTACGAACAAGAGAATGCCTGAAAGACGAGTAATTTGCAAACAAAGAACAGAAAGAGTAGAAGTGCAGTGCGCTTTGAAAATAGTTTTCGCAAATTAAAATAACAAAGTGAAGAAACGGTGTAATGTAAAGACAGGAATGTGAAACGGTGAAAGAGTGTGGATGTGACGTTTCGTATGATGACAACACGTGTCAATCATCCGATGGCGTATACAATATTTTGAAATGATTTAGGAATGATTTTCAAATATTTTAATCGTACAGTGAAAAGTAAATTTTAAAAAGATTTCAAATATTGACCACTAGGGTAAAAAGGTAAATAGATAACTGGCGCCAAATTAAGTGCGTCACTACCCAAGATCTGTTTAATGTGTCAGCAGAGGTGTTGTGAGATCTGATACTAGATAAGTATCAATTGATTCCACGATGTTTTCCCTGAACAGTAGACTAAGATTTGACAAAACCAGAAGCTGTTCAACTTGAAAGTTGTTAGCACAAAGACAATTAAGGCAGTTCTAAAAGACCCAATAGATTTCTAAACTAAGAAAACTTAGCGTCAGGTAGGGGCTTTGTGAAGATGTCAGCAACTTGCTGTTCAGTCGACACATACTCCAGCTTGACGTCCTTCTTGAGCACGTGATCTCTTATGAAATGATGCCTGATTTATATGTGCTTTGTTCTTGAATGAAGCACAGGGTTTTGAGTGATAGCAATAGCACTGGTGTTTTCACAGAGAATAGGCGCTTCAGAAGCATCAATGCCGTAGTCCTTAAGCTGGTGTTGTATCCATAAGATCTGAGCACAGAAGCTTCCTGTCGTTAAGTACTATGCTTTAGCTATGAACGTTGCAATAGATGTCTGCTTCTTACTAAACCAGGAAATCAAGCGATCTCCCAAAAATTGACAAGTCACACTAGTGCTTTTACGATCAACTCTACATCCTGCATAGTATGCATCACTATAACCTATTAGTTGAAAGCCTGAGTCTTTGGGATACCAAAGACCCACGTTAAGTTCCTTTTAAATATTTTAAGATCCTTTTCACAGCAATATAATGCGATTGTTTCGGCTCTGTTTGAAATCTAGCACACATATAGACAACAAACATGATGTCTGGTCTGCTAGCAGTTAAGTACAGCAGGGAGCCAATAATACCACGATAAAGAGATACCTCAATGGAAGATCCAGCTTCGTCTTTATCCAGTTTGATTGATGAGCTCATTGGGGTTGCAGCTGCTGAGAAGTTGTCCATACTAAATTTCTTCAGCAGTTCTTTCGTATATTTAGCTTGATTGATAAAAATTTCAATGTCCAGCTGTCGAACTTGTAAGCCCAGAAAGAACTTTAGCTCGCCCATCATGCTCATTTCAAATTTATCCTGAATTAGCTTAGAAAACTTCTGGCACAATTTGCGGTTAGTTGACCCAAAGATAATATCATCAACATATATCTGTACTAATAAGACATGACCAGATTTTAAGAATTTAAACAGAGTCTTATCAACTGTGCCTATTGTGAAGTCATGCTCAATTAAGAATTTTGTAAGTGTATCATACCAAGCTCTGGGTGCTTGCTTCAACCCATATAGAGCCTTATCCAATTTGTAAACGTGGTTTGGATACGTATGATCTACGAAGCCAGGAGGTTGTGCAACATACACTTCCTATGTTAAGATGCCATTGAGAAATGCACTCTTAACATCCATTTGAAATACTTTAAAATCTTTGAATGCAGCATATGCAAGGAACATGCGAATGGATTCTAGCCTAGATACTGGTGCAAATGTTTCATCAAAGTCTATTCCTTCCATTTGCCTAAAGCCTGGTGCAACCAGTCTAGCTTTATTTTGAGTTACTACACCATCTTCATTCAGCTTATTCCTAAAGACCCATCGAGTTCCTATAACTGAATGATTAGAGGGTCTAGGTACAAGTTGTCATACGTTATTACGGTAAATATTCCTTCCATTTGCCTAAAGCCTGGTGCAACCAGTCTAGCTTTATTTTGAGTTACTACACCATCTTCATTCAGCTTATTCCTAAAGACCCATCGAGTTCCTATAACTGAATGATTAGAGGGTCTAGGTACAAGTTGTCATACGTTATTACGGTAAATTGATTTAACTTTTCTTGCATAGCGTCTATCCAGCTTGGGTCTGCTAAGGCTTCATCTATTTGTTTGGGTTCTATATGAGAGATGAAAGCTGAATCAAAATGATCATGCAATAGCTGGCCTCGCGTGTGAACAGGAGATTCGAAGTTACCTATGACTTGCTTGGGTGGATTAATTTTGTTCCATCGAATATCAAGTCCAATTGGATTTGCTCCTTGTTCTGCTCGAATATCTTGTTGGATAGCCACATCTGGATGTTGGGGATCCGGATCCGCCCCTGGCGAGGCAGCGGAAGAGCAATAGAAAAAGTCCGGGAGACGATCAATACGAAAATCAGACAATTCAATAATCGTCATACATAGGGTGTTCAAAAATGAATACCTTGCTGGCACTTGTGCCTGGCTCCAACCGGTATTACAAGAACCCGGCTCTTCTCGGTAGATTGCGGTAGATAATCGCCAATCCGGTCCACGACCAGAACCGAGACTCCTTCGTCAGGCTGCACTAGAAGCACTGACGAGATCAGCACGAACGGATTCTCCTCGTCGAACTGGCCGGAAACAAATTTCCGGCGAAGATCGGCGGCGGCGGCGGCGGCGGCGGTTGTGAGTGAGGAGGGGGGCGGCCAAAGCTAGGTTTAGGGTTTAGAGTTGTAATAAGATTTTGTTTATAAGTACTGTTGATGAATCCATCAACAGTCGCTATTGAAGAAGAAGAAGAAGAAGATTTTGTTTATAAGTACTGTTGATGAATCCATCAACAGTCGCTATTGAAGAAGAAGAAGAAGAAGATTTTGTTTATAAGTACTGTTGATGAATCCATCAACAGTCGCTATTGAAGAAGAAGAAGAAGAAGATTTTGTTTATAAGTACTGTTGATGAATCCATCAACAGTCGCTATTGAAGAAGAAGAAGAAGAAGATTTTGTTTATAAGTACTGTTGATGAATCCATCAACAGTCGCTATTGAAGAAGAAGAAGAAGAAGATTTTGTTTATAAGTACTGTTGATGAATCCATCAACAGTCGCTATTGAAGAAGAAGAAGAAGAAGATTTCGTTTATAAGTACTGTTGATGAATCTATCAACAGTCGATATTCAAGAAGAAGAAGAAGAAGCGTAGATGGAGCTGGAACGAAGAAGTTCAGCAGGAGCTACAGTGATCAGATGAAGATTCAGCAGATGAGAAGAGTTGCGCTCTATATGGAATGAGCTGTGATGACATCAGCCTTGATGTCATCACAATCAGCAGATGGATTTCAGCAGAAGAAGTTGAGCGCAAAGCTGAAGCGACGTCGTATTGGATTTCAGCAGATGATGCTAAGCGCAAAAGAGAAGCGACGTCGTATTGTTATTTCAGCAGATGATGAAGATCAGCAGATGAAGAGAAGCGCGAAGCTGAAGCGACGTCGTATTGGATTTCAGCAGATGATGCTAAGCGCAAAAGAGAAGCGACGTCGTATTGTTATTTCAGCAGATGATGAAGATCAGCAGATGAAGAGAAGCGCGAAGCTGAAGCGACGTCGTATTGGACTTCAGCAGATGATGCTAAGCGCAAAAGAGAAGCGACGTCGTATTGTTAATTCAGCAGATGATGAAGATCAGCAGATGAAGAGAAGCGCGAAGATGAAGCGACGTCGTGTTAAGATTTCAGCAGATGGCTACAGTGTCTCAAATCAGCAGATGATCTACATATTGTTGTCCAGCAGATGTATTTTTGAAGATAGCAAAACGATGTCGTTTACATAAGTTGATACGACAGCGTTTTGCTATTGCTATATTATTCAGCAGGAAGATGTTGCGATGGAAATAATCAGCAGGCACGAAGATTCAGCAGGTAGCAACAGTACTTCCAGTCGAGAGCTTATTTGTATCAGCTGTTGCTACGCTTCCAGTCGTTGTGAAATCCAGTCGCTAGAAGAGAAGAAGCAGGCGAAGTAAAGAGATTCAAACAGTCGCAAAATCCAGTCGCAAGATTCAGTCGCAAGATTCAGCAGAAGCGCAAGAGAAGCAGTAGTCGACTTGGATCAGCAGGAGCGAAGCAGTTGACAACTTACGAAGAGTTGCGAGAGCTGGATGTCAACTGCTGAGCTCAATTCAAAATGAAGAAAGCGACAGAAGCCTGCAAAAGAAAAGGACGCAAGTACTTTTACTTTACAGAGGAGCGTTGCACCAAAGTGGAAAGAAGACAAGATAGCCTTCTGGAGCGCTGAAGAGTTTTGGAAGCTTTCCAACGGGAAGTATTTTTACAGAGGCTATATATTCGAAGCAACGCCCTTTGAAGAAGTAGAGTGTCGTCGTCCAGTTGAGAGACGACGTTGGTGCATCTACAATACTGTAGGAAATATTCATTGATTACACAGTGCACCAACAGAGGGAAAATAATCTGAAGTGAAGCTGTCAACTAATCATTCGAGAGAGAGTTTCATTGCAGTTGACAGTGTAGCTAGAATAAGTTGGAACGACAGCGTTTTGCATTCGCAATCAGCAGATGAAGCTAAGCGCAAAAGACGATGCGACGTCGTACTGGAGATCAGCAGAAGAAGCGAAGCGCAAAGAAGAAGCGACGTCGTATGAAGAAGCATCTATCTGAAGTGAAGCTGTCAACTAATCATTCGAGAGAGAGTTTCATTGCAGTTGACAGTGTAGCTAGAATTAGCTTGTTAGAGCATTTCCCTCGTGTGTGAGAAAAACAGAGAGATGAGAGCTTAAATGTATCAATCTCACACACCCGGATTCATTCACATATGTTTGTGAATGAATCTCGAAATATGTT